>CAUOFW020002835.1:1455447-1576686 GCA_963454935.2 Ilex paraguariensis
ACTACAAAATATCCTTCTCAGTGTTTTCTCCTTCCTCTCTCTCATTCAAAGACTGACTAGACCGTCGGAGGGGATACGCCGGAAAACACTCCGGCGCCCTTCTAACTTGTTCTCCTTTGTTCCAGGAAATACCTTTCACACGTACAGGATCGTTCCTCCTTTCCCAGGATCACCCTTTGCCGTTTCCGGTTGCCACCGTACCTTGTAGGCTGTTTCAAGCAGCGTGTTTGGCTACTCAACCGGCTCACCCAAAGTTCACCAGGGGAGAGATCTGTTCCCAATATTTTATACATCGTGCAGGATCGAGCCCGCACAAAACTCATCAAAGATAAATAAATATTTTAATAGACAAACATATACCTGCATGTTAACTTTAAGGACATCAAGGGGGGTGATCACGAGATGGGTAGTTCCAGCACTAAGCATACCACCAATTGCACAAACCCCATAATACCCAGGTGTGAATTCCTCACGGATTCTTCTTCTTTCAAATATACCTCTCATTATTCACTACTTACGAACAAAACCCACCAACTTTGTTCTCTCTTTCAGCCCATCTCTCTGATAGTTCCCCCATTTTCTGCAGTTAAAGAAGCTCCAATTATGTCTCCCTTAAAACCCCAGGCTCCCGATGTCTGGGAACATAAAGTTCGAGGGGTTTGTGCCCTTTAGGACATGTGGATCCTTATTATAGCGAAGACCTCAGTTATGTCAGTTAAAACGGCACCGTAACAAGTACGTATCTTGCCGAACGACAAATCTAAGAGAGGTCTACGGTTTGCGTTACTGAATTGCTTCAGACATTTATGTTCAAAAAAAATTGCTTCAGACATCATGACCAAAGAAAAAAAAAAAGAATTGCTTCAGACATCAGGTTTAAAAAATTTTCATCCACACCCCTCTATAACAAAATATCTTCACCGATACCCTTTGTATTTCCTAAAATTTTACTAACACCTCTTTTCCGTTTATATGGCCGTGAATTACACTCCTTGCAATCAGATTCTGTTTTTTGTGTTTTTGGGTCAAGTATTCCTACACTTAGGGGACAAGAAGTTTAGAACTCGCAATCTTCAAGTACAACAGTGGAGGCGGTGACCATTATGTTAACCCCTAACTTCCAGTCAAATTTTGTTACTGATAGTCTAAACAGTAGCCTACATCCTTAATTACTAAAAAATGTATGTATTAGCAGTTCGCCCCTTGCAATGCTATGAGATTATAATTCGTGTCTTTTTTACTTTTGTATTTATTCCTTTCTTTTTAATTTTATCACTTGAAAAATTAGATAAAATAATTGCAAAAAATTTTTAGATAATAAAAGTAATTTTTTAATCAATTTGAAAAAATAGTACTTAGTCATTGAGGAGTTGAGGGGTAGTTACAAATGAGACGTGATAAAGTCTGATTCGAGGGCACATTGGATTTTGAATTAAAAAAATTTTAAATTCTAAGAAATTAGAAAGGGAAGAGGAAAGGCTTCTTAAGTCCCTCACCTCTAAATTATTTGTTATATTTACAATAATAAGATAGAACCACTTTTGAATTCATTTTCACTTCAAAATTTAATTTAATTTTAATTCATTTGAAAAAACACAAGGACGACTAAGATTAAATATACTTTTAATTTAAAGGCCCAAATTCCATCTCAATTCTTCCAACCTAATCCAAAAGTTCAAAATGCATCCCATGCAAATCCCAAATCCCGCCCATTTTACACTTACTTACATATTACTGAATGTAAAACTCGGGTAAATTTGAACTTTTTCTGAAAAAGGGTAAAATGATAATTTATCACTATAATACGTATTTAAAATACTCATGTTTTAGATCTCGGATGACGAAACGGAGTTCGCTGTTGGGTTTGTATCACAAAACTTAGTCACCCTGTCGAATTTCGTCGAATTCCGAGATAATCAGATTTTTACACATCGTTCAAGACGACTGTGTGGCGAATGACATTTTAAAGGTCCCAAAAATATTTTTTTATAAAATTTCCTTAAAATTAAGTTCAAGTTCAAATAAAATTTATTTGGACTTAATCTGGGACTTAATGAATCGTTTCGGGACGAAAAACGGACCCGAAAGTTGAAAATATGTGGTGCGATGTGGACTGCACATTCGGGACTATAAATATAGACTTAAAATAAGATATTTTGAAGAAATATCTTCATTATTCACCCAAGTGCCCGGCTATAGAGAGAGAAGAGAAAAAAGAGAGAAAAAACTTAATCTTCAAGGCTTCCTCCTTCGATTCTCAAAGCTCCGTCGCTTGGATCAACTTGGACCAGAAGTTAAAGTTGATCACTGCAACGAGGGCTACGTCTACGTACCAAGAAAAGTGAATTTCACCGAAGATCCAAGAGGAAATTTTGGAGAAATCAAAGGTTCTTGGGCTTTGGTTGGTGATCTTGGAGGTTCTACTACTTCCTACACGCTACAAGAGATAGGGTTCTTCCTACTTTTGTTTTATTCCTATCTTAAGGGGCTGATTTTGGGCTGTTTAGTGCCTAAATTGTGGGCTATTTTTAGACTAAAATTGTGATTGTTTTTGGACTGAAATTGTGACTATTTTTAGACTGAAATTGTAAATGATTTTGGACGGAAAAATGGACTGTTTTTAGGCCATTTTGTGGGCTATATAAAGGCTGTTTTGTGGTTTATATGGGCTATTTTGGTGGCTTATATAAGAGCTATTTTGTGGCTTAGATAAGGGCCATTATGTGGGCTATTACATGAGCTGTTATGTGTTAAATTATGCCTTAATGATTAAATGTGTTATTGACATAGATTATGTAATAACATGCTTGTGAATTGTGTTGGATATGAATGTTAATACATGCTAGTTGACGTTTTGACATTGTGAGGCATTATGACAAACATATGCATTAGATATTAAGTACCATGACATATGTTGAGATATGTGGTTAAATTGGTTCATATAGCATTCATTGTATATGAGACATGACATTGGCATGCAATGGTACATTACATTGTATATGCACGGAGACATCGCATATTGACGGTGTGTGTGTGCATGGTTGTCATCTTCACCTCATTCGGTGTATGACGAGTGGATTTGGGAAGGTTGGATTGATGATTCAACTGAGTCGTATAGTTTTATGAAAAATTGGGTCGGAGTTAGCAAGAAGGGCTAGAATATCTCTTGGGTGAAAGACCTGGTAATTGGATTCGCACTCCGTTGGTATAAGAGCCCATAAAGTGTGTTGGTGTATGCGGAACCGTTGGTAGTAGTCCATGAATTCCGTGTCAGCCGTGTGCCGTTGGTATAAGTCCATAAATACCCACCCCCAAGAAAAACCCTAGATTTATATAAAAATTATCATTTGATGTGTAACATAGATGACGGTGGCATTGCATTGTGTTGTGGGAGTCGGTGGAGACTCGGGGTAAAATGCATGAGGTAGTCTCATCTCATTTCATAGCATGACATGGTAGAATTCCAACCTAGAATTGCATATTCTTACTTGGAATGTTGATGTGAATATGAAATGTTAAATGTAAACATTGGATGTGCACTTAGGTGGGGAGTAACCTCTGTAGGAAATACTCTACTGGGCGTGACTCATCCTATATGAGAAATATTTCAGGTACGGGATATACGCTGGTGGACGGCTCTCATTCAGGGTCGCAAGGGTGAAGAAAGCCGACTTGTGGCTTTAATAACTTATTTTGTAAAACTTTTGGAGCAAACTAGTTTTGACATGTAATTTTATGTAAGAGAGTTGTAATTGAACTCATATAGACTGTTTTCAATATAACTTTGCATGTTTTTATATGAGTATGGATAAATGGACCCGGTGTGGTCAATTTTTATTCATAAATGGACCCGGTGCGGTCATTGTGTTATATTGGGCCTCAGATGGGTCATATGAATGTATATTGCACAGGTTGGATTTTGGGTAGAGCTCCCCGTACAAAGGAGACTCTGCCCGAATTTTGTTAAATTATGGATCCCTGTAAATGGGACATTACGGCGCGATATCGAGTTACACGATATCCATAGACATTCCACGGGTTGATGGGTGATCAACGGACCCCCGAATTTTTGGGGTGTCACACTGAACACCTACACGTTACCCAACCCCCAGTCAGACTCCCTTTCTCTCTTTGTCTCCCTTTCCCTGTCTCTTTCTTTTAGGTGACCCTAGACATTAACACAACCGCTACTACCCCCTTTCTCTTCTACCTCTCACCTCTTGCTCTTCTCTGCCATGGCTTAAACTATTGTCAACGACACAACCTAGGCATTTCTCTCTTTCTCTCTCTCTCTCTCCAATCACACTTTTGTCATACCTTTCTTTCTTCACCTCACGCACACACACACAAACACAATAACATACGCACACACAACACACTATAGATCATGCTCACCCTCCACCCACCCAAGGCAGAGGCACACACACACACATACACATACACAACAACACATGCGTGCACACACACATACATAGCAACACACATACACAACAACACACACATAGTAGCACACAAACATAGTAGACACATTCCATGTTAATTTGGGTGTTTCATAGGAAATTGAATGTTAGGTTTTTTAATTAGGTGCTAAGGTTTGTAATATTGAATGTTAGGTTTTTCAAATTGGGGTTTTTTGTTCAATAGGGTTTGTGACATTTGAAATTTTGGGTTTTTTAATGAAATAAGTTTGTGACAAATGGAATGTTGTATGTTAACTGTTTGTTAAAATGCTTCACTCATAGAGTAATGGGTTGGAAAGTTTAACACCCTTGGAAATTACTACTGGGGTCTTTTTGAGTTTGGTAATTGTTATGTGCTATTATTTGGGTGCAATGATTTTTTACATCCCTCTAAGATATTGTTGTAGTTTAAGATTTTTAAGTAGTGTAGATTGTTCGATTAAATCGACTTTAAGACAATATGGTTTTTTAATTGGATTTTGTATGCTAACTATTTGTTAAAATGCTTCACTCGTAGAAATATTAATGTCAAAACTAAGATTAATGTAATATGCTTGGTTTGTATACGGAAAGGACAACCTTCCATTGCAAAATCTATTTTGGGCTGTATATGGAAAGGATAAATTACTATGCTTAGTTTACTATTTAGTTCTGATTGTTTTCTATTGCATTATCTTGAATTTGTATCTAGATGTATTTTTGCCAAATTTTTGTCTTTTTCGTTGTTGAATCGTTTCAGGTTCTTGGATCAACTCTTTATATTCAACTTTGCTTCTTGATCCAAACTACTAGAGGTAAAGTTTTATGAATACTTTACATGAGTTCTTCAAATTAATGTTACCTGGTGTTCTTGATAGATATTGTCACTTCATAAAATTTTGGGTGTAAATTTGGGTGATTTTTACAAAATTGAATGTTACAATTGGGTGTTCAAATTGATTTTTGGTGGTTAATTTTCAAATTGAGGTTTTCCATTACATCTTATTTGTCACATTTCAAAATTGGGTTTTTTCATAGGATTGTAGTGTTTTGATTGAATATTATAATTGTTATTGGTATTTGATTTAATGTTATGGTTTGGGTTTGTTTGGGTTTTTTTTTGAAATTGGAATGTTATGGTTTTGTTTGGGTTTTAGTTAAACCTTTAGTCTTCACCTTTCTCTAGTCGTGCACACATAGTCACACACTCTCCTCTCTTTCTTCATCTCACGCACACACCCCATGCACATGTAGTGGCACACACACACACACACAAAGCAACACACACACAACACATACACACACACACAATAGCACATGCACACAACAACACACACACATACATATACACACCAAATACACAAATTTTGTTAATGTTAATTTGGGTGTTTAATGTTAGTTTGGGTATTTTGTAGGATATCTCCCTTTAAATATATAAGCTCATCTTGAATGCACATCACCTGTTCGTTAAAATGCCTAAGCACATCACCTGTTTGTTTTTTTTTTTTTGAAAAAATGTCATTTTTCAGTTATTGAATCTTTGTTGTAATTACTCATCATGTGAAGAGTTACTTGACTTTTAAGTTTGAAATAACAACTATTTTGTTGGGAGACATTGTACAGGGAAGGTGCGGTGGTGAAGTGGATGAAGTATTGTGAATGCAACGCCTGAGATTTTTGATTTGGTTAGTATTACGCTCAATTTGAGGCCATGGGAATAGCCTGGAATTGCAAATGTAATTTTGGAAACTTTTAGTGTTTAATTTGGGTGCTAATGGGGTTTTATATTGCATAAGGTTTCAATATATGTTAATTGATTGAGATCGTATGTTGAAATTTTGTTGAGTGACTGATTGTGATTAATATTACGTGATTGAATGTGAAACTTTGATTCTAATTTTTGATCTAATGAATATGTTAGGCGTGTTAATCAAGTTAATGGTAACTTTTGATAATTCACAAGTTCAAGGACCACATCGAGCTCTTTAGGTACTTGATCACTCTTCCTTTCTCTAGCTCTGTGTGTTCATACTGAGCAGTTTCTTGAATATTTTTTGTTGTGACTTTGTATATTTGCTTCTTACTTTGATGGTTGCTTGCATGAAAATGAATTGGTACAATAACCAATTCTGAGATCAAACACGCAATGAATAGTTGATTCATGCGATATAGACCAACATATATTCTTTCGGTGGTTGTGTGTTCATGGATTGATTTTTATATAGTTTGGGCATATGGATATATGGGTGAATGTTTTTTTTAGAATTTTTTTTGTCATGTTTTGAGGTGTTGTTCGGAAATTAGTAGATGTAAATACTAACTTGATCCGAAATGTGTATACCCAAGTGCAGGCGGTCAAGCTGTAGTAATAATCTGGTGAAGTCTGGAGTCGAATACATAGGGAGCTATGTTGGTGTTTTGAAGTAAGCAGTAATAGAGAACCAAGTGACTTTTGGAAATTTTGCGTGTTTGAAGTGGTGGGGTTTTTCTTGATTAGAATAGAAGATTATTTTCAAGAGTTTTCTAGACAAAATATAAGATTCTCAAAATGTAACAGCCACCCTTTAGCTCGAGGATTAGAGCATGTAATTGATTATCTGGTTTATTATGTTTGTGCTTTATGACTCAATTAACTACCGTGTCAATAGCAAGTTAATCGGAGGATAAAGATGGACTGTAAGGATTAAACACATGATTTCGATGCCTTTCTAGAAGTTTACAAGAATTGTCTGTGCCGAGACTTAACCCATCTACAAACAAGCAAGTGTTTCTACAAGGCCTCCAACCATGGCATTAATGGTCCATTCTTTGAAGGAAGCGCAATAATATTGGAGATTGAAAAGGTGTCATGAAGAGCTAGCTGGGGTGCTTGCCTTGAACCACTGGGTTTTTCTATGCAGGAGTCATCCGTATCATAGAAGGAACCTTTGGTTATACAAAGTACCTCGAATTTTCTAGATGCATTTAATCATCCAATGAATAAGTGGAATATAATTCATTAAAGCATAAAGGAGTTGCACAAACATAACTTTCGGGTAATCTTTACATGTTCATCACCTCTTACTAAAGAGTGAATGAGGAACTACTCACTCGTCATGACTTTGGTCATGCTAGACAAGTGAGTGATACTCATCCCTCCAAGTGGAGAAGCTACTTAGTGAGAGTACAATAAACAAAAAACTAATCTTCAACGAAGAATAAGTGAATCACGTCCCACCCTTCACGGCTTTGGTAAAGCTCTAGAAAAGTGGAAGAGTTTCACTCTTCTAAGAAAGAAGGATGCTCAAGCAATGGAAGTGAAATATATGAACAAGAAAAGTAGAAGAAAACTAGTTGCTTTTGGAGGGTTTCTACCACAACCAAAAGGTTAGCTACCTCTCTTGATACTTTGTAAGTAAAAACAAGTACAACTACAAGGGGAGTCTAAGCCTCCATCATGGTTGTCACAACATGAATGTAAAGACTTAGCATAACTAAATAAAAGACTTCAACTACAAAGGGAGTCTAACCCTCCAACTTGGTTGATGTAAATGGCAAATGAAAGCATAAACATGAAGTATTCAAGAACTAGATTAGTAAACATTCTTACAAGAATACAGATTGTTCCCCTATTTACTCTACAAGAGGAAGAATGCCTTTTAAGCTCCCAACAAGGGAGTATTTATAGGCAAGGAAGGGGAGGGGGAGGTTGGAGATAGGTGAGGATGAGTGAATAGTGTTTGCTGGCCATGGGAATCAACTATTTTGCAGGCGGTCTGTAGGGGGACGTTTGAACGTTATCTGGCGTTCGAACGTCAAGTTTGCCTATGCTTTGAAGGTGTTCGATTGTCAAGTCTCTTCTACTCAAGTGGCTTGTGGTCACTCTGACTTGGTCTCTGACTTAGTCTTTGGCTTAGTCACTTCCACACATCTTGACATTATTGATAGTACACTCAGCAACTCCTTGGTCACACAAGACAACGTTTGAACGTGGAGTGACGTTCGAACGTTGTACTTAAATACTTTTAGTTCTTCTTCTTTACTGCAACATGCCAGGTTCTAGTGGTGTAGTCTTTTAAGGATTCCAGAGGACGTTCAAACGTGGAGTGACGTTCGAACGTGGTACTCAAGTACCTCAGTATTTCCCTTTGTTGACTGCAACACACCATGTACCAGCAGCTGGTCTTGGCAGGGTTTCAGATGACGTTCGAACGTGTGTTGACGTTCGAACGTCCTTGCTTTGTTCCAACCTTCTGCATTTTTGCTCCCTTTTGTGTTGGTGTTACGTTCAAGAATAATTTTTGTTATTCTTGGGCCCTTTGTTCACTTTAGGACCTGAAATGTCACTGCTTAAACTCCATCAAAGCACAATTAGTCTAAAAAGGCATAGTAAAATTTGTTAATTTTATGCACGACTCACACCTCCCAACCTAAGTATTACTAGTCTCTAGTAATACAATGACAGTGAAAGCTAAATCCATTCCTAATGTCTTTTTCGTTGGTCATCCGGTTGCATTTAGCGGTTCACCCTAGTGGACAAGTGTTGTCTCATGAGGGTTTTCAGTGAAGCTACCCACAAACTTCAGTCGAACAAATGTGTGTGCAAGATTACTGACTAAAATGAATTAGCATCATGGTCGTTGGGACACTCAACCCTCAATCGTGTCTTATCAACTACATTTTCTTTCCATTGGTACCCACTTTATGCAAATATTAGCACCTGTTGCATTTGTATTTGAGATTCTCTGAGTAGTAGGATGGTCATACCGAAAAGAAGAATTGGTATATAACAATCATTCCCTTTTTCCACCTTGTATGGATAACTTTGATTACATAGGTCTCTCTAGGAATGCTCTCAGCAAAATGAATCACTCCGATTGTAGTGACATAACTCTCAAAGGTGGCATGTGATTAGAAGAAGGCCAGTTGAAAAATCTCATGCATCATTAGTATAAGAGTGAAGTTTTGAGAAAAACAAACTTTACTTTGGCATAATCTCATGCAAGAATATTGATGTAAATAAAGAAATTCTAGTTAACATACCCCACTTGTAGTAGATCACCTACATATGCATCACCTTTGAGATCACCTAGGACTTTTTGTAGGTTGTAATGGGGCCAGAGGTCAGTGGCTAATGAAATGATGTCAAGGTGATCAAAAGCTATCTTTTTATGCAATAAAACACACCTCTTTCTAACTTTTTGACACTCTGCCTGGGGTTGGGATCTCTTTCTTTCATTTTTCCCATTTTTCACTTTCTTGGCAATTCCATGTCTCACTGTATCTTTTCTTTTGTTTTCATTGATTTTCTGTCATTGAACGGTGACCACCTTTTTCTTTTCTATTTTTCTTGCCTTTCTGCATCATATTGATTTGTAAGAGGGTGCAAGAAATTAGATAGCAAGGTATGGTAAATCAACGCTTTTGTGGCTCGGTCATCACATGGGTTTTATCAAAAAAGAATTCATTCATTGAAGGCTCAAGCATGGCTGACTAGGGATATACTTTATGAAAGAATTAGCTAAGGCTCAAAGTCGATCCAAAGATGGCCTAAGATCCTTTCTCAAGTATGTGCATATGTACGTGTATGCAAAAATTACCTGTGGGTTCTGAAAATAGATTGCTTTAGTTGCATCAATCAAAGCAAGGTTAATGAGATTATTGAAAGAGATTTAGAAGTGAAAGAGCTTACTTTGAGTAATTGTTGATATCATCTCAAAAAGCATTGTAAAGCTCAAGACTTACCCTGGTTTTCTTTGTCATCTCCACTGGTGATGTTGGGTGTTTCAAGGAATGTTAGTTATATAACGATTCCATTTTCCGAGTCTGATCACCTTGTACTTTAAGAATAACAAATACTTATGTACTTTTGACAATTTAAGCATAACAATAGCATCAATGTTCCAAAAAATTAAGGTTTTAAGTCGTGGGTGTTAAGTTGAGGTGTCAAACCGATCATGTGCTTATTCATTTTCACTAGTAATCTTAACATCCACACGTGTTTCATTATTAACAAGAACTAGAGTGCTAACCCTATATATGCATTTTAAACAAATAAAGGTGATAAACTGAATAATTCATTGCATAAAAGATACTCGTTTACAGTAGTGTCAATGATACAATTCATTCATTTAAAATATCACTTCAACTATCCACAATCATATACAAGTGTCCATAGTAAGCACAAAACTACCATAAGAATTATCAAGAAGAAAACCCTCTACAATAGTACAAAAATCTCCTAAAAACTATTCAAGGAAGAATCAACAAACAACAAACAACTCAGAACAGAAATCAACTACTCCTCCTCAATCTCTCTCAGCACCACCAACACCACTCGCACTACCAGCTCCACCCCTCAAAAGTCTCAAGATCTCATCCTGCTTAGCTTCAATGCTAAGTATGATGTCTCGTAGAGATCATCGGGTGGTCGTGTTGGGGCCTGCTTGATCTGGCTCCTCTCTCTCTGTCTTCATTTATCTTTCTTTTTCAGCATCCAACTCCTCTTGCACCTCGTCTATTCCCTGAGGAGGGTGCACTTCTTGCCTAGCCACTGGGCACCACTATGTCCTAAGCTTCTTTTGAATGACCTTTTGTTCAGTGGTCCCATTGGCTTTTGGATGTTCATTTCTGGCCTCACCCTTACTCCATTGTCGGTGCAAATCTCCGTCACAAGTGTGCCAAATGGGAGTGCACTCCTTTTTGCGTGACACCCCTTCTTCATCTCATTCAAAACCATCGAGGGGAGGTCGATGCTATACCCTTGTCCTAGTGTATAGAGCAATTGTGCCATCTCGAGCAAAATCTCATTTTTTCTTCCTATTGGCCCGAGTCGCCACCATAATCAAATTAAGCATCTTGTACTTGTTAGTAAGCTCCCCTTGTTCCAAAAATTTTCTCCCTCCCCATGAAAAATCGGCCTGCCCTGTCAACTCTCTTCCAACAACATTCAACACCACATTTTTCTTGGGTGGGTACACTGGGTTTTGTACTCGAGGCATTTCTTTTCTCACCTCCAAAAGACATTCCTCATCCACATCGATGTCAGTGCCTCGAATATATGTTTGGATTACGCCGTTGATGATCTCAGTGTTGGAGTAGAACTCCCTCACCAAGTCAACAACGGCGTCTCTGCCATTTCTCAAATGCCACACCCATTCCCTCCTTTCCATCTCTTCCAACAGACCCAACTCAGCAAAATCAAAAATTACTACATCACGTTCACACACCACAGCATGATTTTGGAAAAATTTTTCATACCTCTTAGCCTTAAGGGCGCCGGGAAATCTAGTACAATCATATCTCTTTCTTCTTTGTTTCCCTTTCCCCTTCTTGAATGACTTCTTCTACCAAGTTTGGTTCTTGATTCACTGGTGGAGTGTGCCTGGCAGGGAGCTTTACCCTAGGCATGGCGTTCGAACGTGGGTTTTGATCTTAAGAGGAGATGAAAAATGTTGTTTATCCGGTGAAGATTTGGGGATTTTTGATATGGAGAAGCTTTTGGATGTTTAATTTGTGGTGGAAATGAGGAATGAGTAGAGTATTGAAGGTTGGGGAGTGAAAAGAGATCCTAGGTTTTAGAGGGTTTTTGAGTTTTTTGAAATTTTGAACTGAGAAAGCTGACCTAGGTATTTATAGTCTGAGGAAGAACGTTCGAACATTTTTTACATTCAAACGTTGTATGAAGGAAATTAAAATGTCATTTGAACGTTAACGACGTTCGAACGTTGTGAACTCCCAGTACTTTTGAGTTTTGTCAGAGACCAAAGTACTGTAAGCTTTTGTCGTTTGAACATGCTATTGGCGTTCGAACGTTATTATTGTTCAAACGGGCTATTGGCATTCGAACGAGATGAGCTCCCAGTACTTTGTTTCTATCAAAGAGTTCGTCAGAAGCAGAGTAGTGTAAGCAGTCAATGTTCGAACGTCAGTTGGCGGTCAAACATTGAACCAAAACTAAAATATTTCTACATTACACTATGTATAATTATAGAATTTTATTCATAAAAATTTGAACCAAATTTCATGGCATCTTAAGACAAATCCCTACCCACGCTTTTGGTTGGTATATCGGGATGTTCCTTTACTCGGCCCATGTTTTTCATTTCAAAAGATTTTGTACAAAACAAAAAGATTTTCACACTTTTTACAAAAACTCGGACCCTTGGCTTTCATCCCAACTACTCTAATCCGAGTCTTCATTTGTCTCCGTGCCATCTGAACAGCCAGTAACTCTCCCAATTTCCTATCTCACGAACCGATTAAGCAAAGTACCAGAATATGATGGCGTGTCAAGATAATCCTTACTTTGCCCATTCATTATCTAGTCTAATCGATCAAACGCTCGACTGGAAATTGGTTCAGAAACTGGTTATATCTCTTCTCGTGAAAATATCTACCACACTATTTACAAGCACTCAGTCTTTTGGCACGATGGCGTTTAGCATAGGTGCTTTGGCCGCACAGAGGTTTCGCTTGTTGTTCTCGGATCTCATTCTTTCTTACCAATCTTGTTTTTCTCATGATCATAGTGTGCACATCAGAAGGGAAAGTTCGTAGAACTCCCAGACTAAACAAAAAAAGTTTAACATCCATGCTTTTTATACTCTTAAGACTCGCTATCTGGTTCTTTAACGTCTACCAGTCACAAAGACAATCAGAGATGACCCACTAACATAATCATCAAAATATAAAACATGGTAAAACTACGGTACACAATCTAGTTAAGAACAACAATAGCAGAAGGAACAACAACAACAAAAATTTTAAAAATTTTCTAACAGGCTCAGGCTCAGGCTCATATGAATTATAGTTCTATCCCCCAACCTAAACTGAACATTGTCAACAATGTTTTGATTTTACCGATTAGGTGAGGTTTTGAATGGTAGAGATCTGGTTCATTAGCCGAAACCTACAAACAAAATACACAAATCAACCATCTCGTTGCAAATATGGGTTAGAGTGATAACCCTTGATTCTGAGTGCAGACAAAAAAAGCATAGCCATGTACAAATAAAGTAAACACACGTAGATTATGAGACAAAGGATGGGATCTTCCGGTAGTATGGTCATGGTGTTGTTGGGTCCAGAGTATCGTAACATCAGAGAAGAAGAAGAAAGTAGAAGAAGAAGAAGAAAGAAAAGAAAAGAAAAGAAAGGGGAAAGGGACCGAGGTGCATGGGAAGGGAGGAAATGGGGTGGGGCCTTATAAAAGTGGTGGTGTGGTTTGGGTTGGACTGAGTTCTTCCTGACCCGGCCCTTTTTTGTGTCGGCAGGCGCTTTTCTCAAAGCGCTGTTCTGGATCCATTAAAAGAATGGTCTCCACATTTTTGACAAAGTCCTTCACGAAGGGTTTCAATCTCTGACCATTGACGGTAAATATATTATCGTTTGATGGGTTCTCCACTTCCACTGCCCCATGTTCAAATATTTTTTTGACAATGTAAGGTCCAGTCCATCTTGATTTCAACTTTCCAGGAAAAAGGCGGAGACTTGAATTGAAAAGTAGAACTTTTTGATCTAGTTCAAAGGACTTTTGCACTATGTTCTTATCATGAAAAATTTTCATCCTACATTTTGCAATCTTAGCATTTTCATATGCTTCATTTCTTAATTCCTCCAATTCATTAATATGAAGTTTTCTTGCTAGTCCAGCTTTGTCCATGTCAAAGTTCATTGCCTTTATGGCCCAGTATGCCCTATGTTCCAATTCCACAGGTTGGTGACACGACTTTCCATAGACTAATCGGTAAGGAAACATACCCAAAATTGTTTTAAAAGTAGTACGATATGCCCAAAGTGCATTAGTAAGTCTTAACGACCAATCTTTGCGATCTGGATTTACCATTTTTTTCAAAATTAATTTAATTTCTCGATTAGCCAATTCAGCCTATCCACTAGTTTGTGGACGGTATGGAGTTGTGATTTTGTGAAAAATCAAGTATTTTTTCATCAGATTCCAGAAAGGTCGATTACAAAAATGAGCACCTCCATCACTTATGATGGATTTTGGGATTCCAAATTGGGATAAAATATTTTCTTTTAAAAACTTGATCACTGTTTGATAGGGTGGACATTTTTGCTTTAAGGTCATCATCATCTTTCAAGACATACTTACCCTCTTGGGAAGTAGATGGTTTGGCTTCAATAGTTGTGGGAGAGGCGGTGTCCCACATCTGAGAACTGTCAGCTATGGTATCAAAGAAATCGAATGCCTCCTCAGGACTTTTTCCCATAAACTCTCCTTGAGCCATCATTTCGACAAACTGACGTAGTCTACTGGGCAGGGANGAATTATAGTTCTATCCCCCAACCTAAACTGAACATTGTCAACAATGTTTTGATTTTACCGATTAGGTGAGGTTTTGAATGGTAGAGATCTGGTTCATTAGCCGAAACCTACAAACAAAATACACAAATCAACCATCTCGTTGCAAATATGGGTTAGAGTGATAACCCTTGATTCTGAGTGCAGACAAAAAAAGCATAGCCATGTACAAATAAAGTAAACACACGTAGATTATGAGACAAAGGATGGGATCTTCCGGTAGTATGGTCATGGTGTTGTTGGGTCCAGAGTATCGTAACATCAGAGAAGAAGAAGAAAGTAGAAGAAGAAGAAGAAAGAAAAGAAAAGAAAAGAAAGGGGAAAGGGACCGAGGTGCATGGGAAGGGAGGAAATGGGGTGGGGCCTTATAAAAGTGGTGGTGTGGTTTGGGTTGGACTGAGTTCTTCCTGACCCGGCCCTTTTTTGTGTCGGCAGGCGCTTTTCTCAAAGCGCTGTTCTGGATCCATTAAAAGAATGGTCTCCACATTTNATCATAGACAAATCCTACCAAGGTCGAATTCTCAAAAGCATGGTGTGAGCAGCACTGGAGTAGATCCTTGAATCTCTCCCAACTTTGGTAAAAGGTTTCTCTTTCTTTGACCAAAAAATTCATGATTTGCCTTTTCAATGCATTAGTGCGGTGTAGAGGAAAAAACTTTCTGAAGAATTCATTTTGTAATGCCCGCCAGTCAGGTATTGAAAGAGCTTTTAAAGAATTTAGCCATTGTTTAGTTTTATCCCTTAGAGAAAAAGGGAAAAGTTTTATCTTGGCCAGGTTAGAATTGTCTTGAAAAGTTCCATGTACTTCCTCAAAATCTTTTATATGCATATATGGGTTTTTTGTTTTGAGTCCAAGAAATTGAGAAAGTAGTTGAACTGTCCCCGTCTTTATAGTAAAGGGGGGTGCATCTTCAGGAAAAATNACTTGAATTGAAAAGTAGAACTTTTTGATCTAGTTCAAAGGACTTTTGCACTATGTTCTTATCATGAAAAATTTTCATCCTACATTTTGCAATCTTAGCATTTTCATATGCTTCATTTCTTAATTCCTCCAATTCATTAATATGAAGTTTTCTTGCTAGTCCAGCTTTGTCCATGTCAAAGTTCATTGCCTTTATGGCCCAGTATGCCCTATGTTCCAATTCCACAGGTTGGTGACACGACTTTCCATAGACTAATCGGTAAGGAAACATACCCAAAATTGTTTTAAAAGTAGTACGATATGCCCAAAGTGCATTAGTAAGTCTTAACGACCAATCTTTGCGATCTGGATTTACCATTTTTTTCAAAATTAATTTAATTTCTCGATTAGCCAATTCAGCCTATCCACTAGTTTGTGGACGGTATGGAGTTGTGATTTTGTGAAAAATCAAGTATTTTTTCATCAGATTCCAGAAAGGTCGATTACAAAAATGAGCACCTCCATCACTTATGATGGATTTTGGGATTCCAAATTGGGATAAAATATTTTCTTTTAAAAACTTGATCACTGTTTGATAGGGTGGACATTTTTGCTTTAAGGTCATCATCATCTTTCAAGACATACTTACCCTCTTGGGAAGTAGATGGTTTGGCTTCAATAGTTGTGGGAGAGGCGGTGTCCCACATCTGAGAACTGTCAGCTATGGTATCAAAGAAATCGAATGCCTCCTCAGGACTTTTTCCCATAAACTCTCCTTGAGCCATCATTTCGACAAACTGACGTAGTCTACTGGGCAGGGAATCATAGACAAATCCTACCAAGGTCGAATTCTCAAAAGCATGGTGTGAGCAGCACTGGAGTAGATCCTTGAATCTCTCCCAACTTTGGTAAAAGGTTTCTCTTTCTTTGACCAAAAAATTCATGATTTGCCTTTTCAATGCATTAGTGCGGTGTAGAGGAAAAAACTTTCTGAAGAATTCATTTTGTAATGCCCGCCAGTCAGGTATTGAAAGAGCTTTTAAAGAATTTAGCCATTGTTTAGTTTTATCCCTTAGAGAAAAAGGGAAAAGTTTTATCTTGGCCAGGTTAGAATTGTCTTGAAAAGTTCCATGTACTTCCTCAAAATCTTTTATATGCATATATGGGTTTTTTGTTTTGAGTCCAAGAAATTGAGAAAGTAGTTGAACTGTCCCCGTCTTTATAGTAAAGGGGGGTGCATCTTCAGGAAAAATAAAATAAGAGGGGACACTATTCCTTGTAGGATTCAAGTAATCCCTCAGAGTTTGAATGTTAGGTACTTCCTCTTCCCTTACAAGAATTTCCTCTTATCTCTCACCATTTGCCATTTTACTTTCACAAGAGTTTGCTACTAATCTAGGTGAAAGTGGTTTAGATTGATTCACAGATCCAGAAGATTCTGCTGGNCTCGATTAGCCAATTCAGCCTATCCACTAGTTTGTGGACGGTATGGAGTTGTGATTTTGTGAAAAATCAAGTATTTTTTCATCAGATTCCAGAAAGGTCGATTACAAAAATGAGCACCTCCATCACTTATGATGGATTTTGGGATTCCAAATTGGGATAAAATATTTTCTTTTAAAAACTTGATCACTGTTTGATAGGGTGGACATTTTTGCTTTAAGGTCATCATCATCTTTCAAGACATACTTACCCTCTTGGGAAGTAGATGGTTTGGCTTCAATAGTTGTGGGAGAGGCGGTGTCCCACATCTGAGAACTGTCAGCTATGGTATCAAAGAAATCGAATGCCTCCTCAGGACTTTTTCCCATAAACTCTCCTTGAGCCATCATTTCGACAAACTGACGTAGTCTACTGGGCAGGGAATCATAGACAAATCCTACCAAGGTCGAATTCTCAAAAGCATGGTGTGAGCAGCACTGGAGTAGATCCTTGAATCTCTCCCAACTTTGGTAA
This sequence comes from Ilex paraguariensis, assembly GCA_963454935.2. NCBI lineage: Eukaryota > Viridiplantae > Streptophyta > Magnoliopsida > Aquifoliales > Aquifoliaceae > Ilex > Ilex paraguariensis. The sequence continues at coordinate 1,473,050 of CAUOFW020002835.1, forward strand.
AAGGTTTCTCTTTCTTTGACCAAAAAATTCATGATTTGCCTTTTCAATGCATTAGTGCGGTGTAGAGGAAAAAACTTTCTGAAGAATTCATTTTGTAATGCCCGCCAGTCAGGTATTGAAAGAGCTTTTAAAGAATTTAGCCATTGTTTAGTTTTATCCCTTAGAGAAAAAGGGAAAAGTTTTATCTTGGCCAGGTTAGAATTGTCTTGAAAAGTTCCATGTACTTCCTCAAAATCTTTTATATGCATATATGGGTTTTTTGTTTTGAGTCCAAGAAATTGAGAAAGTAGTTGAACTGTCCCCGTCTTTATAGTAAAGGGGGGTGCATCTTCAGGAAAAATAAAATAAGAGGGGACACTATTCCTTGTAGGATTCAAGTAATCCCTCAGAGTTTGAATGTTAGGTACTTCCTCTTCCCTTACAAGAATTTCCTCTTATCTCTCACCATTTGCCATTTTACTTTCACAAGAGTTTGCTACTAATCTAGGTGAAAGTGGTTTAGATTGATTCACAGATCCAGAAGATTCTGCTGGAAAATTTTGATCGTGAGGAACGTTTTCAGAAATAAAATTAATTAACACAAATTTATATATAGTAAAGCAAAGTTATACACAAAAAATGAGGTCTTTTTATCTTTTACCGTAAAACACCTTTTATGGCTCTTCGACAACGGCGCCAAAAACTTGACTTGATTTGAAATGTGTACACCCAAGTGTAGGCGGTCATGCTGTAGTAATAATTCGGTGAAGTTTGGAGTCAAATCCACAGGGAGCTATGATTGGTGTTTTGAAGTAAGCAGTAATAGAGACCAAGTGACTTTTGGAAATTTTGCGTGTTTGAAGTGGTGGGGTTTTCTTGATTGGAATAGAAGATTCTTTTCAAGAGTTTTCTAGACAAAATATAAGATTCTCAAAATGTAACAGCCACCCTTTAGCTCGAGGATTAGAGCATGCAATTGATTATCCGGTTTATTATGTTTGTGCTTTATGACTCAATTAACTACCGTGTCAATAGCAAGTTAATTGGAGGATAAAGATGGACTGTAAGGATTAAGCATATGATTCTGATGCCTTTCTAGAAGTTTACAAGAATTGTCTGTGCCGAGACTTAACCCGTCTACAAACAAGCAAGTGTTTCTACAAGGCCTCCAACCATGGCCTTAATGGTCCATTCTTTGAAGGAAGCGCAATAATATTGGAGATTGAAAAGGTGTCATGAAGAGCTAGCCGGGGTGCTTGCCTTGAACCACTGGGTCTTTCTATGCAGGAGTCATCTGTATCATATAAGGAACCTTTGGTTATACAAAGTATCTTAGATTTTCTAGATGCATTCAATTATCCAATGAACAAGTGGAATATAATTCATTAAAGCATAAAGGAGTTGCACAAACATAACTTTCGGGTAATCTTTACATGTTCATCACCTTTTACTAAAGAGTGAATGAGGAACTACTCACTCGTCATGGCTTTGGTCATGCTAGACAAGTGAGTGATACTCATCCCTCCAAGTGGGGAAGCTACTTAGTGAGAGTACAATAAACAAAAAACTAATCTTCAACGAAGAATAAGTGAATCACGTCCCACCCTTCACGGCTTTGGTAAAGCTCTAGAAAAGTGGAAGAGTTTCACTCTTCTAAGAAAGAAGGATGCTCAAGCAATGGAAGTGAAATATATGAACAAGAAAAGTAGAAGAAAGCTAGTTGCTTTTGGAGGGTTTCTACCACAACCAAAAGGTTAGCTACCTCTCTTGATACTTTGTAAGTAAAAGCAAGTACAACTACAAGGGGAGTCTAAGCCTCCATCATGGTTGTCACAACATTAATGTAAAGACTTAGCATAAGTAACTAAAAGACTTAAACTACAAGAGGGAGTCTAAGCCTCCAACATAGTTGATGTAAATGGAAAATGAAAGCATAAACATGAAGTATTCAAGAACTAGATTAGTAAACATTCTTACAAGAATAAAGATTGCTCCCCCATTTACTCTACAAGAGGAAGAATGCCTTTTAAGCTCCCAACAAGGGAGTATTTATAGGCAAGGAAGGGAAGGGGGAGGTAGAAGATGGGTGAGGATGAGTGAATCGTGTTTGCCGCCCATGGGAATCAACTATTTTGCAGGCGGTCTGTAGGGGGACGTTCGAACGTTATCTGGCGTTCGAATGTCAAGTTTGCCTTTGCTTTGAAGGCGTTCAAACGTCAAGTCTCGTCCACTCAAGTGGCTTATGGTCACTCTGACTTGGTCTCTAACTTTGTCTCTGGCTTAGTCACTTCCACACATCTTGACATCATTGATAGTACACTCAACAACTCCTTGGTCACTCGAGACAACATTCGAACGTGCAGTGACGTTCAAACGTTGAACTTACGTACTTTTGGTTCTTCTTCTTTACTGTAACATGGCAGGTTCCTGTGGTGTAGTCTCTTTAGGATTCTAGAGGACGTTCGAACGTGGAGTGGCGTTCAAACGTGGTACTCAAGTACCTCAACATTTCCCTTTGTTGACTGCAACACGCCATATATTAGCTGCTGGTCTTGGCAGGGTTTCAGATGACGTTTGAACGTGGGTTGACGTTCGAACGTCCTTGCTTTGCTCGAACCTTCTGCATTTTTGCTCCCTTTTGTGCTGGTGTTACATTCAAGAGTGATTTTTGTTGTTCTTGGGCCTTTGTTCACTTTAGGACCTGAAATGTCACTACTTAAACTCAATCAATGCACAATTAGTCCAAAAAGGCATTGTAAAATTTGTTAACTTTACATGTGAATCAAATACATGGTAAATTAATTGTGCTTTTTGTTTACTAACTCTTAGCTCTTTATTACCATGTTTGGTGCTGTGGAACATATATTTATAGTTTTATGTTGGTTGCATTCCAAAGTACCTAAGCTTTGGATGTAAATGGATCAAGGTACATTTTTCAATCTAAAATTAGTAGGGGTCCAAGAAGTGACTAAGTACCATTATTGTGAAGGGCTATTTGTGATGGATTTGGGTTAGAGGGTTATCAGTGTGGTCACTTTTTTTTTTTTTGAACTGAATGGTGTGTCTCCTTGAGAGGCCTTTTTTTTAATGATAATAAAAAAAAGAAGTGAGTCTCTTTTAAAGTTGTGATTTACAAATCTCTGTAATATGTTTTTGATGAGACTACTTTCATATAACTATGTAAGTGTTGCTCCCCATAGTATATGTGTACAAGTTTGGGTCGAAGGGTTCTTCCTTGACGACTCTTTTGAACTCTCAGTTTCATTATTGGTAGAATCACCTTCATCACCCTTAGATCCAATATTTTCTTCTAGCTTGAATCAGAACTTCATGAATTTCAAATACACTGTCATTGGTCGAATTAAACCTTGAATCATGTTGTGGAAAACTTATCATGCGAATACTGAATTTGTTGATGATGTTGCAACTTTTATGTTTGATTTTAGTTAAAGTAATTTAATATTTGTTGCAAAGTTTTGGTATTTAAATTAACTTAATACTAAAATTGGATAACTCTTCCTTAGGCAAATCTCAATGTGGAGTTATTTTAGACGTGTCAAATTTTTTGCTAAAATTATTTAGTTAATTATGAATTTGATCTTGCAGGTGTTGATAATATGCAAAATGCTATGGGAACAAAGCTTAAACGGTCATATAAATCTGTTTTTTGTCTTCTGTCAATATCCTTGGGAAAATGAAGATAAGATTACATGGAGAAGCAATCTTCCTTTTAATTCATTTGATTACTGTAACATTGAAAGAAAGTATTTGAAACTTTTTCTTTTTTTATATGCATTATTTTCTTTAGCTTTATTAGCCTAAATTAAGCTTTCTTCAATTGTATTTCAAAATAGAATTTTTTTTTGTATTACACAATACTTTTGGGCACGTGTCCATCTTTGGTTGAACTTGCGTGTGAAACATGTGACTGTGACCTTTGTTATTATGATATAAAAGTTATTTTAGTTTGGATTAGGTAGTAAATAAAATATTATCATATTTTTGAGTTAGGTGGAGTAATTTATTTTTGAGATTGGTTATGCAATGGTTTGTGTTGGGTAGTGATACATGAAATGAGATACATTAGCAACGTAAGCAAGTTAGATTTTTTTGGGTTTTTATTTTCAAAGGAAATTGATTTCAATTTCTCTAATTAAAATAAATTAAAAAAATTTATTTCAAATTATAAAGTATTTTCAGACACGGGTTATTACTAGTATATATATAATATATATAAATTACCCTTCAGCATGTTAGTGGACTGAAATCCAATTGTAAAGGCTTGAATGGCTTTCGTTTCTTTACCCTTATCTCGAATACACATTGAGATAAAAAAAAAAATCTTTAATACACATCTAATGTAAAAGATTATAAATATCCAATTCCAACAACTTAATAAAGTTAAATTGTTTTCAAGTCATTTTTATTTTCTACTCAATTTTGGACTTAGATCTAGATAATCAGTAGAAAAAATCAACTCAGATATATCTAGTTTGATTCTAATTTGAATTAGAATACATATTGACATCGGAACCCTTCCTTTACCTCTTTATGACTCCTATCTCATGGTGCGCTAGGGATGAACTTGATGGAAGGATCTTTTCTAACATCTCATTAAAAGAATGTATTGAAATGCAAACTACCACCTTCTAAGTTGCTATAAATAAAGCAAACAAAGGTGATGATACCCAAAAATAGAATCAGTTATGAATTGAAGATTATTTAGGTAATTGGTTCTAATAGGAGTCAACAAACGATGTCTACCCCCCAACATTATAGCCCATCCTTAAACGAAAAGCCAAAGTCATTTGCATACATCATCAATTAAAGGAGTCCAAATTTCCCAAGAATGACCTCAGGTACATGTGCCCAGGCCATTCATATGACAGACAGAGGGGAATCCTCATCTCTAACCCAGGATAGATGTTTGGACCGAGATTCCAGAGATATGGAGGACCACAATGCATCCAAGTTTGAAGACATGTCAAAAGGCCACCTCAGCATGTTCTAGAAGGCCACATCACACTTAGTGAATGTAGATTCTAACGGCCCAATATTGCCTCAACAAAATCTTGGCAAACTTAGGGATCATGTGATGATGACATAGGGACCACCCCACATGTAGATATAAATATAAAGACCTTCTCCATATAGAGGCAGAATGAATTGTAGTCCTATCATCTTCTTTAAGTAATATACAGTCTCCTAAGAAGCAAGAGACTCCATTAGAGTGGATTAACCAAGTTTCTCAGCTGGTGAACCACTGTACTCTGTGTGTTCTTGTTCCTCCTTAGCTCGTACCTTTATATCTGTTTATTGATGCATTGGGTAGAGCCACCAGGCTCCATCTTTGGTCATCTTCTTCTCCACTGATCTCTCACATTGCACTGTTCCCAAATCTTGAGCTCTTCAGCTCAAGCATCCCCCTCACTTTTCAATTTCACACATCATCAAAAGGTATTGTGAAATATGAAAAATTTAGCAACTGAAAAACATAAAAGTTGTAGAAGAGAGTACACACAAACCTTGAGGCCACCGTAAAAAAAACATCCATTGTTATTAGTAACAAAAGAGAGAGTTTAGTGTCCACTCAACATGAAACAAGGGTAGAGTTAGATACTCAATCTAGGGTGGGCCTTTACTTATAGAGGTGTTTGGATCATATTCTACAATTTTGGTGAAAAGCTAGGCAACAAATGACACCTATTTGAAGAATGAGTCAACCAAAAAGAATTTCTACGTGACATTCATTTAATTAAAGGAGGATATACAGCCATTCGATATGGTCTAAAGGACAGTTATAACCCCTGTGATTGAGGGAATAAAGCGATTACTCTGGAATTTGAAAAGTCAACAGTTATCAATACTTAATGGGCTTTAAAAATCTAAAAAGCACCAGTTAAAACAAGAGAGAAACTAAGAGAAACTACCTAAAGAAGCTAGTGCAAATGTTGATGGAGAAATGCCTATAAAATAGGCATTGATTGCAAATGAGAGGACACAATCAAACCCATTAAAGACACACGACTTGGTTATATCTAGGATTAGTTCTAGATTAGTTTTAAAATAGAGTTAATTCAGAGGCTGTTTCATCATTTTGTTATAACCCAAAAATATTTTCAAATTAATAAAAATGTATTTACTTTTGTTGATTTTTTGATTATCATTTTTTCTTTGAATCAGTCGATTGTAATAATCTAAGGTAGTCCTTAAATAACATAGTTGAACCCAATATCCAGCAATTGCTTGAGATCACTCTGTGACATGATTGAGTCTATCGATTGCAGGAGAAATCTTTTGTGGATACCAATAAGAGGTCATCACTAAAACAAAAAAAAAAAATGTTGAAACCAATTATATGACACTAAACATAAAAATCACAACTTATATTCCCAAAAAAAAAAAAAAATACTGTTGAAGAAAAAAAAATCTAAATAATTGCTAAAATCATGGGTACATAGATCCAATGATCTAAAAAAATTATGGATAGTAATATCGCAAACTTGTCATATTTCAAATAAATAAAAGACATAGTTTGTTGGAGCATCGCACAGTCATCAAAGAGAAGCACAGTTACAGATCATGCCTTTTCCTTTCTTGGTTTTGCCCCAAATTTCTGGGTTCCTACCTCAATTTTGTGAATAATCTTACTAGCCAGTGAAACTTGTGTATGGTTATTTTTAAGACAATATGTTTTGCCAGTGTACATTATAACCATGCTACACAATGACTATAATTTTCACATAATAACAAAAAATCATGTAATTTAATGAAAAAAAATATAAAACACCAATGTATACAAAATTTCTTCAACCTAATTGAAGGGTGTCCATATGTGTTCGTGAATATCAAGTCATATCCCTAAACAAAAGTAATAGTGTGGGCACCAAAAAATATTTTTGATGAAATGAATCACATATGTCAATACACATACATGTATAATTTTGTTAAAATATTTGATGCTGGGCGGTGACCACCCTGGGCCAAGGGTGGCTCTGCCCATGACATCAAAAATTCTATATACCCCTAATTTTTTCTCCCTTAAATATCAATAACTCCATCTCTAACTAGCCATTATAAATTTATCTCCTTTGGTCTCTCTCTCTCTCTCCTGCTTACCTTACTCCTTTACAATCACACACATAAATAATTGTATATAGGGCCCTCTAGTGCTGATAAGAGGTAAGAGATTTGAAGTCCTATCATATTTTTAAACTTCGAAAGAACAAATTTTTATGAGCTTTCGTAAGCAATTTTTTTTTTCTATGGGAAAAAAAGACCACATTTCCATATAATGCAAATTATATACCAATAGATTCAAGTAGAAAGTTTTTGGGTCCAAAAGGACAACTAAATATAAAAAGACTCATTTTTCCTTACGTAAGAAAATTGTAATTTAACAAAATGCATGCCAATCTCACATTTCAAAATTCAAATAATTTCAATCTTTTTGGACTTGGTGCTTTTCAGATTTAGACTATCTATTTCTTTCTCTTGTTAGAATCTTATTTGTAATTGGATAATTTTGTGAAGTCTTTTTGTAAGTCTTAACCAATTTTATAGTCATGATGTTACAATGATCAAGATCCGAAAGCAACAAATGAAGAGAGGAGTTCAAGCTACAACGACACATCAAAGACTCTTTCAATGCACCTTTATGCTTAAGACAAAGGTAATAATGACCTTAGAGAACTTAGAGACCTTAGCACCCTTGGTTTAATTTTAGACTTAGGTTAGTTAGGTTAAAATAGAATTGGTGATTGATCCATTAAGGACTCCTAGGTGTACTTCAAAGAAATTTTTTTCTAAACATGTACTGTGTTTTAAAAATATAGGATTGAGTCATTAATCGGACCCCACTTGAGCAACATATTTTATTGCTCAAGGGGACAAGTTTTTGTTTGATTTCTAGCTTAAAAGCTACTAGGGACCACCCTTTACTCGCTTGTCTTTGTGCAGAGCAGTCTCTGAACACTTATGGATAAAATTGGAAAAAGATGAACGAGTGGACAGTGGATATTGCCCTATAGGTCATTTTCAGGCCGCTCAAGTGATCTTGAGACGGATTCAATAGTCATGAGGTCACTCAAGCGGTTCTTGATTTACTATTATGGTTTGGTTTCTTTTCTTATTCCACCAGCTATCACCCTTTCACTGCTTTAGTGGTTCCTCTTGAATTTTGGTTTACTTGGTCCCCAATACTAACCCTATTTTGAGCCTATAAATAGAATAAGCCTTCCTAAGCTAGGGCATCTCTTTTGTGAGCCTAAAATCTACCTGTCTAACCTTTAGAGATCCTTGAAGAACCCTAGATCCCTAAGATCCAAAGCTAAGGCCCACTTTAATACTCTAGTTTAACCTCACACCTTAGAGAAGAGGATCTAGATTGGGTGCTTCCTAGATTGCTCAAGGTGTAAACAAACCATGTAGCGGTAAATTCAAGTGAAGCTATCCATAACATCAGTGGGTGTATTTAGTTGAGAGGTTTGTTAAAGGAAAGTAGCATCTAACCATAGTATTGGTTGAGGTATATGATTCGGGTACTTGTAAACTGACTTTGACATATCTGATTGGGCTTTGGTGAACTCCGAGTGGTTCCCTAAGAGTTTTTTTGAGGAGGGTTTCTCTTCGACAAATTTCTTGTGTTCTTTATTTTTTTTATTGTACACACTTACAACTTGATGCGCAAATAGGCACTATGTATTTGATGTATTAATTGATTGAGCATTCATATCATACATAGTTGTTTGGTTGGTTGATCATTGCCTTGGGTTGGATCACCATGTGAGATTGAGTGTTAGGGTTGTTCTTGTATAAAAGAAGTTCTGAAGAAGTAATTGTGGTAGAATTAGGCTAAAAATTGGTGTATGTTTGAGCATAAAATTGAATTAACCTATTCACCCCTGTAGGTAGTGTCTTAATCCCATGTGTTTCATTTAGTGAGATACTCTAAGGTACTTGAGTAACACGTTCGAATGTCCACTTGATTTGATTGAAGACTAGAGTGATGAGTGCAAAATGCCAAGTTTTGCATGAAGTGTCGAAGTGGGTTTCCACAGAAGACCATAGACCACTTGAGTGATATGGTCAAACCCCATCTGGCGTTCGGACGCCCCTAAAGCAAAGACAGAAAACACGTTCGAACGTCAGACCACGTTTGAATGTCTATAAAGCCAAAATAGTAACAACGTTCGAACGTCAACTCACATTCAAACATCCACCACAGACTGCCTGCAGAGTGGTTGGTTTTCACTTAGGTTGGGCGACATACACTATTCATCTTCTCTTATCTTCCCCCTCCCCTTCCTTGCCTATAAATTCCCCCATTAGGGGAGCTTCAGGTGTGCAATATTTTCTCTTGAAAAGTAGGGAGCTAGAGCTTGGTTTGTAGGTTTAGACTACACCAAGAACTAGTAAGGAGTTTGTATGGAGGCTTAGACTGCCACTCATTTTGATTAATCTTAGCTGTATGTCATATTTACTTGAATCAAGAGAGTCAGTTCATTTTTTGGTTGAGGAAGCAACCTTCCATCTCTTGGTTGAGAAAGAAACCCTCCACTTGTTGGTTGAGGAAGCAACCCTCCATTTGTTAGTTGAGGAAGCCACCCTCCAAAAGTGACTAGCTTTCTTCTACTTTCATTGTTTATGTCTTTCACTTCCATTGCTTGAGCTTCCTTCTTCCTTAGAGGAGTGAAACTCTTCCACTTTTCTAGAGCTTTACCTAAGCCGTGAAGGGTGGAACGTGATTCACTTATTCTTTGGTGAAGATCGGCTCTTCGCTTATTGTATTTTACCTTGTAAATTCTCTACTTAGAGGGATGAGTATCACTCACTTTTCTAGCTTTACCCAAGGTATGAAGAGTGAGTAGTTCCTCATTCACTCTTTAGTAAGAGGTGATAAACATGTATTGATTATCCAAAAGTTATATTTGTGCATTTCCTTTATGCTTTAATGCTTTATATTTCACTTATTGAATGATTGAATGCATCTAGCAAAGCTAAGGTACTTTGTATAACTACGGGTTCTTTCTATGTCACAAATGACTCTTGCATGAAAAGACCCGTTAGTTCAAGGCAAGTACCCCGACTAGATCTTCATGACACATTTCAATCTTCACTATTATTGTGCTTTATCCAAAGAATGGAAAATTAATGCCATGATTGGATGCCTTTTAGAAACATTTGCTTGTTTGTAGACGGGTTAAATCTCGGCACAGGCAATTCTTGTCAACTTATAGAAAGGCATCGGAATCATGTGCTTAATTCGCACAGTTCATCTTTACCTTCCGATTAACTTGCTGTTGACATGAGAGTTGATTGAGTTATAAAACACAAGTATAATAAACCGGATGGTTAACTACATGGTTTGATCCTCAAGCTAAAGGGTGACTGTTTTACATTTGAATTTATCTTATATTTTGTCCAGAAAACTCTTGGAAAGAATCTTCTATTCTATTCAAAGAAATCTCATAACTTCAAACTATCAAGGTTTACAGTTACTTGGTCTCTATTACTGCTCACTTCAAAACACCAATCATAGTTCCCTGTGGATTCGACTCTAGACTTAACCGGATTATTATTACAGCTTAACCGCCTGGACTTAAGTGTACACATTTCGGATCAAGTCAGTACACATTATGATTAGAAATAGCAACAACAACAGTAAAAAGAAAAAATTTTACGGGCACAAAATTTGAATTGTAGTTCCCATCCCAAACATAAACTGAACATTGTCCCAAATGTTTCGAATTTACCGATATGTTGAGCTTGGAGATGAGGTTAATGTAACGCCCCAAAACCCACCTTGGACGGCATTACAATCTAAAAACCATTCACATCATGAGAACAACTAAATAAATTCATCATTAAAGAACATTTCATTCATCAAATATAACTTTTACAATATCATCTCAAAAGAATAGGCCAACCATGACCATTACATCCCAAAAGAATCAACTATTTTCTCGCAGCGGAATAAACAAAAATACATCTATTAATGTACCAAAATATATCTCCTAATCTAAAGCATGGAGAAATCAATTCTAGACATTTTCCTTGGGATCCATGCTTTCCTCCAATTGGACCTCCCAAGCCACCTACTCGTTAACTCCGAGCTCTTCCTCTAAATCGGCATCTGAGAATGAATAATATTGTAGGGGTGAGCACTAAGCTCCGTAGCAACATTCTCCCCAAACTCGAACAAGGTTTAGAAAACATGTAAAACAAGTCGGTCTCATTTTGCAAATATCATATATTAATTTTTTGCAAGAAAGCAGGAACATTTCAATAGATCTAAAGTTTACACAATAACAATAATTTAAATGAACCGTAAAATGAATTTCCAATCGATAAACCATTTCCCACAAGTTCTTGTGGGGTCCCATACCTCCACAAGCTCTTGTAGGAACCAATTCCACATAATAACCATATTCTCATATATGTTTGTTGCTTCCCATGAATCTACACAACGACTCTACGTCGTTCACCCAATTATAACCACACAAACTACTTTAGGAAGGTCGTATACCGTCTCCCATGACATTGACAAATCCTTCCTAGGAAAGGTATACCCACCCTAAGCCTCGAACTTACGTGAACAATAGCAGTTGTTTCCACAATCAACAAATCACTACAAGTGTTAGAAAATCATCTCACCCCCACTGGGATAGACTAACCTCTAACACTCTACGACAGTGCTCGAATGTAATTCAAGTCTATCACAGCAACTATACAAGAGATGCAATTTCAACCAAATTCTCAAATCGTAAGTAAATCATAAATTCACAAATTTCACAATTTGTAATACAAGAGAATAATTTAAGAAATTAAGCAAGAGATCATTACAATGTCATTTTACTACTGAACACAAAGCACTAAGGTTTCAAAATCAAGAACAAAGGAATAACCAAGAGAAAAATCCATTTATCTTGAAAACTAGGGTTTTATGCTAAGAAAAGGGATTTAATGGTTATCCAACCATTACTTTGCTTAAAACATGGTGGTCTTTGCAAGGATACCAAGAAATAAAGATTTCATAGCATATATATAAGATTTAAAGTCAAAAGAATACATATAAATAAGTCCTAGCCTCAATGTAAGAGAATAGGAAGAAACCCCTACTTTGGTGTTCTTGAGAAACTAGGGTTTTGATCTTCTTGAAACATGGTGGTCTACTGGACAAACGTTTTCATTAACCTTCTGGAAGGTTTTTCGTCGACCTTCCGGAAGGTTTTGCCCACTGGATTAAAATTCACATTAACCTTCCAGAAGGACATTTACATAACCTTTCAGAAGGTTTTCATTGATTCGTCTGGAAGGTTTTGCCTACTGGATAAGTATTTACCTTAACCTTCCGGAGGGTTTTGCTTGTTTTTCTATAAATCCTTCCCTCTTTATTTCCAATCCATTCCAAACCCTTCCAATTCCAACCCAAACTTATACAACATACTTTTGTATATCAAACAAGTTGGTACAAGTTCTATTACAATGATTTTATATATTTACAAGCTAAAACTAGGTTTTAACTACTATTTACTCAAATTTTACCATATTAACATTTCAAAAGAAAATAATTACTTGCTATAAATACCTACATACATATATAAAGATACAAGTGTGGGGTTTACAGTTGAAAGGTAGAGATCTCATTCATCTACTGAAACCTAAAAGGAAAATACACAAATTTATCTTCTCTACACAGATTTGGGTTTCTGCTAGGATGAAAACCCTTGATTGTAAGTGTGGACAGAAGAAGAAGATCCATATACAAATAGAGTAAACAAATGCAGATCATGAGACAAAGGATTGGATCTTCAGGAAGTATGGTCATGGGACTGTTGGGAGTTGGGTTGTGTTTACAGAAGGTCGTGAACTACGAAGAAGAAGAAAGAAGAAGGCAGAAGAAAGAAAAAGGGAAAAGCGGTGGGGAAAAAGATAAAAAAGGGCGGGGGCCTTATAAAGGCGTTCCTGTGGGTCGTGTTTGATCGGGTTTTTCCTGACCCAACCCTTTTTTGTGTCGACAGGCGTGAATCTTAGAGGGATATTTTGGGTCTATGAAAAGAATAGTTTTCACATTTTTAACAAAATTCTCCAAAAATAGTTTCAACCACTGACCATTAACAGTAAAAATATTACCATTCGAGGGGTTTTCTACTTCTACTGCTCCGTGTCCAAACACCTTTTTGACAATATAAGGTCCAGTCCATCTTGACTTCAACTTACTAGGAAAGAGACAGAGTCTTGAATTAAACAATAAAACTTTTTGAGCAGGTTCAAAAAACTTCAGCATTATGTTCTTGTCATTAAAATTTTCATCTTGGATTTCGCAATCTTAGCATTCTCTCATATGCTTCATCTCAAAGCATGTCCTTTCACTTATTTGGGCTTTCCTATTATCAAGGGCAGGATCAAACTCATCTATTTTGAGGAGTTATTATAGAAGTTCCAAACTAGAATCCATGGATGGTATGATAAATTACTTTCTAATATGGGCCGAATTACTCTTATCAATTCAGTTCTTACCTCTCTCCCTGTCCACTTACTATCTACAATAAACCTTCCTAAAAGAATTATAACAAAGCTCAACTCGATTACAACTGCCTTTCTATGGTATGGGAACTTTGAGGTGAAGAAAAGATTTTGGTGTTCTTGGGCAAAAGTTACACTGCCAATGGAGGAGGGAGGTTTAGGTATTAGAAAATTTGAGGAATCGCAACAAGCTTTCAGAATGAAGTAGATCTGGTGTTTGATGTAGAATAAGTCCTTATGGTCATCGTTATTTGCAGCTAAATTCCCACATAATTAGCACATTCTAAGGAACTTGAGTTCAAGTCGCTTTAGTAGTCTCAGAAAATTGCAGCCACGGTTTGAATTAGTAGTGGAAAAAACGCAGAAGATGGTGGGGACTGGTAGCTCTATTGACTTTTGGTGTGACAACTATATAGGGTTGGGTCCTTTAATTTTACGAAATTCTACTGTTCCTTTATACTATCCTAAATGGTCCCAAGTTTTGGTTTAGGACCAATGAGACTTGAGTGATGTTCAATAGGAGATGGATGAGGAACTTATTCAAGAGGTTTTATCTTCTAATGTCTTTATTTCTGATAGACAAGATAGATTGGTATGGAAGCCTACATCTATAGGTTGTTTTACTGTTAAAATAGCTTGGGAAGTAATAAGAAGTCAAGGTTAGTAGAGTGTCCAGGCAGCATCAATTTGGAAGCAAGCTTCACCCCCTAGTGCACATTTGGTTGGCTGGAAAATTTTGAGAAACGTTTTGCCAATAAATTCTACCTTTCGGAGCATGGGAATCGCTATGGTGAGTGGATGTGTCTTATGTTGTAAGGATGAAGAAACGATTGATCATATGGTCATTAATTGTGAATATGCGTTAAACATCTAGAGTAAACTTTCTACCTTACTGGGATTTCAAATCATACAAGGAGAATCTCCAATAACAAGGTTTCTTAGACTACTTAGAAATTTTAAGTGTCCATCACTTTTTCAGTCATTGATGAGAGGTATCTTCTTGATTGTATATTGGCAATTATAAAAAGAGAGGTGTAGGAGGATCTTTGAAGGACAGGGGCAACACTCAACTTCTGTTTATTATGGAATTCTGCATTTTTGAAGATTGCAAGCTCATAATATCTCAACCAAGGTAGTAGACTCTGGTTATGACCAATCTCGTCTTTCTTCTCTTAATGTCTCCTTTGTCTATACCATATCCAAATCTGCTAAATGGTTATGTTGGGAATTACCTCCTGAAGGAAATCTTAAACTCAATATCGATGGTGCCTCTAAGGCAATCCAGGACTTTCTGGTGGAGGAGTGGCTCTAAAAAATCATTGGGGTATTCTGGTTCTAGCTAGATCCTTCTTCTATGGAGTTTGTACTAATATGGAAGCTGAAATGAGATCTTTGCTTGATGGTTTGCATTTGTTAAAAGAGTTTGGTTTGGAGGTTTATCCATTTAATATTGAAGGTGATTCTCAGGTTTTAGTTGACATTGTTAAATAGAAGAAGTTTCCTAGTTGGAGACACTTGAACATTTATTATCAAATCTTTTCTTTACTTGAGTATTTCAACTTTCAAATCCAGCATTCATATAGAGAGGGAAATACTGTGGCAGACTCATTGGCAAATCTAGGTGTTCATAACAGAACTTCTGTGTCCTATTCCTCTTCAGCAACATTAACAATCCAAACCAAGCAACTGCCATGGCAGGATCAGAGACAAATTAGATCTCTGTGTTCTAAGATTACAACTTCAAGATTGAAGTCACAACTTTTATAGCATCTACCTTTATTCAGGCGAATGGACTAGTTTTAGGGAAAAAAAAAATATATACATTCTGGGGAATGGGCACTTTTCTTAATTAGAGAAGACTTTTCATATACAAGAATGGATATAATCGGACTAATCAAGAGTTCTCATAAAGGCATTCAGAATCATGGCACTAAATAAACCAATTCTATGGATCATACACAATCAAGGTGGATGAATATACATACCTTTGTCATTTGGAGGAGGCTCATCTATCTCAATATTACTCTGCTTTGTTTCAGGTCCTCTAATAGCTGCAATCCTCTTCAATTTGCTGGATATTCATCTTCTCCATGGCAAGGGATAGTTGCAGAATGGCAGTTTAAGCTTTAAGGCTTCCTCATTCACTGGATATTCTTCTTCTTCTTCCTTCATAGTCTTCTCATTATGGATCATCTTCTTTAAGTTGCTGCAGTTAAAGTCTTCTCTATCTTTTCTACTTTAACTGATGGAATTTCTTCAATGGGTATTCATCTTCTTCCTTAGTTTGAAGCAACAAAGGATTTTTTCAGAACCATCAAATGAGTTTCTAGAGATTCTCTCTGATTATTGTTCTGAGTCTGTCAATCTAATTAGCATTTGGAGTTCCAAAGTGGCCTAATCAGATGAATTTTAGTCTTCTTATCAGACGCTTTAGTCTCCTTATTAGGCTCTTCATTCGCCTTCTTATCAAGCGTCCTATTAGCTTACTTATCTATCTCTTTCCTTCAGCCGGCACTTATCAGTTCAACACTGCATCATTTAAATGCCTTCAGCTCAGTTGCCATTAATGGAAGATTTTACTCTAGGTTTCAAGATTAGTGCAGTCCTCAGCTCATTCTTGTAGCTGCCGCTATTTTTAGATATACTTAATCAGCCCATATCCAAGCTCTGTCAAGCTCCTAGCTCCAGCTCTTAGCTCCAACTCACAGATCAAGATCAACAGGCAACATTGCATCAGCTGGTCCATTGAATTAGGCAATATGCTTCGCTTTTATTCTTACTTTTCTATTACTTGTAATAAGCATGCATTCTTGCCTTCTTTCATTTTATTTTAATATTTGGCATGTAATTAGATTGCATCGAGGGGTAATGTACATAGTCCCCCTAGCTAGGTGTAATTTTAACTTTTAATTAATAAAATCTCCCTCACACAGTCGAGGTTCCACCAAAAAAAAAAAATGCTTCATTTCTCAATTCCTCTAATTCATTAATCTGATGTTTCCCTGATAGTCCGGCCTTATCTAGCTCAAAGTTCATTGTCTTAATAGCCCAGTATGCCCTATGTTCCAGTTCCACAAGAAGGTGACAAGGCTTGCCATAGACTAATCGATAAGGAGATATGCCCAACATTGTTTTAAAAGCATTAGTTAGTCTTGATGACCAATCTTTGAGATTTGGATTTACCATTTTTTTTAAAATTAATTTGATCTCCCGATTAGCTAATTTAGCCAGTCCACTAGTCTGTGGATGATAAGGGGTTGAAACTTTGTGAAAAATCAAGTATTTTTTCATCAAATTCCAAAAAAGGCGATTGCAAAAATGAGCACCCCCATCACTTATGACTGATTTCAGAATTCCAATTCAAGACAAAATGTTTTCTTTGAAAAATTTGATCACCATTTGGTGATTATTATTTCGGCATGGAATTGCCTTAACCCATTTGGACAATAGTCTACGGCCACTAAAATGTATAGATAGCCAAAGGAGGGGGGAAATGGTCCTATAAAATCGATGCCCCAACAGTCAAACATTTCAATCACCAAAATAGGGTTTAAAGGCATCATGTTTCTTTTTGAAATGCTCCCTAACCTTTGGCATCTATTGCACGTTAAACAAAAGGCATGGATATCTTTGAAAAGCGTGGTCCAGTAAAATCCACACTGCAAGATTTTTGCATCGGTTTTCCTTGATGAAAAATGACCATCACATCTTAAGAATGACAAAATGTTATTACCTATCTGCTTTCCTGAGCGGGGATGCAATGTCTTATGATTTGATCCTTACAGTACTTTAATACGTATGGGCTTTCCCAAAAAGAAGTTACAAACCTCCCTTAGAAATTTCTTTTTGTCCATGGTGGTGAAGGACGACGGGAGAGTTCCAGTAGCAAGGAAATTAGCAATATTAGCTTACCATGGGGTCTCATCAATTATGAATAGTTGTTCATCGATAAATTTTTCATTGATTGACAATCCATCCTCGTGGAATTGATACGTTCATCTGGACAGATGGTCTGCCACCATATTCTCAACACCCTTCTTATCCTTAATAATCAGATCAAACTCTTGGAGTAAGAGTATCTATCTTAAGAGCCTAGGCTTGGCATCCTTCTTTATGAGCAAAAATTTTAGGGCTGCATGGTCAGTGAATATAGTAACAGAAGAACCAAAAAGATAGGAATGAAATTTTTCCAAAGCAAAAACTACAACAAGCAATTCTTTTTCAATTGTTGAATAATTCATTTGAGCATCATTCAAAGTTTTGCTTGCATAGTAAATCACATGTGGTTTCTTATCCTTTCTTTGCCTCAACACAACACCTACAACATAATCACTTGCATCACACATTAGTTCAGAGGGTAGAGTCCAGTCAGGGGGTTGCATTATTGGGGCAAAAATTAACATGCCTTTAAGCTTATCAAAAGCTTTTTGGCATGCTTCACTCCACACAAAAATTACGTCCTGACTTAGAAGATGACACATGGGTTTTGGTATGGTACTGAAATATTTTATGAATATCCTATAAAAGTTTGCATGTCCTAGGAATGATCGGACATCCTTTACAGCCTTGCGAGCAGGCAAATTCCTAATCAGATTTATTTTTGCCTTGTCAACTTTCATTCTCTCAGATGACACAATGTGACCTAAGACAATGCCTTGTGTTACCATGAAATGACATTTCTCCCAATTAAGTATCAGATTGGTTTCCTGACACCTTATCAACACCTTTTCTAGGTTGGCCAGACACAAATCAAACGAGTCACCATAATAGAGAAGTCATCCATGAATACTTCCAAAAATTTCTCGACCATATCATTGAACAAGCTCAACATGCATCTTTGAAATGTTGCAGGAGTGTTACAAAGTTCAAATGCCATCCTTTTGAATGCAAGGGTGCCAAAGGGGAATGTGAATGTGGTTTTATCTTGATCATTGAGTGCTATCTCAATTTGATTGTACTCGGAATACCCATCCAAGAAACAGTTAAATTCATGGCCTGCAATTCTCTCCAGAACCTGGTGAAGAAAGGGAAGTGGGAAATGGTCTTTCCTAGTCACCAAATTGAGTTTTCAATAGTCAATACACATCTGCCATCCTGTGACCACTCTAGTTGGTACTAGTTCGTTGACTTCATTCTTGATCACTATGACCCTAGATTTTTTGGGCACAACTTGGGTTAGACTAGTCCATTTGCTATCGGAGATGGGAAAAATTATCCGTACATCTAAGAGCTTAAGCACTTCCATTCTCACAACTTCCTTCATGTGAGGGTTCAGTCGTCACTGCATTTGACGAGAGGGTTTTGAGTCCTTTTCCAAGTATATAGCATGATTGTAGATTAATGGGCTTATACCTTTCAAGTCAGCGATGGTCCATCCAATGGTGCTTTTATGGATTTTAAGAACTTCAATCAGTTTAGACTCCTGCAAGTCTGTGATCTTAGATGAAATTAACATTGCGTATGACTCATCCTCTCCTAGGAATGTATATTTGAGGTCAGATGGGATAGGTTTCAATTCAAGCTTTGGTGGCCTGACACTTGATGCGAGTGGCCTTGTGCCACTTGGTGAAAGTTCCTCGAATTTGGGGGCCCATATTTTAATAGCATGAGTGGGACAATTCTTTGGATCATCATCTGTTGTCTCGGATGTGATGGATTCTGATAGAGAAGATTCATTGGGGTTTTCACAGAATGTGTTATTCAGATGTTCCTGAACCAACGACTCAATGAAATTTATTTCTCATTCTTCTTTGTCATCTCTTGGGTGTTTGGCAACATTGAAAATATTATGCTCAAGAGTCATATTCCCAAAGGTCAATTTCATGATCTCATTCCTGCAATTGATTAGTGCATTTGAAGTTGCTAGGAAGGGTCAACCAAGAATTATAGGAATTAGGTTCTCTAAATGCTTTGTTGGCTGGGTATCTAGCACGATGAAGTCAATAGGGAAAACAAAGTTGTCCACTTAGACAAGTACATCTTCAATAATTCCCCTAGGGACTTTGATAGATCTGTCTGCCAACTAGAGTGTAACACTAGTGGGTTTGAGTTCACCGAGCCCCAATTGCTGGTAAATAGAAAATGGGAGCAAATTGAAACTTGTTCCAAGGTCTAACAATGCTTGTTCAATTCTAAAGTTTCCAATGACACATGACACAGTTGGACACCCAATGTCTTTGTATTTTGGAGGGGTTTTGTGTTGACGCAAAGCACTGACATATTCTGTCAAGAAAGCTCTTTTTTGGACATTCTAGCTTCTCTTGACTGTGCACAAGTCTTTTAGAAACTTGGCATAAGACAGAACCTATTTGATTGCATCCAGAAGTGGGATGTTGATCTTTACTTGCTTGAAGAGCTTGTAAATTTCTGGCTGATTATTCAATTTCTATATAGTTTTGAGTCTATGAGGAAAATGAGCAAGAACAGGACACGAGGGTCCTTGTTCTTTTGATGGATTTGGTTTTTGTTCACTCACAAGTCCAGGCTTCTCCTCAATTACAAGTTCAGGCTCTTCTAATTCAGGCTCAACTAGTGAGTTGATTTGGATTGACTTAGGTTTTGGCTTGGAAATTAACATGTCTCGAATGGTCTTTTCAATCTCCTTGCACTTCTCAGTGCAGTGACAACTTCGACTTGGTCTTGTGGAGTTTCCATGATTGTAGAATTTCTCACCTAGAATTGGCCCTGTGGTGGTTTTGGTTTGGCAGGAAACTTGCCTTTCTCATGTGTAGTCATGGATTGGGTTAATCTTTAGGTGTTGCTTTTGAGATCCTCGAAAGATTGAATGCTCTGGGTTTTGAATTCAGTAAAAGCTTGAGTGGAACTATTGTTATAGTTCATTTGGCTGTGCATAAACTAATTCAGGGTATCCTCAAGGCCCTTCTTTTGTGGTGGTTGGTATGGTTGATACATAGGAGGTCCTTGAGGTGGTGGTGTGAACCTTGTTGTTGGTTTATGGGAGTTGGTTGTGTGTTTCACCAACTGAAGTTTGGGTGGTTTCGCCACCTTGGATTGTATGTTTCAGAGTATGAGTTGGAGTAGAGCTTGTTGAAGTTGGAAATGACATTTGTTTGTTCCAACAAAACCTCTTTGAATGCCAGAATGGTTGGACACTCCCCAGTAGGGTGTTTTGTTAGGTCACAAATCCCACACACTTGATCTGTGGGAGGGCCAACATCAACTTGATGAACCTTTTTCATCTCTAAAGCTTCAAGCTTTCGAGACAAGGTGAATATTTTTGCTCTTAGGTCATCATTATCTCTGAAGACATACTTGCCCCCTTGGAAAGTAGATGGTTTGGTTTCAACAATGGTAGGGGAGGCTGAGTCCCATATCTGAGAACTGTCAGATATGGTGTCAAAAAAATTGAATGCCTCCTTCGGACTCTTACTCATGAACTCTCCTTGAGCCATCATTTCGAAAAACTGATGTAGTCTAGTGGGCAAGGAGTCATAAAAAAATCTAATAAAAGTCCAGTTCTCAAAAGCATGGTGCGGGCAAGACTANTTGACATAGTCTAATGGGCAAGGAGTTATAGAAAAATCTTACCAAAGTCCAATTCTCAAAAGCATGGTGCGGGCAGGATTGGATCAGATCCTTGAATCTCTCCTAACTTTGGTAAAAGGTTTCTCCTTTGATCGAAAAATTCATGATTTGCCTTTTTAGTGCATTAGTGTGGTGTAGAGGAAAAAAATTTCTAAAAAATTCATTTTGTAGTGCTCGCCAGTCAGGTATTGAAAAGGCTTTTAAAGAATTTAGTCATTGCTTAGCTTTATCCTTTAGAGAAAATGAAAAAAGTTTCATTTTGGCGAGCTCATAATTGTCTTGAAAGGTTCCAAATAGTTCCTCAAACTCTTTTATGTGCAGATCTGAGTTTTTTGTTTCGAGTCTATGGAATTGAAGGAGTAGTTTAACTGTCACCGTCTTTACAGTAAAGAGGGGTGCATGTTCAGGAAAGATAAAACAAGAGGGGACACTATTTCTCGTGGGATTTAATTAATCCTGTAGAGTTTGAATTTTAGGCATTTCCACCTCTCTCACAGGAACCTCTCATTGTCTCTCATCATTTGCCATTCTACTTTTACAAGAGTCTGCTACTGATCTAGGTGAAGGTGGTTTTGGTTGATTCACAGACCCAAAAGATTCTGCCGAGAAATTTTGATAGTGAGGAGCGTCCTTAGACATAAAAATAATTAAAACAAATTTATGCATAGGGAAGAAAATATACAAAAAGAGAGGTCATTTTACCTTTTACCTTAAAACACCTTTTATGGTTCCCTGGCAACGACGTCAAAAACTTGACTTGATCTGATATGTGTACACCTAAGTGCAGGCGGTCAAGTTGTAGTAATAATTCGGTTAAGTCTAGAGTCAAATCCACAAGGAACTATGATTAGTGTTTTGAAGTAGTAGTGATAGAAACCAAGTAAGTAGAAACCTTAAGGGTTTTAAGTTATGGGATTTCTTGAATAGAATATAAGATTCTTTCCAAGAGTTTTCTAGACACAATATAATATAAATTCAAATGTAAATAGTCACCCTTTAGTTCGTGGATTAAACATGTAGTTAATCATCTTGTTTATTATACTTGTGCTTTATAACTCAATTAACTCCCGTGTCAAAAGCAAATTAATCAGAAGATAAAGATGGACTGTGAGAATTAAGCACCTGGTTTCGATGCCTTTCTAAAAGTTTACAAGAATTGTCTATGCCGTGGCTCGACCCATCTACAAACAAACAAGTGTTTCTACAAGACCTCCAACCATGGTATTAATGTTCCATTCTTTAGATCAAGCACAATAATGGTGAAGATTGAAATGTTGTCATAAAGATCTAACCAGGGTACTTGCCTTGAACCAATGAGTCTTTCAATGCAAGAGTCATCCGTGACATAGAGAGAACCCATAGTTATACAAAGTACCTTAGTTTTGCTAGATGCATTCAATCATTCACTAAGCAAGTGAAATATAAAGCACTAAAGCATGAAAGAAATTCACAAATATAACTTATGGATAATTTATACATATTCATCACCTCTTACTAAAGAGTGAATGAGGAACTACTCACTCTTCATGGCTTGGGTAAAGCTAGAAAAGTGAGTGATGCTCATCCCTCCACGTAGAGAACTTACAAGGTAAAGTACAATAAGAGAGGAGCCGATCTTCGACAAATAATGAGTGAATAACTTTTCACCCTTCATGGCTTTGGTAAAGCTCTAGAAAAGTGGAAGGGTTTCATTCCTCTAAGAAAGAAGGAAGCTCAAGCAATGGAAGTGAAAGACAGTAAATGAAAGTAGAAGAAAGCTAGACACTTTTGGAGGGTTTCCACCGCAACAAAAAGAGGATCTATCTCCCTTGATACAAGTAAATATAAGACTAAGTATGTGAGTGGGAGTCTAAGCCTCCATCTAGCTCTTGACAAGTTCTTGGTGTAGTCCAAGCCTTACAAACCAAGTTCTAGTCTTTTACAAGAACTCCTCCTTCAAAGCTCCTCCAAAGCGAGTATTTATAGGCAATGATGAAGAGGGGAGACAATAGAGTGTGAAGGAATAGTGTATGCCACCCAAGTCCAAGTGAAAAGCCAATTACTTTGTAGCCTACCTGTGGAGAACGTTCGAATGTTGTATGGCATTCGAACGTTTCTTCTATTTTTGCTTTATGGGCGTTCGAATGCCAGATGGGGCCTGACCTTCTCACTCAAGTGGCCTATGGTCTTTTGTGGAAACCTATTTCCACACTCCATGCACATCTTGGCTTTTTGCACTCATCAGTTTGGTCTTCAATCAATTCAAGTGGACGTTCGAACGTGAGTTGGAGTTCGAATGTGGTACTCAAGTACCTCAGAGTCTTCCTTCTTGGCTACAACATGCCATGTCTTAGCAGTCTGGTGTTCAATCAATTCAAGTGGACATTCGAACATGAGTTGACATTCGAATGTTCTTGGCTTGGTCCAAGCTTTTCCAATTTTTCTCCAGAATATGCTAGTGTTGCATGAAAGTTTGATGTTCATTGCCTTTAGTCCCTTGTACAATTTATGGCCTAAAATGTCATCATTTAAACTCCATCAAAGTATAATTAGTCTTGAAAGAGCATAGAAATATGCTAATTTTAACCACTAATCAGACACCATTAGAGGAAGGTCTCGAGTTTATTTGGCATTCCCATTGAAATGACCCCTTTGGATTAGCTAACCCTTGTTCCATTTCATTTTAACCAAGAACACAATCGCCAAAACTCGAACTCAAAGATTTTTACACTTTACCCTTTTTTCACCAAAATCACTTTCTATAGGATTCACCTCTTTCCCTGAGGAGACGACCTTGGAATACGATTTCCAAGTAAAACACAATACTCAAAAGTCTCTCTGTGGTTGGGGAGCACTTTTGTTCACACACACACACATATTTTATTCCACACACCTGTTTTCCATTTTCTTGCATCGAACCTGAGTGAGAGTGACACTTACACACACATATAAGCCATACACACATTCGAGGGTTTATGTTCGGAGGTTAGGGACAACAAAAATAAAGTCAGGCATTTTTGGTGCCGTTATCGGGGAAGACAAAGTGTTGAATTGGGAAGGTGATTTTCGGACAACGGAGGTAAGTCTTGTGATGTTCATCATAGGCTGAGGTATGTTGCTCCTTGTACATACTTTTGTTTGTTTACATTTTCATCTGTAGATAGTTTGTTGTATATGGGGATGGGATGAACAACACCAATTAGTTAGACAACCCTTAGGCCCCAACATGAACAATAACCAAGACCCACCCGAGGATGTGGGTGAAAATTTTGAGAATGTAGGTGCAAATTCGAACATTCAAATGGGTAGGGGAGTGCAAGATGCTAGAATGCCTAATCCATAAATACAATTCCCCTTTCTGTGAATAAAGGGAACAACATCCAAATTGACCCTCTGGCGAGGTCAATGAAGGATTACTTTCAACCTACAAGAAGCACTACACCCTCATGCATTCTATTATCGGTCCAAGATCATGGCTTCGTAGATAAGCCAGGGATGTTGCAACTACTTTCTACATTCCATGGAATTGAAAGGAGAACCCTTATTTGCACATAAAGGAGTTTGAGGAAATAGTTGCAACCTTCCTCACTAATCATGGTATGGAAGACATAGCTAGAATGAAATTCTTCCCTTTTCCCCTGAAAGATAAGGCAAAAATGTGGCTAAATTCCTTGAAGCCTCGATCCATAACATCTTGGACTCAAATGCTCTTCGAGTTTTTAAACAAAATTTTTCTGGTGCCTAAAATCACCGCTCTTAAAAAATAAATTCAAAAATTTTTGGAGAAGTCCAATGAACAATTCTACCAATGTTGAGATCGTTACAAGGAATTGCTACAATCCATTCCACCCCATGGCTTTGAACCATGGCAATTGGTGAGTTTTTTTTACAAAGGAATCACACCGGGTCATTGACAGTTCATCGATATGATGTGTAATGGGGAGTTTTTGAACAAAGACCCCAATAAGGCCATAGAATACTTTGATACATTGCCATAGAATGTACAATCATGGGACATTATGGATCCTACCGATGTACCAAGGTCTTCTCCTCAAGGTAGTACTCAAGCACATGGGGGAGGGATGTATGATTTGAGAGACCAGGAAGATTTGTTTTCCAAAATTTCCAAGTTTTCTAGGAAAGTAGAGAGTCTTGAGGTAATAAGAGACACGAGGTGTCCAATGTGACAAAGACTGAGAAGTCTTGCTCGAATTGTGAGAGTGTGGAGCATTCCATATTGGAGTGCCCCAACATTCTGGCACTTATGGAAGTGTACCACGAGCAAGTCAATGCTTTTGACCAAATGAGGGAATCATTCTCCCCACACTCAAACACTTACAATTTGGGTTGGAGTAATCACCCAAACTTTAGTTGGAGAAATAAGAATCCCATTTCTCATGGTTATAATGCATATACACCTCATGTGCCTCATAAGCAAAATCAATACCAAGTCCAAGGTCAAGCGTCTAGCTCTCAATACTGCCGGTCCAATCCGCAAGGGTATTCGCTGAATACGCCCCCACAAAATTTCTCCCAAAGTCCACCTCCATAAAATTTTCCCCAATGACCATCCAATCCTCCAATCTACCAACCTCCCCATAAGAGGAACTTGGAGGATGTGCTTTACAATTTTATCCAAAGCCAAACCACCTTTAACAACAACATTTTAGCTCAACTCACAGAACTGACCAATACCATAGGGATATCACAACAAGAGAAGGGGAAATTCCCCGCTCAACCTTAAGAGAACCCTAAAGGCCAACATGTCATTGAGTCATCCGAGCCCACCAAAGTGAGTTGTGAGCAACTCAAGGTGGCCACCATCCTTCAATGTGGCAAACAAATTGATAAGACCATTGCGCCAAAGGTCTCACCCAAAGCCACATTGCCAATAGAAAAAGAGACCAAGGGTGACCCCGAGGAGGGTGAGGTGAGTGAAAAGAAGAAAGTGGTTGATGAAAGTGTACATGCATCCCCTATTCCTGCCCCCTTTTCCAATCGTTTGAAGCCACCCATCAAGGTGGCTAACTATTCTAATATAATTGAAATGTTCAAGCAGGTAAAAATCAGCATCCCACTCCTCGATGAGATAAAACAAATTTCATCATGTGCGAAGATCTTGAGGACTTATGCACCGTAAAGGGGAAATTAAATGTCTACAATAAGGCATTCCTCATCAAGCAAGTGAGCTCAATCTTAAGGACAAAAACTCCACCAAAGTTTAAAGACCTCGACTGCCCCACCATTGCCATCACAACATAGAATTACTGGGTGGAGCAAACACTTCTTGATTTGGGGGCAAGTGTCAACCTCCTCCCTTACTCGATGTACAAACAACTCCAACTTGAAGAGTTCAAGCCAACTTCAATCACTCTTCAGTTGGAGGATCAGAGCATTTGAACTGAAGGGAGTGGTTGAGGATGTTTTGGTTCAAGTGGATAACTTTTATTTTCCTGTCAATTTTATTATGCTACCTCTAATGTTGTTATTAATTGCATGAATGGTCTTATGAAGTTTACTTTCAGAAGCATGATTATGGACTTCAATGTGTTCAATTTGAGCAAACAAATGGGGGATGATGAGGAAGTGCATGAAGTCAATAGGATTGACACCTTGGTAGAGGTGCACTTGGAGTTGCTCGAGATGTTAAAAGTGGGGGAGGAGAATGTTGATGAACAAGAGGAAGTGGAGAGTTTGAAAGGGCCAGAAAAGTGGACCCCTACGTTTGAGAAGTTTCTGCACCAAGATAATAAGATTTTTTCATCGAATGAACAAAAACCCATCTTGGAGTTGAAGCCATTACCATCCCATTTTAAGTATGCATATCTTGGGGATGACAAGAATTTTTTGGTGGTGATTAGCTCCACTTTGGAGGAAAAGCAAGAAGAGTATCTCTTGGAAGTGTTGAGGAGGCACAAGGGAGTGATTGGTTGGACAATTGTTAACATCAAGGGAATAAACTCTCTCATTTGCACACACTGCATCTACCTTGAGGATGATTCCAAGCCCACCCGAAAAGCACAAAGAAGGTTAAATCTAATCATGAAGAATGTGGTGAGGAATGAACTACTTGAAGTGGGCATCATCTTCTCGATTGTCGACAGTAAATGGGTGAGTCTCACTCAAGTGGTCCCAAAGAAATTGGGGGTCACTGTGGTAGCACATGAGGAGAATGAGTTAATTCCAACTAGGCTGATCACCGTTTGGAGAGTATGTATTGACTATTGGAAGCTCAACTCTTGTATAAGAAAGGATCACTTTCCTTTTCCATTCCTCGACCAAGTATTAGAAAAGGTAATCGGACACTTGTTCTATTCTTTCTTGGATGGGTACTCTAGCTACAATCAAATTGAGATTGCATTAGAAGATCAAGAGAAGACCAACTTCACTTATCCCTATGGTACCATTGCCTACCGTTGCATGCCTTTTAAGCTATGTAATGCCCCTGGAACTTTTCAACGTTGCATGATGAGAATTTTTAGTGATATGGTGGAGAAGATTGCAAAGGTGTTTATGGATGACTTCTCAGTGTTCGGAGACTCATTTGATGTATGCTTGGAGAATTTGGAGAAAGTTCTTGAGAGATGTGAAGAGAAGAACTTGGTTTTAAATTGGGAGAAGTGCCACTTCATGGTGACACAAGGAATTGTGCTTGGGGACATCATCTCGGCAAGGGGGATTGAAGTTGACAAATCAAAGGTTGAGGCAATTTTCAACCTCTCCACACCGACAGTCATTAAAGGTAATAGGTCATTTCTTGGCCATGCAGACTTTTATCGTCGTTTCATTAAAGACTTTAGTGCATTGGCCCAACCTTTGACCAATTTACTTTCAAAAGATGTCCCACTTGTTTGGTCGGATAATTGTACGGTATCTTTCAAAAAATTGAAAAACATGCTTACTACTCCTACAATTATGCGATCACCCAAGTGGGATATACCATTTGAGCTTATATGCGACGCGAGTGATTACGCAGTCAGCGCAGTGCTTGGTCAAAGGGAGGACAAGAGACCTTATGTAATGTACTATGCTAGAAAAACCCTAATTGAGGCATAAATGAATTATACTACCACTGAAATGGAGTGGCTAGTGGTAGTATTTGCATTGGACAAATTTCGATCCTACATCATTGGTTCACCAATAGTAGTCTATACTGATCACTCTTCTTTGAAGTATCTGTTGTCTTAGTAGGATGCCAAACCGAGACTCATCAGGTGGATCCTCCTACTCTAAGAGTTCAATTTGACAATCAAAGGTAAGAAGGGAGTGGAGAATGTGGTGGCAGATTATTTGTCCCGACTGGTGATGCAAGAGGCCGATGAGCACATTCCTATCCCTAATTTTTTCCCTAATGAACAATTACTTTTGATTCATTATATTTGTCCCTGATATGCTGACATATGTAATTATTTTGCAACAGGAAAAATACCATTGCACTAGAGCTCGGAAGATAAAATGAGGTTTATGGCAGACGTAAAGTACTTTACTTCGACAACCCATATCTGTTCAAGTACTGCCCTGACCAAGTCATGCGGAGATGCATGCCAAAAAATAAAAAGTCCTTGCATTCTGCCATTTAGAAGGGTGTGGTGGCCATTTCTCTGGAAAGAAGACTTCGACAAAAATTCTACAATCAGGTTTTTATTGGCCCTCCTTGATAAAAGATTGTATTTCATTTTGTAGAGAATGTGATAGGTGCCAACGTTTGGGTAGTGTGAACCGAAGGAACATGATGCCCCTCTCCCCTGTACTTGTTATAGTGATATTTGATTGTTGAGGCATCAACTTCATGGGTCCCTTCCCCATGTTATTTGGTTACCTATACATCTTACTGGTAGTGGACTACATGTCTAAATGGGTGGAGGCTATCCCAACCAAGACCAATGACCACCGGGTTGTGGTAAATTCTTGAAAGAGAACATATTTTTGAGGTTCGGGATGCCTCATGCTATGATAAACGATGGTGGATCACATTTCTGTAATAGGCCATTTACATATCTTATGCATAAATATGGAGTCACACACAAGGTGTCCATCGCATACCACCTACAAACCAATGGCCAAGTTGAGTTGGCCAATAGGGAGATCAAGAATATCCTAGAGAAAATGGTGAACCTGAATACAAAAGATTGGTTGTTTAGACTAACAGATGTCGTATGGGCTTACTGCACTGCCTAGAAGACTATCTTAGGTATGTCTCCCTATCGGCTTGTTTATGGAAAGGCTTGCCACTTACCAGTTGAAAATGGAACACAAGGCCTATTGGTCCATAAAGACCGTGACCTTCAACATGAGAATGACCGAAGAGAAAAGGAAGCTAGAAATGAATGAATTATAAGAGATTCAAAGAGATGCATATGAGAGCTCCAAAATTTCAAAACGGTGGGCTAAGATCTTTCATGACAAATCCATTGTCAGGAAGTCATTTGAGCCCAGTCAAAAAGTGCTCTTATACAACTCTTGTCTCTTGATCTTTCAAGGAAAACTCTGATCTCTTTGGGATAGCCTCTATCTTGTCATGGTGGCCTACCCCAATGGAGTC
Source organism: Ilex paraguariensis (assembly GCA_963454935.2). Taxonomy (NCBI): domain Eukaryota; kingdom Viridiplantae; phylum Streptophyta; class Magnoliopsida; order Aquifoliales; family Aquifoliaceae; genus Ilex; species Ilex paraguariensis. The sequence goes on from CAUOFW020002835.1 coordinate 1,502,622, forward strand.
ATGGAAGTCACAAACCTCGAGGATGGCAAGACATTCAAGGTCAATGGCCAAAGACTCAAGCCATTCTTTGAGGGTTTTGAAGGACAAGGAGTGGAGGAGGATTTGATAGATCTGGTTTACCTGGACTTGTTGGAGGAGCAACTATTCTTAAGCTTTTTAGTGTACAGTCATTATTATTTACTTTAACCGTTTATGTTACTTTATCTCTTTGTGTAGTGTTTCTTTTCTTAGTCGCAGATATTGGTATTTTGTCAAAGCTCAGTTGCGAGGTGCTCTCAAACCCTACTCATCTTTTTACAGTCCTTCACTGCATATCATATCTTTTTTGTTGCACTGTGGACAATGCATGAATCAAGTTGGGGGGGGGGGGTGAGGTGCACCATTTGTATGTGCTCCTTGAATGTGTAATTTTGGCAATTTACAGATTGAATTCATATTTTATGCTTGACATAAATAGTGGAGATGAGTAAGGACCCATGAAAGCATTAGTGCCAATCCTTTTTGGAGGGAATTAACATTTACTTGAGGAACAATTTTTTTCATATTTCAAAGTTATTTAATAATCTCATTATGCTTGTCTTGGCTAGCTGCATTTAGGTAGTAGACTGACTTTGTCTTGATATGTACAATGAATCACCGTACCTATCTTGAAATGATCTTAGGTCATCTTTGTTTTATTTTGAGCCTTGCCCTCTTTCTTGTAAAATTTTTATCCCTAGTGCCGTGATTGAGCCTTAATTATAAATTCGTTTCCATGCCACACATTTGACCAAGTCAGTGCAAAATGATAAAATCTGCCTCACCTTGGTTGTTCCTAGTGTTGAGTATAAAGGATCATAAAAGAGAAGGAGGTATGGTGTGGAAGCCCAAACAAAAGGGATGAATGAAAGTTGAAACTCAAAGAGTTGAATTGAAAAAGAATGAAAATCCAATAAACGGAGAATAAGGGGTGAAAAGAAGAAAAGAATGACAAAAGAAAAGGAAAATGTTAAGGAAAAGAAACAAAGAGGTGTGGTGATGGGTTTGGACTGAAAAATCCCATGAAAAGCGAGATGCTTTCGAAATAAAAGTATTTCACACGGAACAACCCTTTTTGTTATCCTATATTCTTCGTTTCTTTTGCCTTAATATCGCCCCAAGGCCCCATTATAACCCGTGAAAGTCCTAAATGATCTAGAGAAGCATTGGGGATGCATACTTTTAAAGAAAAAGAGGAGTTAGTTTTGCAACCTAATGCCCTAGCATTCCCTTCATGAGATTATGCCAAGGTCCCTTCATTTTCATGCATGAACTTCATTTTTTGGATTACATGTGATCATACTTTGTTTTGTGCACAAGATTCTATCTCACATGTACACATGGAGAGCGTGCCAGGATAACTATAGTGTGATTCATTATGAAGAGAGACCTTTGGTGAGTTTTGCATTAAAGTTGAATTTGGCTAGCCAATCGAATGTGAATTCTGTTGTGTAAATGCTCAAATTACCTATCCAATTCAGGCACACAAAAGTTTGAAAATGAATGTGTAGGTGCATACTCTAGACTAGTATTTAAGGCTATAATGATGCTCATGTGTGCTTGATTCGGGCATTTGAACGACATGTTTTGTAGCCCTATGCTTTAAGGATAGGGGAATATTGCTCAAGTTTTTGATATTTGAATGAATTAGGAATGCCCTTGTTTGTTGCATATGTGTCTTATATTGTGGGTGTTCATTTTGGTAGATTATTGTAGAAATCCATACTTTGCATTTTGAGAGCATTGAAATTTGAAATCATATTGGAATTTCGGTAATGACTTGGGGCATGATGGTTCAAATTGGGGTTTACAAGTGAAGAACATGATTGTGGTGGAGTAGAGGACATATATAGGGTGTTAGAATGTGTAGGTTTTGAAATGAAGTGGAGTGGAGGTGATTTGGATAGTAGTGGGTTATTTTGCAAATAAGGGAAAACCTACTGGTAGGCCCCACTGGTAGGTTTTGGCCACTAGTCCTGCTTCTACCGCAAACCTATTGATAGGTTTTGCTCACTGGAGTAAAACCTACCAGTAGGTTTCATTGACCTACCAGTAGGTTTTCATTGACCTACCGGTACTTTTTGTCCAGGATACCACAATTAGGGCTTTTAATCGATTTTTTTGGGGGAAACTATTCATTGTCTTCATCACTTACAAACCCTAAGGCATTTCCCTGTCACCCTAGGCATTCCTAAGCTCCCAAATCCCTCTCCTATTCCATTAATCTCTCAATGTTCACTGCTAGGTGTGTTGATTTAGTGGTTTTTGTGAAGATTTGAAGATTTCCCCTTTCGAAACCCCAGTTTTGTCAAAAATTTCACAAGCCCTAATCTCCTTTGATCTTTTTAAAACCTCCAAAATTTTTGCAATGGCTCGCCATGGGAGGATACTTCGAGATGTTGTGGACCTGATTGAGGGTGTGTTCTTGGCTTTTTTGTCACTCTTACTATTTGGGGCACTATTGCTATGCATGGCCTGCACCAAAAGCACCGGGCCTAACTCTCCACAGCCCGAGGGTGCGAGTGCCCGTAAGAGGAGTGGTGAAAGGTCTAGTGGAAACCGTCTTGAACGCCCTAAGAAGGCAAGGAATGATGCTAGGTTGCAAAGCATCGAGGAGAAAAATGTCACTTACAAGAGGTACATTGATCAGATTTCCCTGGGCCCAAACAATGAGGTTGTGAGGATCATCGAGGTTCACGGGATTGGGTTTGGTTCAAGACCGTGAGTGGGTTCAATTTGTCCTTATGTTGGGAGTTTTACCAAAAACTCAAACTGGTGGACGAGTTTGAGTTTTGAGAATGAACGTGAGGGGCAAGAATTTTGATGTGACCCCTACAGTGATTGCCACCCTCTTGGAGTACGAGAGGCCACCGCCCTCCACCCTGGTGTAGCCACATAATATTACTAGGGTCAAGATCATCCCTGAATTTATGGCTTTGATATACGAGGGCCCTACTCTATTTAGGGGAATGGTCCAAGTCGAGGGCCTCAAACATTCATACGGGATGATGAACAAGCTCTTGCATTATAACCTGCTTCCGAGGGGCATCGAGAAGAAGCCTAACATTGAAAAGCTTGCCCTTTTGGATACGGTGATGTTGGGAAAGGCTATGGATTTTTCACTTTTTATCTGGAAGGTGATGAGGGAGTTTGCCGAGGCTAGAAAGTCGAAGGCAAACCTCCCATTTGGAAACTTGGTCACCCGCATGTGCGATCACTTCAAGGTGAAGGGTTATGCCTTCGACAAGATCACTCCTTCGAGACTAGGGCTCTCGAGAAGGCTAGCAGTAGTAAAAGGACGGCGATGAGTTGAGGTGAGAGGGCTACGATTTTGAGGCTGGAGTTATCAGCCACGGGACCTTCCTCTGCTAGACCTTCCTTTGAGCCTTCCACTTCTACACCGGATCGCATTGTATGTCAGTACCTTGACGCTTTGGAGGAGACTATGCACGGGATTTTGACGATGATGACGAGACTCTTTCAGTACACATTCCCGGGAAAGCTGATTCCCAGTGGACCTCCACCTCCTGCCTCTGCCCTCTCAGCTTCCATTGTAGTTGAGGTGGGGGATACTGATGAGGAGGAGGGTGAGGGTGATGATGATGGTGAGAGTGGTGATGATAGTAATGATGGTGATGAGGTTGGTGATGGAGACGGTGAGTAGGATATCATTTTTTTTTTTTTTTGAGTGGGGTTGTACATAGCTAGGATTGGAGTCATTGGCCTAGTCGAAGAATGTTTAGGAATTTTAGGCTATTTTGTATCTTTTTGAACTCTATCTCCATGTACTCCAACTTTGAAAGTAATAAATGAAATACCACAGTTGTTTCTCCATCTTGCCTAAGTTCATTTTGTTAATTGCATTGTGATTTTTGTATTTTGAATGTTTGATGAATTACTTGTGTAAATGGATTGTTGTAATTTCATACTCGTTGGTTTGAAAATAAACTTTGCTAGGGACTAACAAAGCTCAAGTTGGGGGGTGTGATTTGTAACGCCCCAAAGACCACTTTGGACGACATTACAAACTAGGAACCATTCATATCATGAGAGCAACTAAATAATTCATCCATAAAGAAATTTCATACATCAAATGTAATCTTTATAATCTCATTCTTAAAAGAATACGCCAAAACATGCGAATATATCCCCAAAAGAATATGATCCCAAAAGTAAGATAATTGCATCCCAAAAGAATTAAACATAAACTCGTAGCGGAATTACAAAAGAGTCTAGACTTCACAATATTTCCAAAGTAAATTTCCTAGTCTAGAATAAAAAGTAATGTTGTTCTAAGCGTCCACCTAGGGATCAACATGCCCGTCTACGGGAATCTCCCATTGTGCTAGTTCCTTAATTCCCAAATCCTCCTCCAGTACATAATTTGAAAAATGTAGTTTGTAGGGGGGGGGGGGGGGGNCCTTAATTCCCAAATCCTTCTCCAGTACATAATCTAAAAAATATAGTTCGTAGGGGGGTGAGCACTAAGCTCTGTAGCAACATCCCTCCCAAACTTGAACAAGGTTTAGAAAAGCATAAAAAAACAGTCGGTCACCTTTCAAAAATAGCATATATTGTAGAACCCGAGAAAATTTGAACTTTTTTCGACAAAGGGTAAAATATTAATTTGCCACTATTATGCAGATTTAAAATGAATATTTTATAGAGCTCGGATGGAACAACGGACTCACCGTTGAATTCGCAGCGCAAAATTGAGCTGCCCTGTCAATTTTCGTCGGATTTCAAGATAGTTAGAATATACATGTATTTCGAGATGATTTGGGTGAGGTGATGAATGGACTTTTAAAGGTCCCCCAAAAATGGCTTTTTTAAAATTTCTTTATAATTGGGTTAAAGTTCCAAAATAATTAATTTGGACTTAAACTGGATTAAAATGAATCATTTCGGGACGAAAAACATACTCGGAAGTGATAAACGAGCGGGACGATGTGGACCGCGGAATTAAAAGTATAAATAGGGTGAAATATCTGAAAAATCAGATTTTTTTCTACCCATTTGCTAGCTGGTTTAAGACGTTGGAGGAAGAGAAGAGAGAAAGAGAGTTTTCAAGTTTTCTTCAGCCAATTCTCAGAGTTCCGTCGGTTGGAATTCATCGGGCCCAGAATTAAAGTAGATCTACGCGACAAGGGCTACGTGTGGGTACCAAAAACAACAATTTTCACCAAAGATTCAAAGGCAAATTTTTGGAGAAATCAAGAACTTGGGGCTTGTTTTGGTATTTTTGAAGTCTCCACACTTCAAAGAGGTAGGGTTTTCCTACCTTGGTTCATTTCCTACCTATAGTGTATGTGAAATGTGTAGGTTATTACAGAGTATATATATATATCAATCACCTATGCATGTGAAATAGAGAAAATGGGAATGAAAAAGGGTGTAGAAATGGCTTAGGTCAATTTCTAGTTGTATGTGATATGTGAGAATCACTTGTGAAATCCTTTGAAAATTGAATGTGTTAGTAGCATGAGCTATGTATAACCTGTGTGTTATGAATTGTGATTAAATAGCAAATGTTATTTTATGCCTTGAGGAAGTAGGTGTAGAATGGGTTTGATTCAAGTCCTACTTTGTTTTGCTATGTGGAAGTACTTGTATAATTTCTTAGATGGAAGTTATGTGTGCTTTAATATGTAGTAAAGTGAGTGTGTTTAATTCATACATCAGTGTGTGTGTGTGTGTTCTTGCTTGTTGGAAACCTACAGTGAGGGAGATTAACAGAGAAGGAAGAAAAATCAAGTTTTAGCTCACATTTGATTTGTGGAAGCTATTAGTGTAAACTCTTGAAAAATTGGGTTTACATGTACTGTTTTGTGTATTTTAAAATTTTTCTATCATATTTGGTTGGATGGAAAAATGGTAGGCATATGGAACTATGTAATTCACTTGTCTCTGGTTATGGAGTTGGTGTAGAAAAGGTATAATCAGTTTCTAGTTTGAAATTGATGGTTTAGTTAAAAAGGGGTATTGAGGATGGGTGGCATGACTTGAGATAAATTATCTTGTTGAGTGCACCATTAGTGTATGTTAAGTGTGGGAAAAGAGTGCCTAAATGTGCTAAATAAATCTTGTAAGAAAGGATTTGCAATGGATATAGAAATTGGGTGAAGAAAAGCCGGTACACTTTTCTGCTCCAGACCAGTTGTCGTAGAATCATCATACCTGTTGATCCAACTGTTGGATTGAGCTGAAATTTTGACACAATATAGAAGACATCTAGATGTACAACTTGCGTGTTTTGAACTGTTCCAGATTCTGAGTGGATCATGGTCAAAATGGAGAAAAACAGAGGTACTTCCACCAGAGGGAGCTAGTGCTGGTGCCTTTGTTACCAAACACCAATACCTCTTTGATGCCTTAACTTCTAAGCCTCCAAATCCTCATGTAATGTGGCCATACCTTCACCACACATACAAAATAGTTGCAAGGTTCTAAAATACTTGATTTATGCTATAAATACTTGCAACATCCAAATATCAACATTATTCATAATTTCGGCTCACTCTAAGTACTTACATGCAAAAATTGAGTTAAAATGCATGTAATGAGGCCTTCAAATATGCAATATTTTGCACTCATTACTATGTGTTCTTTGGTTTCAAATGATATATATCGAGGTGTGTTAGACCTTGATTGGATTAAATGATTAAAGGATCACAGGTTACACGTGTGAGTTAAAATCCCGGACAAAAGAGATATTATTGACAAGATGTCGGTTTGTGTGACATTTATGGATCTTTCCATGGGTTGATGGGTGGTCAATCGTAGAAATCACTTAATATGATTTCTTGAATTATACGATGAATATGAGTGAATTATGTGATTACATGATTGGTGCCTTAAAGGTGTTTGATAAAATACCTTGAATGATTGAAGTTGTGTTTGATAAAATAGCATGCTTGAAAAATGTGGTAAAGTGAAATTACATGCATATGATGTGATTTACAATTGTAATTTTATGTTGATGTATGCTTAACGATATGTTAGCATTATAATGATCATGAAATTTATATGTTTGGATATAATTGATTATGGGATATGTTGAAATTGTTCATATGTCATTCATTACATATTGAACATGGCAGTAGTTGACAATGATGCATTACATTGCATATGGACGGAGTAAACACATCCATAACCATGAGCATGGATGTGTGGTTACATGGTTGGACAATCATCATCCTTGGTGGTTGGTGGTGGGCTCGGGAAAGTAGGATGAAACATCCTATTGAGTCGCACGGTTGCATGGTTGCATGAAAAACTTGGGCTCGGTACCGTTAGACCAAGGTTCAACAAAGTCGCAAGAAAAACATGTGTCGGGTACAACAAGTAGGGCTAGATACTCCCTCGGGTGAAAAACCCGGTCACTGGTTCATAAACTCTGATGGTGAAAGTCCAAAAAGTGTATCGGTATACGGAGCCGGCAGTGCGACACCAAAAATCCGCTACCCAACAAAGACACATGGATTTGTTTTAAAATATATTCATTTGTTGGGAAACATTCAAGAATGAATGGGTTTAATAAAACACAGATTGCATTGTTCAAAAGGTGATCTTTGGATGTATTCCGTCAAAGACAAATGTTTTACACATATGCATCACATTGTGTGGTGGGAGTTGGTGTGGACTCGGGATTAGATGCATGAGTGAGTCTCATCTCATTTCATGGCATGACATTATCATGTTCCAACATTGAATGCATTATTCTTGTTTGGAATGAAAAAGGTGGTTATTTGTTGCATGTGCACATTTCATATGCACTTAGGATGGGGAGTAGCCTCTGTAGGAAATATTCTACTGGGCGTTGGCTGACCCTATATGGGAAACATTTCAGGTGCAGAGTGCGCACCGGCAGAGGACTCTTATTTGGGGCCTCAAGGGTGAAGAGGGGCCGACATGTGGCCTTTAACCATGACTGTTTTGTAAACTTTTGTTCAAACTATGTTTGGCATGTAATATAAGTAAAAGAATTGTAACCTTGAACTTTTATTAACTATGTTAATGCATAACTTATGATGTGGGAGTATGGATAAATGGACCCGGTGTGGTCAGCGTGGTATGTTGGACCTTGAATGGGTCATATGATTGTATGGTATATAGGTTGTATCTTAGGTGGAGCTCTTTGTGAAAAGGAGACTCCGCCCGATTTTGTTAAATTATGGATCCCGGTAAATGGAACACAACGGTATGGTATCGAGTCATACGATTTCCACAGGTATTCCGCGGGTTGATGGGTGATCAATGGGACCCTCGGTTTTTGGGGCATCACATATATGGATTTTGAAATAAAATAGGGACATTTAAACAGATATCTACTTTAAGTAACAACAGTAATTTAATGCATACAGGAAACCAACATATGACTAATAATCCAATCCACCATAAACCGTTTCTCCCAAGTTCTTGTGGAATCCCATACTTCCCAATTTTTTTTGTAGAAACTAGTTAGGGTACAATGAACAATAATCCACCATTGTATTCGTATCTCTGGTATGAAGTAAAACCTCGCATGGATACCATCGAAAATATCATGGCTCTTGTACAATCTACACAAATCCTTGCAATGATATTCAACCTTTAGAAAGGGCATATGCGAACATCATGACAGTGACATATCGAACCAAAGAGTAGTATACTAACCCCTTTTTCCATGATAACCCGTAAGCAATAATGGTTTAGTTCTCACAAGGCACTAACCCTATTACGAGTGGTAGGAAAAGTTCTAACCCACACGGAGTAAGAAAGCGTCTACACACTCCAAGATACCCGGTAGCCCATGTTTATCCAACAACCACACAAGAGATACAATACCAACAATTTCCTCAAATATCACACAATTCCATAAATCCCCAATTTCACATGTAGTATTTCAATAGAACAGGTGAAGAAAATGCAGGAGATCATCATCAATATCATTTTAGTACTCAACTCAAATCACTAAAGTTTTCTAAGTCAAGAACAAAGGACAAATCAAGAAGAAAGTCAATTTTTTTGAAAACTAGGGTTTTATATCAAACAAATGAGATTTCATGGGTATTCAACCCTAACTTGTGTAAAACATGGTAATAATTGCAAGAAGACCAAGAAAAGATGATATCATTGCATATATATATAAGCTTTAGAGTCAAAGAATACATATATATTGGCCCTAGCATCAATGGACAATAATGGAAGAAAACCCCCTACCTTGATGTTCTTGAAAAGACTAGGTTTTGATTTTTTTGAAGTTGAAATCCCATTTGATCTTGTGTTTTTCTCTTCCTTTACTCCTCTCTAAGGTCTCCTAGGGTTTTGAGTGTTGAAATGGGGCCAAAGGGGTTGTCTTTAAGTATTTATAGTGAAAGGAAAACCGGCTATTCGCGACTGAAAATTTTCAGATTTTTCGAAGACCTTCCGGAAGGTTTGCCTATTGACAAACCATTTTCATTACCCTTTCGGAAGGTTGTCATCGACCTTCCAGAAGGTTTTGTCTACTGGACAATCATCTTCCTTAACCTTCCAGAAGGTTTTTCTTCTGGACAAACATTTTCATCAACCTTCTAGAAGGTTTGTCATCGACCTCTGGAAGGTTTTGTCTACTGGTTAAATCTTTTACCTTAACCTTTCAGAAGGTTTTTCATCGACCTTTCGGAAGGTTTTGTCTGTTTTTCTACAAAACCTCCCTTTTTCATTTCCAATCCTTTCCAAACCTTTCCAATTCCAACCCAAGCTTCTTCAACATGCTTTTGTACATCAAACCTAGTTGGTATAAGTTTTATTACAACGATTTCATATATTTGCAAGCTAAATTACGTTTTAACTACTATTTCCCGAATTTTTTCATATTAATATTTCAAAAGAATTAATAACTTGCTATATAGACCTACATACTTATATAAAGATAAAAGTGTGGGATTTACAATCCACCCCCCTTAAAGAAAGTTTCATCCTCGAAACTTATCTCAAGTAGTGAATAAATAAGGGTACTTCTCTCGCATTTCCAACTCGGGTTCCCAAGTAGCTTCCTCCATTCTGTGAGGTTGCCACAAGACCTTCACTAGTTGGATGACTTTGTTGCTTAGTACTTTCTCCTTGGTGTCGAGAATCTTCACCGGCTGTTCTTCATATGTTGCTCCATCTTGAACTTCAATATCTTCCAAATCCACAACTAGTGTAGTATCCGATTGACATTTTCTCAACATTGACACATGGAACACATCATGTACTCCTGACAACTGAGCTTGTAGCTGAAGTTGATACGCCACTTTTCCTATCACTTTGATCACTTCAAAGGGTTCGATGTATCTTGGTGTTAATTTTCCCTTCTTGCCGAATCTAAATACTCCCTTCTTGGGTGACACCTTGAGGAACACATAGTCCCCCTCTTGGAATTCCAGTTGTCTTCGTCTTCGATCCACATAGCTTTTCTGTTTACTTTGCGCTATGCGTAGTCTCTCCCGGATGATTTTGATCTTCTCCGTAGTCTCCCGAACAATCTCTGGCCAAAACAAACTGCTCTCCCCAGCTTCTAGCCAACACGTCCGTGACCTACATGGTCTCCCATACAATGCGTCATAAGGTGCCATGCCGATGCTAGATTAGAAACTGTTGTTGTATGCGAATTCCACCAACTGCAAATGGTCACCAAGCACGGAGCATATCCTCCAAAATCTATATCACCCTATCAGATTGGCCATCCATTTGGGGATGAAAAGTGGTGCTAAAGCGTAACTCTATCCCCATAGCTCGTTGTAGACTTTGCCAAAATTGTGCCACGAAATGAGAATCGTGGTCTCAAACAATCGAGAGCGAAACTCCATGCAATCTCACTATCTCGCGGATGTACAACTTGCTCAAGGTCTCTAGAGTGTCTATAGTCTTCATTCCTAAGAAATGAATGAATTTGGTGAGTCTGTCCACAATGACCCATACTGCATTATGCCCTCGCGACGTCCATGGTAAACCCGACAAGAAATCCATGGTGATGTGATCCCACTTCCACTCTGGGAAAACTGTAGTAATCCTCCCGATTTTTAATGGTTGATCTTCACCTGCTGGCACACTGCACATCGTGCTATGAACCTTGTCATATATTTCTTTATTCCCTTCCACCAATATTGGCACTTCATGTCCTTATACATTTTTGTGCTACCGGGGTGGATAGCAAACTTAGAGCGATGACACTCTCCAAGTATCTCCTCCTTTAGGGATGAATCATCGGGAACACATAGCTTCTCCCCATACCTCATATCTCCATTTCTCAAAGACCAACCCTCCATTGTTTCTCCAATCTCTAATTTTGCTCGAATCGACGTTAAGTTAGGATCTAAGCATTGCAATTCCACAACTCTGCGTTAAAGGGTAGGTTGGACCACAAGGTTGAATAAGCATGGCCGGGATCTATCTTCTCCAACCCATAGATCATAGTCTCCAAGGGCATCCCTCATCTTCCATTTACTTGTAAGAACATTGAGTTCATCCCAAGACTTTCGGCTAAGTGCATCAACAACTACATTGACCTTCCCCCGATGGTAGTGTAGTTTGAAATCATAATCTTCTAGATATTCAACCCACCTTCTTTGCCAAAGATTCAAGTCTTTTTGTGTGAACACATACTTGAGGCTCTTATGATAAAAAAATACTTGAAACTTTTCCCCATATAAGTAACATCTCGACAACTTAAGAGCAAAAACCACTGTAGCAAGCTCTAAGTCATGGGTGGGATAATTCTGCTCATGAACCTTGGATGGCCTAGAGCCATAGGCAACCACCTTCCCTCCTTGCATTAGCACACACCCCAAGCCTCGTAGCGAAGCATCGGTGTACACATCGTATCCTTCCCCACTACTCGGAATAATGAGAACAGGAGCGGTTGTCAACTTCTCCTTTAAGGTGCGAAAGGCTAGTTCACACGCTTGAGTGCACAAAAACTTTTCTCCCTTCTTTGTAAGGCGAGTCATCGGCATCGCTAGCTTAGAGAACCCTTCCACAAACCTCCGGTAGTAGCCTGCTAAACCCAAGAAGCTACGTACTTCGGTCACATTCTTAGGAGGTTCCCATTTCGTCACGATTTTAATCTTTGCAGGGTCAATAGGTACCCCTTGTTCCGACACAACATGGCCAAGGAATTTCACTTCCTTCATCCAAAACTCACACTTACTCATCTTTGCATTTAACTTATGTTCTCTCAATGTCTATAGCACAATAGAGAGATGACGTCCATGTTCCTCGTGAGTCCGGGAATAGATTAGTATGTTATCAATAAACACGATGACAAACTGATATAGATACGGTCAAAATACCTTGTGCATCAAATCCATGAAGGCTGCTAGTGCATTAGTCAGTCCGAACGGCATCACCATTTATTCGGAATGACCATACCGGGTACGAAAAGCTGTCTTAGAAATATCCTCCTCCTTGATCCGTAATTGATGATACCCAGTGCGAAGATCAATCTTGGAATAATACTTAGAACCCCTCAATTGGTCGAACAAATCATCAATCCTTGGCAATGGATATTTGTTCTTCACTGTGACTCGATTTAACCTTCGGTAATTCGTACATAACCAAAGTGTCTCGTCATGCTTCTTCACAAAGAGGACCGGGGCTCCCTAAGGTGAAATACCCAAATGGATAAATCCAATTGCCAACAAATGGTCTAATTGCTTCCTTAGCTCCTTCAACTACAAAGGTCCCATCCGATAAGGAGCAATGGATATGGGTTTGGTTCTTGGATAGAGATCAATCTTGAACTCAATCTCTCGTTGTGGGGGTAACCCAGGTAATTCATCAGGAAAAACATCTAGAAAGTCCGACACCACCAATATTACATTCGGTTGGGATTTGTCCCGATCATCTCCCATTAAGCTAGCCAAGAAACTCAAATTGCTCCCTGCCTTAGCTTTTAAGAATCTATTTCCTATCGTGGGAAATGGATTGGAAGAATTGTGATCATTCTTGAAAGTAAAAACTACCCCCTGGTAATTGGAATGAAATCCACTTGCGAAAACAATCCATCACCTCACGGAAAGTGGACAACAAATTCATCCCAAATATAATGTCGTACCCATTCATATCTAACGCAATAAAATCTACGATCAATTCATGCTCCTCAATTCGAAGCAGACAACCTCTACACACCTGTTGGTATCCAACTGTTCTCTCATAGACATGTTAATAATCAGGGCATGTTCTAGCTTCTCGAATTTCAACCCCAATTTAAAAGCATATGCAGTGCATATAAATGGGTGAGTTACACCGGGGTCAAATAAAATTCGAGCCCAAGAATTATAGAGAAGGACAATACCTTCCACCATGGCATTGGAGACATCTTCCTCTGGTTAAGTCAAGGAAAACATTTTTCCTTGATGAGCGCTGCTGGGGGCTGTAGCTCCTAACGGCCTCTAATTTAATGGCTTCGGTAGTGGTGGCTTGTTTGCATTTGCCTGCCTGGTTGCTTGATTGGTCCTTGGTAGTAATGATGGGCATTGATTTTTGAAGTGCCCAAACTTTCCACATGCAAAGTAGTGACTCGAGTCAGTGCTTGTTCTCGTTTGTGCAACTCCATTTCCTCGGGCTGTCAGAAGTCCCTATCTGCCTGCCTGGTCTGGCCGTCGGTATGGTGCCGCTCGCTGTAATCCGTTACCACTAGCACCCGTCTGGATTAGACCTCCTCTTGCAAAGCTCTGCCGTCGCTGGCTATCCTCTATATCTCTTTCCATAAGTGCAGCTCGGTCAACCATATCCCCATACTCCTTGATCTTGAGGGCCACCAACTTCTCTCAAATAACAGGCCTTAATCCCACCAATGGTCGGCCTCTCCCTCCAATAGATATATCGCCAAGCCGACCCTAAGGTCATTGGCCACACGCATGCCGTCACCAATCTTCTTCACTCGACGGATCCATCTATCCGCATCCAAGGGATTAGAGTTTCCTTGGAAAGTGGGTGGGCATTGTCTTTAAAACTCTCGCAGAATGACCATTCTCTAATTCTTATCCTCGTTGCCCAGTACTTGGGCTAGTGGATGAGCTCCCCCATTGTGGTTGTTGGGGTTATTGTTGTTTCCATTCTGGTTTTGTACCAGAATGGTGAGCTCCCTTAAGCATTGGTAGATGTCGTTCATGGCATCGGGAGGTGGTGGGTTTGCTCGTCCACGCCTACCATCCATCATGCACATCAATTCACAATTTAGTTTAATTGACGTACAAGACATAGTTAGGATGTCTTGATCTAAGCAAAAGGCTTGTATAAAAGTTTTAAATCAACAATTTCCTTCAACCTAATCCTACATCTCTAATTGTAATCCATAACCTACAGCTCCCATGTAAGACCTAAAGCCTAGGCTCTGATACCAAAACTTTGTAACGCCCCAAAGACCACCCTGGACGGCATTACAAACTAAGAACCATTCACATCATAAGAGCAACTAAATAATTCATCCATAAAGAAATTTCATACATCAAAGGTAATCTTTATAATCTCATTCCCAAAAGAATATGCCAAAATATGACGAATATATCCCTAAAAGAATATGATCCCAAAAGTAAGAGAATTACATCCCAAAAGAATTAAACATAAACTCGCAGTGGAATTACAAAAGATTCTATACTTCACAATATTTTCAAAGTAAATTTTCTACTCTAGAATAAAAAGTAATGTTGTTCTAAGCGTCCACCTCGGGATCAACATGCCTGTCTATGAGAATCTCCCATTGTGCTAGTTCCTCAATTCCCAAATCCTCCTCCAGTACATAATCTGAAAAATATAGTTTGTAAGGAGTGAGCACTAAGCTCTGTAGTAACATCCCTCCCAAACTTGAACAAGGTTTAGAAAAGCATATAAAAACAGTTGGTCATCTTTCACAAATAGCATATATGGATTTTGAAATAAAACAGGGTCACTTAAACAGATCTCCAGTTTAAGCAACAACAGTAATTTAATGCATATGAGAAACCAACATACAACTAATAATCCAATCAACCATAAACCGTTTCTCCCAAGTTCTTGTAGAATCCCATACTTCCCAAAATTCTTTTAGAAACTAGTTATGGTACAATGAACAATAACCCACCACTGTATTTGTATCTCTGGTATGAAGTAAGACCTCGCATGGATACCATCAAAAATATCATGGCCCATGTATCATCCACACAAATCCTCGCAAGGATATTCAACCTTTAGGAAAGGCGTATACCAACACCATGGCAGTGACGTATCCAACCAAAGAGTAGTATACTAACCCCTTTTTCCACGATAACCCGTAAGCAATAATAGTTTAGTCCTCACAAGGCATTAACCCCATTACGAGTGGTAGAAAAAGTTCTAACACACACGGAGTAAGAAGGCGTCTACACACTCTAAGATACCCAGTCAATAGGAGCCCATGTTTATCCAACAACCACACAATAGATACAATTCCAACAATTTTCTCAAATATCACACAATTCCATAAATCTCCAATTTCACATGTAGTATTTCAATAAAACACGTGAAGAAAATGCAGGAGATCATCATCAATATCATTTTAGTACTCAACTCAAAGCATTAAAGTTTTCTAAGCCAAGAACAAATGACGAATGAAGAAGAAAGTTCATCTCTTTTGAAAACTAGAGTTTTATATCAAAAAAATGAGATTTCATGGGTATTCAACCCTAACTTGTGTAAAACATGGTAATAAATGCAAGAAGACCAAGAAAAGATGATTTCATTGCATATATATATAAGCTTTAGAGTCAAAGAATACATATATACTGACCCTAGCATCAATGGACAAGAATGGAAGAAAACCCCCTACGTTGATGTTCTTGAAAAGCCTAGGTTTTGATCTTCTTGAAGTTGAAATCCCATTTGATCTTGTGTTTTTCTCTTTCTTTACTGCTCTCTAAGGTCTCCAAGGGTTTTGAGTGTTGAAATAGGGCTAAAGGGGTTATCCTTAAGTATTTATAGTGAAAGAAAAATTGGCTATTCGTGACTTAAAATTTTTAGATTTTTTGAAGGCCTTCCGAAAGGTTGTTCGTCGATCTTCCGGAAGGTTTGCCTACTTGACAGACCATTTTCATTAACCTTCCAGAAGGTTGTCATCGACCTTCCAGAAGGTTTTGTCTACTGGACAATCATCTTCCTTAACCTTCCAGAAGGTTTGTCTTCTGGACAACATTTTCGTCAACCTTCCGGAAGGTTTTGTCTACTAGTTAAATCTTTTACCTTAACCTTCAGGAAGGTTTTTCATCGACCTTCCGGAAGGTTTTGTTTGTTTTTCTACAAAACCTCCCTTTTTCATTTTCAATCCATTCCAAACCTTTCCAATTCCAACCCTAGCTTTTTCAACATGCTTTTGTACATCAAACCTAGTTAGTATAAGTTTTATTACAAGGATTTCATATATTTGCAAGCTAAATTAAGTTTTAACTACTATTTCCCAAATTGTTCCATATTAATATTTTAAAAGAATTAATAATTTGGTATATAAACCTACATACATATATAAAGATAAAAGTGTGGGGTTTACATGATTAACACAAAATATTGCATATCCTATGTACTTTTGCATCCCTTTTACACTAGCTTTTACGGTTAAAATGAGTGAAATTGCAATGTTTGAGCTATTTATGGAGTTTTGGTATGTTTGTAGGTAAAGTGGCTTAAATGGTGCTTGTTTGGCCCTATCATGGCGATTGAGGTGATTGGAGATGAGGTGGAGGCTTGATGATAGCTTGAAAGGTAGAGGAATCAAGAATTTTGCAAAATAAGGGAAAACCTATCGGTAGGCCCTACTGGAAGGTTTTGGCTACTGGACCTGTACCTACCGCAAACCTATTGATAGTTTTTGCTCACTGGAGAAAAACGACCAGTAGGTTTTACTGAAACATGCCAAACTCTCCAAATCAAGCTCTGCAACTTTGGGGGTCTCACCATTGGGTCTTCCACTTGTCCCTAACACTCCTTACACACAAGACATCTGTGACGCCCCAAAATCCAAGGGTCCGTTGATTAACCATCAACCCGCAGAATACTCGTGGATACCAAGTAATTCAATATCACGCCATTATGCCCCATTTACTGGGAACCATAATTTTACAAAATTTGGGTAGAGTCTCCTTTGTACGGGAAGCTCTACCCAAAACACAACATGTGCAATCATATAATAACAAGGCCCATCCGCGACCCAATATTCAACAATGACCACATCGGGTCCGTTTATGAGTAAATATAGATCACACCGGGTCCATTTATCCATACTCATACAAAACATGCAAGGCTATATTAAAATTAGTCCATAAAAGTCCAATTACAATTCTTTACATACATTACATGCCGAAATTAAATTACAAGTCTAATTTTACAAACAAAAGATTAAAAGTCACAATTCGGCTTTTCTTCAACTATGGGACCCCGATTGCGAGCCGTCTGCCGACACATAAGCCGCACTTGAAATTTTTCCTGTATAGGGTGAGCCAACGCCTAGTAGAGTATATCCTACAAGGGCTACTCCCCATCTTAGATGCATATGCAATGTGGATAAGCAACAAACAACATTTAACAACCATTCATACAAGAATATGCATTCAATGTTGGAATGCAACTATGTCATACCATGAAATGAGATGATACTCACTCATACACTTAAACTCAAGTCTTCACCGACTTCCACAACACAATGCAATGCCAAAGTGTAATGACCTGTCTTCGACGGAAATACATCCAATGATCACTTTGAATAAAAAATCATGCGTTTTATAAATCAGATCATTATTGGATGGTACTCATTAAATGAGTATTTTCTTATAAATCAAAATCTTGTATCCTGTTGGGCAACTAATTTTGGATTTTATACCGCCGGTTTCGTATACCATACTACACTTTTTTGGAATTTCACCACAGGGGAGTGTATAACCAAGTCACCAGGTCTTGCACCCGAGGGGGGGATCTACCCCTTCTTGCTATACCCAACACAAATTTTTCATGCAACATGCGGCCCAATGGGATCTTCAATCCAACCGTATCGATTCTACATATCAATCACTAGGAATGGTGTTTAATATCAAATAACACACTTAATTATTAAGGCATAATATAACACATAACAACCCATGTAATAGCCCACGTAACAGCTCTTATCTAAGCCACAAAACAACCCCTATATAAGCCACCAAAACAGCCCATATAAACCACCAAAATAGCCCATATAAACCACCATATAATAGCCCGTATATAGCCCAAAAAATGGCCTAAAAACAGTCTGCAAGATGGCCTAAAAATTGTCCGCAAAATGGCCTAAGAACAGTCCATAACATGGCCTCAAAACAGTCCGTACAATGGCCAAAAAACAGTCCACGACATGGCCTAAAAATAGTCTGTACAATGGCCAAAAAACAGTCCATAATTCAGCCCCTTAAACAACCCAAATTCAGCACCTTAACAGTCCATTTGGACAGCCCTTGGACAGCCCACATATAAACCAATTTCAGCCACTAAAAGACCACCTAAGGTAAGAATAAAACCAAGGTAGGAGGGAACCCTACTTCTTGTAGCTTGGAGGAAGTCGTAGAACTTCCAAGAACACCAACAATAGCCTAAGAACTTGATTTCTTCAAAATCTTTTCTTTGGATCTTGGGAGAAATCCACTTTTTTTGGTACGTAGACGTAGCCCTCATCACGGTGATCGACTTTAACTCTTGGTCTGAGTTAATCCAAGCGACGGAACTTCGAAGATCCAGGAAATAAGCCTTGAAGAACTATATTTTTCTCTCTTCTCTCTCCTCTCTCTATGTCCGGCCAAAGAGGTCTGAATGAATAGATATTTTCTCAAAAAATCTGATTTTAAGTTTATATTTATAGTCCCAAATGTGCGGTCCACATCGCACCGCATATTTTTGACTTTCGGGTCTGTTTGTCGTCCCGAACCGATTCATTAAGTGCCGGATTAAGTTCAAATTAATTTTCTTTGAAATTTTATCCAATTCTAAGGAAATTTTATGAAACTCATTTTTGGGACCTTTAAAATGTCATTCGTCACGCAGTCATCTCGAACGACGTGTAAAAATTTGACTATCTCAGAATTCGACGAAATTTGACAGGGTGACTAGATTTTACGATACGAATCCAATGACAAACTCTGTTTCCTCATCCAAGGCCTAGATCATGAGTATTTTAAATACGCATTATAGTGGCAAATTACCATTTTACCCTTTTTTAGAAAAACTTCAAATTTACTCAGGTTTTACAACATCCCCTCCTTACCCCTAGCTTGTACTTTTGGAGGCTTGGAAATTAATGAGGAGAGAGAGAAGAGAGGAAGCTAGGAGTGAAGGCTAGGCCTGTGCTAGCCTGCCAAATCCGTCCATTCAACCCCTTATTGATGGGAGACCCATCACATAGATTCTAGAGGCTCCATGGACATTTTTGGCAAGCTCCATTCATAATGGGAGATATATATTGCAATATAGAGAGAGAAGCTCCAAGGAAAAAGATGAAGTTCTAGAGAGAAAGTTGATATTTTGGCATTTTCTTCCATCCTTTCGCTTGTAATTTATTGTAAGACTTGTTTAAGCTTCATTTGATGTATTTAATGTCATTCATTACAAGCACATTTCTAGTTTAGTCTTATATTTTTGATTCACCATTAATGCATTCAAGTTCTTCATCTTCAAGCTTCAAAGTGGGTATTGCATATTTATCTTCATAGTTTATGTTTTCTTGCATTAAGTTAAGTTTCAATCTTCATTTCTTCATTATGTCTCCTTATATTATGCATGTCTTTCCCTTTAGTATGAGTAGCTAACTTTTATGTTGGCTAATCCAAGGGAGAACTCCTCTTGGGTATGCCATTTCAACTGATTTTCTTTCCTCCTCGTAGTGTATGTTGATTTGGTTTGACTAGGTTTAGTGTAGATGTGGTTGTGAGTTCTTGATACACAGTAGACTTGTCACGGGGTATGCTTGAATCCTCACATTCATTTTAGTGCCGCACTTCCTACGAATCAATAGAACATCTAGACACCATTGGAGGAAAGTCTCGAGTTGATTTGACATTCTCATTGGAATGACCCCTTCAGATTAGCTAACGCTTGTCCCATTTCATTTTAAGCAAGAACACAATCACCGAAACTCAAACTCAAAGATTTTTACACTTTACACTTTTTTCACCAAAATTACCTTCAATACAATTCACCTCGAAAGTCTCTGTACACTTGGGGAGCACTTTTGTTCACACACACACACACATTTCATTCCACACACCCATTTTCCAATTCCTTGCATCAAACCCGAGTAAGACTGACACTCACCCACACATATAAGCCATACACACATTTGAGGGTTCATGTTCGAAGGTTAGGGACAACAAAATAAAGTCAAGTAATAAGATAAAGTAGTTAAGACCCCCCTCCTTGGACGAGTCTCACCCTCTTTATCAGCAGATGAAAGAGTCAAAGGCTCTGATTTGCACTTTTTTTTGATCGGATTAATATTATGCACCCAAGTGGTCGAATTGTAGTTTTCTCGATTTTAAGTCCAAAGTATCAATCCCACAAAGAGTGTGTGTAATTAGAAAATAAAATAAAATAAAATAGTAAAGTTGTTATCTTAGATAGCACAACATGTGATAGCTTGTGATTATGAGCTTAGATTGATAAGTAGTTTAATTAAAAAGTTATGTTGTAGATAGATTTAGACAATAATAAAGAGGATCCTTCAGTTTAAGAATCCCATATGCATTATATTGGTTAAATACTGGAAATGCTACCTTACAACAATCAACTTCCATGTTACTGGCAAGTCAACTGGTAGGTCTGAGGTATATAAACCATCACACAACAACTTATTAGGTTAGTTGGTGATATCCATGACAGTTGATTAATCCAAGCAATCTAGAAGGACAAGCCATTCATGAGGATTACTTGAATTATTCATTTGTCTTCATAATAGTTGGTGCATACATAATAATCCATAACACAACCAGTTCTTAGGTTAACTGGTGGTATTAGTCATAACACAGCAACTTCTTAGGTTAGCTAGTTATAGATGTGCCAACTTAATAATCTAAGTAAACTAGAAGGACAAGTCATTCATGAGGAATACTTGAATTATTCACTTGGCTTTATCTGTGATACATATACCAGTTAAACATTCTCAACATTTCGATGGAGGATAAACCATACCAATAGGAATACCATAGTTGTTCGACTGACAATATTATCATTTATACCGGTTAAACGATCTAAGTAATCCAAAAAGACAAGGCATTCATGAGGATCACTTAGGTCATTAATCTGATAGTTATATATATAGTAATTAAATAACCCCGATAATCCAGAAGGACAAGTCATTCATGAGGAGCATTTAGGTTTTGTACTATGCATCAGTTAACATCCTTAGCATTCCGGTGGAGGATAAACCATACCGATAGGAATGTCGTGGTTGTTCAACCGGTAGGTTGATGATGCACTGATAATATAATTCTATAAACCCCCACATGTTTATATTAATATAATGATATAATTTTTTAGTAATTCTAATATATTTAATGACGTAAGAATGAACCATATAGATTATAACAGTAGAAATAAATATTTGGGAGACAAATTGATTGTGAAGTTTAACTTGTGAAGGTATTTAAGCTTGGAAGAGGTTGTTAGCAAAGTTCAAAACATTTTTAGGTTAAAATAAGATTTCCATTGAATTCGGAAGGTCAAGAAACCTTGGGAGAATTAATATGGGGTGCATTAGAAGTTAGAAAGTGTTCCGGAGTTAAAGCACACTTTAGAGAGAATTTGGGTAAAAAGGATCTTGGACACTACCTATTAATTTGATCATTACTTTTTATTTTGAACTCCATTTCATCTGAAATTTTGACAGTAGATAGTAGACTTCTATGGCTACAAAATTGTATTTCACACTAATTTTTCAAATCGACTTCTAAATAGGCCAAAATTGCGCTGGACGTTTCCACAGGCAAAGTGTACCGGTACTGCATACCAGTACTTCGAACTCTAGAAGCTAAAAAGTACCGGTACACAGTACCGGTACGCTCCGTAAAGCCCAGTTCAACCCGATTTTTGGGTTTTGTCTCCGTTTCTTACCCTATAAATACATTACGATGCCTTCTTTAACCCTATTTCACCACTTCCAACCCTAGGAAGCTTTAGAGAGAAAGAGAAAAAAGATAAGATCAAAAGGGAAAAATCAGAGATTTAAGGGTTGATTGAAGATCAAAACCCTAGTTCTTCAAGAACACCAAGGTAGGGGGTTTTCTTTCATTGTTGTCCATTGATGCTAGAGCTAATATATATGTATTCTTTGACTCTAAATCTTTTGTATTTGTTATGGGTTCTTTGTTTCTTGGTTTTCTTGCAATTATTATCATGTTTTAAACAAAGTTNGGTATATAAACCATCACACAACAACTTATTAGGTTAGTTGGTGATATCCATGACAGTTGATTAATCCAAGCAATCTAGAAGGACAAGCCATTCATGAGGATTACTTGAATTATTCATTTGTCTTCATAATAGTTGGTGCATACATAATAATCCATAACACAACCAGTTCTTAGGTTAACTGGTGGTATTAGTCATAACACAGCAACTTCTTAGGTTAGCTAGTTATAGATGTGCCAACTTAATAATCTAAGTAAACTAGAAGGACAAGTCATTCATGAGGAATACTTGAATTATTCACTTGGCTTTATCTGTGATACATATACCAGTTAA
Organism: Ilex paraguariensis; assembly: GCA_963454935.2. Lineage (NCBI taxonomy): Eukaryota > Viridiplantae > Streptophyta > Magnoliopsida > Aquifoliales > Aquifoliaceae > Ilex > Ilex paraguariensis. The sequence continues at coordinate 1,525,347 of CAUOFW020002835.1, forward strand.
ACATTCTCAACATTTCGATGGAGGATAAACCATACCAATAGGAATACCATAGTTGTTCGACTGACAATATTATCATTTATACCGGTTAAACGATCTAAGTAATCCAAAAAGACAAGGCATTCATGAGGATCACTTAGGTCATTAATCTGATAGTTATATATATAGTAATTAAATAACCCCGATAATCCAGAAGGACAAGTCATTCATGAGGAGCATTTAGGTTTTGTACTATGCATCAGTTAACATCCTTAGCATTCCGGTGGAGGATAAACCATACCGATAGGAATGTCGTGGTTGTTCAACCGGTAGGTTGATGATGCACTGATAATATAATTCTATAAACCCCCACATGTTTATATTAATATAATGATATAATTTTTTAGTAATTCTAATATATTTAATGACGTAAGAATGAACCATATAGATTATAACAGTAGAAATAAATATTTGGGAGACAAATTGATTGTGAAGTTTAACTTGTGAAGGTATTTAAGCTTGGAAGAGGTTGTTAGCAAAGTTCAAAACATTTTTAGGTTAAAATAAGATTTCCATTGAATTCGGAAGGTCAAGAAACCTTGGGAGAATTAATATGGGGTGCATTAGAAGTTAGAAAGTGTTCCGGAGTTAAAGCACACTTTAGAGAGAATTTGGGTAAAAAGGATCTTGGACACTACCTATTAATTTGATCATTACTTTTTATTTTGAACTCCATTTCATCTGAAATTTTGACAGTAGATAGTAGACTTCTATGGCTACAAAATTGTATTTCACACTAATTTTTCAAATCGACTTCTAAATAGGCCAAAATTGCGCTGGACGTTTCCACAGGCAAAGTGTACCGGTACTGCATACCAGTACTTCGAACTCTAGAAGCTAAAAAGTACCGGTACACAGTACCGGTACGCTCCGTAAAGCCCAGTTCAACCCGATTTTTGGGTTTTGTCTCCGTTTCTTACCCTATAAATACATTACGATGCCTTCTTTAACCCTATTTCACCACTTCCAACCCTAGGAAGCTTTAGAGAGAAAGAGAAAAAAGATAAGATCAAAAGGGAAAAATCAGAGATTTAAGGGTTGATTGAAGATCAAAACCCTAGTTCTTCAAGAACACCAAGGTAGGGGGTTTTCTTTCATTGTTGTCCATTGATGCTAGAGCTAATATATATGTATTCTTTGACTCTAAATCTTTTGTATTTGTTATGGGTTCTTTGTTTCTTGGTTTTCTTGCAATTATTATCATGTTTTAAACAAAGTTAGGGTTGAATACACATAAAATCTCTTTTTCTTGATTTAAAACTCTAGTTTTCAAGAGTGATGAATTTTCCTTTTGATTCTTCCTTGGTTCTTGATTTCAAAACCTTAGTGCTTTGTGTTGAGTAATAAAATGATATTGATGATGATCTCTTGCATTTTNCGATAATCCAGAAGGACAAGTCATTCATGAGGAGCATTTAGGTTTTGTACTATGCATCAGTTAACATCCTTAGCATTCCGGTGGAGGATAAACCATACCGATAGGAATGTCGTGGTTGTTCAACCGGTAGGTTGATGATGCACTGATAATATAATTCTATAAACCCCCACATGTTTATATTAATATAATGATATAATTTTTTAGTAATTCTAATATATTTAATGACGTAAGAATGAACCATATAGATTATAACAGTAGAAATAAATATTTGGGAGACAAATTGATTGNCTTACTCCGTGCGGGTTTGGATATATCCTACCACTCGTAGTGGGGTTGGTGCATTACGAGGATCAAACCACTATTAGCTCACGGGTGCCGTATCAGAGGATTAGTATACTAATGCTTGGGTTGGATTCATCACTACCATGGTGTTGGCATATGCCCTTCCTAAAGGTTGGATATCCTTGCGAGGATTTGTGTGGATCGTACGTGGGACATGATGCATTCAATGGTGACCATGCTAGACCTTACTTCATACCTGAGATACGAATACTGTGATGGGTTATTGTTCATTGTACTAGAAATGGTTTCTACAAGAATCTTGGGAAGTATGGGATTCCGCAAGAACTTGGGAGAAACAATTTATGGTGGAATGGATTATTAGTCATATATTACAATGGTGGGTTATTGTTCATTGTACCAGGAATGGTTTCTACAAGAATCTTGGGAAGTATGAGATTCCGCAAGAACTTGAGAAAAACGATTTATGGCGGAATGGATTATTAGTTGTATATTGGTTTCACTTATGCAATAAATTATTGATGTTGCTTAAACTTGAGATCTGTTTAATTGTTCCTATTTTATTTCAAAAATCATATATGCTATTTTTGAAAGGTGACCGACCATTTTTATATATTTTTCTAAACCTTGTTCAGGTATGGGAGAAATATTGCTACAGAGCTTTGTGCTCACCCCTACAAATAATATTTTTCAGATTATGTCATATAGGAGGAGTTGGGAGTGGATGAACCGGCACACTGGGAGACTCCTATAGAAGTGAACGTGGATCCCGAGGTGGATGCTTAGAGCAATATTATTTTTATTCTAGAATAGGAAATTCATTCCGAAAATATTGTGAAGTCTAGACTAATCTTTTGTTATTCCGCTGCAAGTTTAAATGTGATTTTTTTGGGATGTAATTATCATAGTCATTCACATTCTTTTGGGATATAATGGCCATGGTTGGACTATTCTTTTGGGATAATATTGTAAATGTGATATTTGATGGATGAAATTTCTTTAATGATGAAATTATTTTGTTGCTCTCATGATGTGAATGGTTTATAGATTATAATGCCGTCCAAGGTAGGTTTTGGGGCGTTACAAATTCCAGGCACAACACCGAAATTATGCACATCACTGTATCATGCATGAAGCATATAATACATAGATATATAAATATATGTTTACCTCTCACCGGAAGATATAAGTAACTACTCATGCCCCATTGCTATAGACAAGCAAGGAGTGCGGACAGTTTTCATTACAACTGAAATTAAAAGATAGGCTCTAAAACGTCTTTCACAAGGAACAACTGAAACACAATCACCTTTATTATTAGGTATGACAAAAAGGTGACAACAATTCAACTATTTGAATAGAAAGATACAACCAAAATGTGGAAGTACAGAGTTTGGACTGAAGTGTATGATCGACCGGATCGAGTTGCAAATTCTCTTTATTTTTTTCTCTTTTCTTTATTTCTTTTTCTCTTTTCCCTCTCTGAACTTCTCTTGGACTCTTGGTCTTTTTCGGCCTTAGAAAATGGAAGAGTGCATGCCTATTTATAGGAAGAGGAATGCATGAGGTGGAGAGATAGATGTCAGCCGACTTTGGTGGACCATCCGGACGGCACTCCCACCGTCTGGACGGTTGGAGCTTCCTGGAATTCCCACTTGTATGTTTGCTGACTATTCATTTGTTGAAATTAAACTTTAGCCTTTGTAGTTTCAAGCCTCCATACTTTGCTTCTTGCATTGTGTAGTAATTCTGCATTAAACCCTAAAAATTTTAAACATAATACACATAAAATCTTAATTCCCGTACAAACTCTAATTGTTTCTAATTAATAATTTTTGGTTATTTTGTTTTACTGATTTAATTTATTTAACTATTCTAATTTATATACAAATTAAGGTTAATCAGGCTCTTCAATTTAGAGGGGTCTTATCCTCCCAACAGACCAAGGAGGGAGCCTAGAATCCACTTAAAACATGACTGATTCCTCCTAAAAGTAGGATAAGAGAATCCACTGTCCATCTTTTTTGGGAAGCTAATCCATAGACTAATAAAAAGAGCTCGGGGGGAAACATAGAAGGTACACAATGATGTTCTAGGAGGGTAAATCAAATTTGGATACTAATGAAAACCTAACTTCTTGATGGTTTTTGTTGTACTCCCTAATCTCCGGACATCATCATTCATTGTGTGTATGGTTTATAGGGATAGGGGAGTGTCACCCTCCCTCGAAATGATGCAAGAAATGGGAAAACAGAATAATGGTGTGGAATGAACAAAATGTGAGTGTGCGTGCAAAATTACTCCCCAAGCGTAGAGAGAATCTTGCAATGTTGTTTTTTACTTGGAATAGGTATTCCAAGGTCATCTCCTCGAGAAAAGAAGGGAATTGTGTGTAGGTGATTTTGGTGAAAAATAAAAAGTGTAAAAATCTTTGAGTTTTGTGTTTTTGTGAGTGGAGATTTTGCTTAAAATGAAAGCAAAACAAGTGTTGGCTAATCCAAAGGGGGTCATTCCAATGGGAAAGCCAAATCAACTCAAGACCTTCCTCCAATGGTGTCTAGATGTTTTATTGATTCGTGAAAAGCGCGGGACTAGGATGGAGGTGAGGATCGAAGCATACGCATGACAATGCCTATGAGATGTCCACACTCAACCCTGTCAAATCGAATCAACGCTCACTATGAGGGGGAAAGAAAATGAGTTGAAATGGCAAACCTAAGAGGAGGTCTCCCTTGGATTAGCCAACTTAAGTTCTAGCTACTCATAATAAAAGGAAAGACATGCATAATGTAAAGAGACATAATGAAGAAATGAAACATGACACTTAATGCAAGAAATATTAAACTATGAAGAAAAATATTCAATACATATTTTAAAATATGAAATGAAGAAAGCTTAAATACAACAATGGTAGAAACTAAGATACTCAATTAAACTTAATGAAGCTTGCAAAAGTCTTACAGAAGATTACAAGTGAAATGAGTGGAAAAAATGCAAAAATCTAAGCTTTTCTATCTAACTATTCATCTTCTTCCTTGGAGCTTTCTAAGCTTAGGTAGCCTCTTCTTTTTTCAAAGCTTGTGGAATGCTGAATAGATGGTGTAAAAGCTTGGTAAATTTCATCAATGAGGCTCCCCATAACCAGTGTTCAGGCCTCCCATCAATGGGAGGTGAGTTGATGGCTTTGGCTAGGTTAGGACAAGTCTAGCTTGCAACCCACCATGCCTCCTCCTTATCTCTCTTCATTTCCCATCCTCTATCCTCAAAAGTCAGCCACTAGGGTGTAGGAGGCATGTATATATGTAGAATATGCCAGGGGTGGGAGAATCATAGGTGGGACCCCCAAGCGAGTGGAGCGTGAGTTGTAGGTGTTCTGGCACTTCTGGGCAAAACCTACCGGTAGAATGATGAAACCTACTGGTTGGTTTTACTCTAGTAGCCAAAACCTACCAGTAGGATTCCGGTAGGTTTTTTGTCCAGTAGGCAAAACCTATGCATCTCAATTACGACCTACTGATAGAAGCAAATAAAACCTACCGGTAGGTTTTATTTGCTTCTATTGATAGGTCGTAATTGAGATGCTAGCTCAGGACTAGTTTTTGTAGAATTGTCATAACGTTTGATCCAATAATCCAATTGAGCTGAAATTTTGACTCAATATAGAGGACATAAAGATCTACAACTTTAATGTTTTGAACATTTTTCAGATTCTAAGAGGATCATGTTCAAGAAGGAGGAAAACTGAGGTACTGCTACCAGACAGTGTGAGTGCCCGTGCCTCTATTATCAAGCACCAATACCGCCTTGATTTCTTTCACTTTTAAGCCTCCAAATCCTCATGTAATGTGTTCATATCTTCACCACTCATCCACACTTAGTTGCATGGTTCTGAAATCCATCATTTACGCTATAATTACTTGCAACATCAAAATTTTCACATTTTTCATAAATTCGGCTAATTATAAGTACTTAAATGCAAAGTTGAGTTAAAATGCATGTAATGAGGCCGTTAAATATGCAATATTACGCGCTTATCACACCCCCCAACTTAAGCTTTTCTAGTCCCTAGCAAACTAATTGTAAAAAATGAGGAAACAAATATAAACCTATACTAATTCTGCTATTGCATTTATCATATGCAACAAACCTTTAAACCCCTTGGTGATCCCTAGTGGACGAGTTTTGTCTCGTGAAGGTTTCCTGTAATGGTACCTACAAGCTTCTTTTTCTCATATCCAACAATTGGAACATATGCCCTTATCCTTACTAGCATTGGGATTTCAATAATAGCTTTGTCCAAAACATTCGAACTAATCACACATGAATCAAATCATAGCCTTAAATGCTATTTTAGAGTATGCACCTACACATTCATTTTCAAACTCGTGTGTGTGTGTGTGTGTGAAATGAATATGTAATGATTCATACTTTTTAGTGATCAGATTAATATTATACACCCAAGTATAAGTGGTCGAATTATAGTTTTCTTGGTTTTAAGTCCAAGTATCGATCCCACAAAGAGTTTTAACAATTTGGAAATGAAATAAAATAGTTAAGTTGCTAATTCGAATAGGACAACATGTGATAGCTCGTGATGTGAGCTTAGATTGATAACTAGTCTAAGTAAACAGTTATGTACAGATAGAGTAAGACAATAATAAAAAGTATCCTTCAGTTCAAGGATCTCATATGTGTTATATTGGTTAAATACTAGAAATTCTACCTTACAACAGTCAACTTCCATGTTACTGGCAAGTTAACTGGTAGGTCTGATGTATATAAACCATCACACACCAACTTCTTAGGTTAGCTGGTGGTATCCATGACAACTGATTAGTCTAAGCAAACTAGAAGGATAAGCCATTCGTGAGGAATACTTGAATTATTCATTTGTCTTCATAATAGTAGGTGCATACCTAATAAACTATAACACAACCACTTCTTACGTTAACTGGTGGTAGTAGTCATAACATAGCAACTTCTTAGGTTAGCTGGTTATAGATATGTCAATTGATTAATCCAAGCAAACCAGAAGGACAAGTCATTCATGAAGAATACTTGAATTATTTATTTTACTCTATCTACGATATATATATACCAGTTAAACATCCTCAGCATTTTGGTGGTTGATAAACCATACTGATAGGAATGTCGTGGTCGTTAGACTGGCAATATATATATATATATATATATATATATATATATATATAAAAGTTAAACCCTAATAACCTAGAACGATCATTTAGGTTTTGTACCATGTATTAGTTAACATCCTCAGTGTTCCGGGGGAGGACAAGCCATACCAGTAGGAATGCCGTGGTTGTTTTACCGGCAGGTTGATGATGCACTGATGACATACTTCTAGGCACATCACCGAAAGTACGTACATCACTATATCAGGCATGAAGAGTATAATACATAGATATATAAATATATAAAATATCAGCATTTCCAGAATTTAACCTGTATTATTCATATGTTTACCTCTCACTAAAGGATATACGGAACTACTCATACCCTATTGCTACAGACAAGCACGGAGTACAGGCAGTTTTAATTATAACTAAAATTGAAATCTAGAATCTAAAATGTCTTTCACAAGGAACAACTGAAACACAATCACATTTATTATCAGTTAAGACAAAAAGGTGATGGCAGTTCAACTATCCGAATAGAAAGATACAACAAAAATGTATAATTACAAAGTTTGGACTGAAGTGTATCACGGACCGGATCATTTTTGCAACTTCTCTTTTTCTCTTTCTCTTTTCTCTTTTTTCTTTTTTTTTCTTCTCTTTCTCTTTTCTCTCTTGGTTTCTCTCTTGGTTCCAGCCTACTGAAGACTGAAGATGACATGGCTATTTGTAGCCGTTTGAAGAAGCATGAGGTGGAAGAAATGAAGATAGGCATAAAGGGTGACAGTCCGGATGCCACTACCACCGTCCGAACGGTGGAGCTTTGCTGGATTTGCAACTTGCAGCATGCTGACTCTCCTCTTGGTTTAATTACACTTTAGCCTTTGTATTTTCAGGCTTCCATACTTTGCTCCTTGTATTGTGTAATAATTCTACATTAAACCTAAAACTTTTTAAACATAACACGCATGAAAACCCTAATTACGTACAAATCCTAATTGACTTTAATTACTAGTTTTTAGTTATTTTATTACACTAATTCGCCTTTATTAACTGTTCTAATTTATATATTGATTAAGGTTAATCACACTCCCCAACTTAAACTTTACTAGTCCCTAGTAAATTTTAAACAAACTATTAACACAATATAATACAAACAGAGGTAAAATTATTTTCGTAGATTTTTTTACGATTGCATTTAACATATGCAACAAACCTTTAAACCCCTAGGTGATTTCTAGTGGACGAGTTTTGCCTCATAAAGGTTTCCAGTGAAACTACCTACAAACTTCAGTAATTAGGAATTCATAACTCATATTTTTCAGAAATAAAATTATATCAATATTCAATCTGTCTTGTCAAGATATTTCTTTCTCTGATCACTATAAGAGTAACACACGTTAGTTGTAATATTATCTATATATTTTTATAAAAACTTGTGTGTGTGTAGTGATTTCTTTATTTTCAAAAATCACTTGAGAAACATTACCCTCTTTCCTGGTAGTTTTGATGTCAATCCTTCTCTGAAATACACTCAGCAAAAAGAACACGACTGTTATAGTGACTATTGCACAAGCTACATGTGTTTGTAATCTAGTTAATAGAGCAAATAATTTCACATGTAGTAATCAAAAGAACGGTTAGTCAAATAAAGTGGAATTTTGACATAATCTCGTGAATGAATATTAACACTATATTCAATATACTATTAACATTTTTCTTTTTAGAATTGATAGAACTAATACATGGGTTTAAGGTTTATGAAATGACGTTATTGGATATCAAATGCTATCTTTTAGTATTGTGGCACACCTCATTCTCATTTTCTAAATCTTCACATGTTTCTTCTTTTTTTTTTTTTTTTTTTCCATTTCTCACTTTCTTGGCTTAATTTTTTTTTATGACTCTATCCAGTTCTTTAACGTCTGTCAGCCACAAAGAAAAAATTAATAGTGATATTAAAACAAAATAAATACTTTAAATATTAATACTAAAATCACATTCCTACCTCCCCAACTTAATTTAAACATTATCTAAAATGTAACAATAGTGGTAGTTAATATTGATAAGGAAACCCGACAATCTTTTGTCATTTCACCGATTGGGATATCTGGTTGTACTAAGGAGATACTCCGTCAAATAAATTACAATTCATTAGTAATTTGATAGAGATTTAAGCAATAATTTACTTTTCAGAGCATATAAATAGGATCAAAAAGTTGTACAACAGTTATTTCTTGAGCAAATCCATTATAATATGGTTTAAGTCTTTGACCATTGACTTTAAAGATATTTCTAGTTAATGGATTTTCAATTTCAGTTGCTCCATAGTTAAAAACTTATTTGACAATGTAAGGACTTGTCCATCTTGATCTTAATTTTCCAGGAAATAAACAAAGTTTTACATTATATAATAGCACTTTTTGAGATGGTTCAAAAGATTTTCACATGATATTTTTATCCTGAAAAATTTTTGTTCTTGATTTAGCAATTTTTGCATTTTCATATGCTTCATTTCTTAATTCCTCTAATTCACTTATTTGAAGTTTATGAACTATTCCAGCTTTATTTATATCAAAATTCATCATTTTGATTGCCCAATACGCCCGATGTTCTAATTCTACAGGCAAGTGACATGATTTTTCATATACTAACCGATAAGGAGACATTCCTAGAATAGTTTTATATGTAGTACGGTAAGCCCAAAGCGCATTAGTCAACCTGAAGGACCAATCTTTATGATCTGGATTTACTATTTTTTCTAAAATATATTTTAGCTCCCTATTAGCTAATTCAGATTGTCTACTTGTCTGTGGATGGTGTGGAGTGAATATTTTATGTTAAATTGAGTATTTTTTCATAATATTTTCAAAAGCTTTATTACAAAAATGTAATCCACCGTCACTTATAATGGTCTAAGGAATTTCAAATCTGGATAAAATATTTTCTTTCAAAAACTCAATCATCGTTCTGTGATCATTATTTCTACATGGAATTGCCTCTGCCCATTTAGAGACATAATCGACTACAACCAAAATATACAGATATCCAAAAGATGGGGAAAATAGACCCATAAAATCGATGCCCCAACAATAAAAAATTTTGATAATTAAAATAGGGTTAAAGGCATCATATTTATTTTTAAAATATTTTCCATTCTTTGACATCTGTCACAATTTAAACACAAAATACAAACATTTTTAAAAAGAGTTGGCCAACAAAATCCACACTGTAAAATTTTAGCAGTGGTTTTCTTTGAAGCAAAATGACCTCCACAAGCTTCGGAGTGACAAAATTGAATTACCTAACCTATTTCATGATTAGGTACACAACGCCTTATAATTTGATCTTTACAATATTTAAACAGATAAGGATCCTCCCAGAAAAAGTTACGTACCTCACTTAAAAATTTATTTCTAACAGACCAGGTATAATTAGAGGGAACAGTACCAGTAGCTAAATAATTAGCTATATCTGCATACCATGGTAATTCTGTTATTGTAAACTGTTGTTCATCTGGAAAGGTTTCTCTAATCGGAGTTGGTTCTTCCTTTATTTCATAGTTTAATCTTGACAAGTGATATGCTACCACATTTTCTACTCCTTTCTTATCTTTGATGATTAAATCAAATTATTGTAGTAATAATATCCAACGTAGGAGATGTGGTTTAGCATCTTTTTTAGTAAGTAAGTATTTTAAAGTTGCATGATCGGTAAATACAACAATTGATGTTCCAACCATATATGAACGAAATTTATCTAATGCAAAAACAATAGCAAGTAGTTCTTTCTCTGTGGTTAAATAGTTTATTTGTGTATCATTTAGAGTTTTACTTGCATAATATATAACATAAAGTTTTTTCTTTTTTCTTTGCCCTTGTACAGCTCCTATTGCATAATCACTTGTATCACACATTATTTCAAAAGATAATGACCAGTCAAGAGATTGCATGATAGGTGCAGAAATAAGCATGTTTTTTAGTTTATCAAAAGCTACTTGACATGTTTTATTCCATTTCAATATTATATCCTGACAAAACAAATTACATATAGGATTGGCTATTAAACTAAAATTTTTTATAAATCTTCTATAAAATCCTACATGACTTAGAAATGAGCGAATATTTTTTACTGTTTTTGGTGAAGGTAGGTTAGTTATAAGATCAATTTTTTATTTATCCACTTCAATTCAATTTTTAGACACTATATGACCTAAAACAATACCTTGTGTAACCATGAAATGACATTTTTCCCAATTTAAAACAAGGTTTGTTTCTTCACATCGAATGAGCACTTTTTCCAGATTTTCTAGACATATATGAAATGAATTCTCATATACTGAAAAATCATCCATAAAGACTTCTAGATATCGTTCGACCATATCACTAAATATACTTAACATACAACGTTGAAAGGTAGTTGGCGCATTACATAGTCCAAAAGACATTCTTTTGTATGCAAAAGTGTCAAAAGGACATGTAAATTTAATTTTTTTCTTGATCATCTATTGCAATTTTAATCTAATTATAACTAGAGTATCCATCTAGAAAGTAATAATATGCATGACCAGCTATTCTTTCTAAGACTTGGTCAAGAAAAGGCAATGGAAAGTGATCTTTTATGGTGAGTGAATTTAGCTTTCGATAGTCAACACATACACGGCAGCCTGCGATAGTACGCATTGGGACTAATTCATTTTCTTTATTTTGTATTACAGCAATACTAGATGTTTTTGGGACTACTTGTGTAGGACTAACCCATTTACCATCAAATATAGGATAGATAATATTTGCATCTAATAGTTCAAGTACTTCATTGCGAACTACCTCTTTCAAGTGTGGATTTAATTTTCTTTGCATTTGACGAGATGGTTTAACATTTTCACCTAAATATATACGATGAGTACACATCAGTGGGCTTATACCTTTTATATCAGCTATTGTCCATCCAAGAACACTTTGATGATTTTTTAATACTTTTGTTAAATTCTTTTTCTTGACTTTCAGATAATTTTGATGATATGTGTGACACCCCAAAATTCGGGGGTCCCGTTGATCGCCCATTAACCTGCAAAATGCCTGTGGATATCATATAACTCGATACCACACCGTTGTATCCTATTTACCGGGATTCATAATTTAACAAAATCGAGCAAAGTCTCCTTTGTACGGGAAAACTCTACTCCAAACGCAACCTGTGCACTGTACCATCACATGACCCATCCGAGGTCCCATATACAAATGTTGACCACACCGGGTCCATTTATAAGAAAATATTGACCACACCAGGTCCAATTATCCATACTTTCACATCATGAGTTTATGCATTAAACATAGTTAATATAAGTTCAAAATTATAATTCCTTTACAAACATTACATGCCAAAACGTAGTTTTAACAAAAGTTTACAAAACAGTTATGGTTAAAGGCCACATGTTGGCCCCTCTTCACCCTTGAGGCCCTGAATGAGAGTCCTCTGCCGGTATGCACCCCACACCTGAAATGTTTCCCATATAGGGTGAGCCAACGCCCAGTAGAATACTTCTCACAGAGGCTACTCCCCATTTTAAATGCATATGAAATGTGCACATGCAACAAGCCACCACAATATCCACTCCAACAATAATAGACAATTCAATGTTGGAAAATGATAATGTCATGCCATGCCATGAAATGAGATGAGACTCACTCATGCACCTAATCCCGAGTCCAGACCGATTCCCACCACACAATGCGATGCACTTGTATAATGAACCCGTCAATTGACGAAAATACATCCAATGACCGTTTGAAATAAAGTTATGTTTTTCTTGTAAAACCAAGTCATTGATGGATGTTACCCATTGAATGGATGTTTTGTACAATAAAATCTTGTGTCTTTGTTGGGTAACAGAGTTTTGGAATCGCACTGTAGGTTCCACAGACCAAATACACTGTTCTGGAATGTCACCACTGGGAAGTGTATGAACTAAGTGGCCGGGTTTTTCACCCAAGGGAGAGTCTAGCCCTACTTGCTGTACTCGACACTATATTTGTGAGAAGAGATAATTGTCATAGATATAGGTTTTAATTTGTAATTGATTTGGCCTAAAATTTAAAAACACCTATTCACCACCCCCTTTAGGTTAAGTGTCTTGGTCTCCAAGTGTATAATTGTGAGGGAAGATCCACATTGAGTCCCCCTACTAGAACAAAAATTGGTATCAGAGCATGGTTTCCCTAATGGCTTATCGTGTTTATTTGCTTACTTGCCTAGTTGTTGCTTCCTAGAGATCTATCATCCTTACAAGTTAGTTTTGAATAGAGTCCCAAAAGAAAGGAGGATCAATTGCACGATCGTCTCTCTTTGAAGGTTCTAACTTTGCATATTGAAAAGCTCGCATGAGAGCTTTTCTAAAATCAATTGATGAGTGATTATGGTTAAGCGTGCAAGAGAGTAGGAAAGCCCTCCCATTGCCACCACACAAGTCAAAGGTGGTGAAGTGGTGGTTGAAGTAAAATCCCCAAAGACTTGGTCAAAGACCAAGATTGAATCAGAGGGGTGGAACTCGGAAGACTTGAATGTGATATTCAATGTTGTGACATCAAAAGATTTATGAAGGATGCCACGATTAAGTGAAGGATCTTGAGATCTCTACTGGAGGGATTTTATACGAAGGTGACCTCGCTTAAAACAAGTGTCAATTTATCCACGGTGTCGGTTGAGGACCTAGTAGGATCAATTTTGACTTTTGATATGAAACTTTTGCCACCCAAGAAAGTGAAGGGTGTTGCATTAAATTCTAAGATCGAAGAATGAGGTAAATTCGAGTCACACTAGTTAAGAGAAGAGGACATAGCTTATCTTGCTCGAAAATTCAACAATTATGTCAAGGCTAGTGGTGTGAAGCCCTAAAGCTTGAAAAGAAATTCAAGTAGACCTAGATCTCCCACAAAGGGAAAAGAAAGTGGGAGTAGAGCTTCTCGACTTAAGTTTGAGAGGAAGGGGCAAGGTCTCTAATGGTACGAGTGTCAAGGGTTTGGACACGTAACTGCGAAATGTCCTAGTGCTAAAAAGAAGGACATGCCTAAGTAGAAGAAGAGAGCCTTGAAGGCCAAGGTGAGTGAAAGCAAAAGTGAGTCCATTAAAAATGTTAACTCCTCTTTGTCAAGTGATCTTTGTAGGTTCACACTCTTCCCCCTCCGGCCGGGGGAAAAACTTCCAATAATGAAGATGTGTGTAGTCCCACTATGGATGTAGATGACTTAGTGGTAGAAGTCTCTACTAGTGAGGATGAGACTGAGTGTTGAAGACCTCAAAGATGCTTTTAAGAAGTTATATAAGGAGTGTCAAAAACAATGAGAGAGGTTGTTTTCCTTGAGCACGAGGCTCAAAATGAGTGAAGCTGTAAAGAAAGCACTCTATGAGAACTTAGTTACATCCAAAGATCATAGACAACATTTTATCTAATTTTTCAATGTTTAGAGATAGTCTCTTAGAGAGCTCTTGTGATTCATGAAGGTCTCTATCAAGTTTCATCAACTTAAACTCTAGAATCTTCTTAGATTTGACAAGCCCATGACATTCACTCTTTAGGAATCTCACTTTATACTTCATATCTTCTTCAAGCCCATAATTATGAGTTTCTAACTTAATTAAGTCCACATGGAGAGCTTGCTTTTCAATTTTACTTGGTTTGAGCCTCGTGCTCAGCATGCACTATCTTATTTTACTTGATGAATTCTTCAACTAATTGATCATAAGTGATTAGCTATGAATATTGCATGATTATAAAATTAATTATTGGCTAATTACATTGGGCAAGGAATTAATTATGTTAAATTGATGGAGTTTTGGATCTTATCTTCTTTTTGTAGGGTTTATATGTTTTTGCAAATAAATTGGGTTAGTTCAAGATTTTTTCTTGCTCCTCAGAGCTGTATTTAATTAACAGGTATTCCTAAGCATAGGAAGGGGTATCATTTGTAACTCAGACGATTACTGAGGTTGTCTCCTCAGGGAAGACTATTCGTTCAAAGGGTGATAAAACAAAAAGAAATAAAAGTTCAAAATTTTGAGATTATTTGAGTTGGAAAACTTAATTAATTAAAAAATAACACTTACATGAAAGAACCGGTTGATCAGTAAAGATCACCTCACTGTAAGTAGGTATTTTGACTCAAAATTGATAACTCACTCGAGATTGTGGTGAAGCTTCACCCAAGTGGTAGATATTTTCAAAACAACCAATTTAATAAATAACAAATGTTTACCCAAATCAATTGAATTAATTAGAAGAACTTAATACAATAGCAGATTACAAAAATTACCCGTGCCAAGTCTTAGTTGTCGACAAGCTAGAAGAAGATATACAATTGAGTATATTCACAATTAACCTATTTAATTGACCCAAATAACTTGACAGTAGAATAGCCCTAGTTTTGAATCAAAATCCCCAATTCACGGATGATATTGCTTCATCCGATCAATTTGGTGAACGACTACTCATGCGTGATAGAAAGTAAATTGAAAGTGATTGAATGAAGTGTCGTCATAAATTAAAGAAAGAAGACAAGAATTGAAATTGCAAGAATTGAATTTGTAAGTAAAGTAAATACCTTGTATTGAAATTTAATGAAAGGAAATCGCTCATAGAAGAAGAATTATGAAAAACCCTAGGAGAGAGAAGAAGAAGAAGAGTGAATTAAATGATGAAATGGGAGCTTTTATGATTGATCCTTTTCTCTTGGCTAGACTTAGGTATTTATAGGACGTTTTGTGCTGATTTCTCTCCCTTTAATCCTCCAATAATGACCTTGAAAATAACCTAGTAGATTGCCTTTCCAAATCTGTCCTCGTAGGAGATTTACAAGACCTTATCGGTAGGAAGCAAAAAACAACCTACTAGTAGGACTATTCACTATTTTCCTCCTACTGGTTGCTTTGCTCTTCTAATGGTAAGACACAATTCTATCTTCAACCTACTTGTAGGACAATACTCACTTACCAATAGGACAACTCTTTGAATTGCATCTACCAGTAGGAGCAATGACCTACTAGTAGAGTCTCTTTCTGACTTCAGTTGTACTAGTACAAGATCTACCGGTGGAAGTGGTATTTTCTTCAATTTTGCTTGCAAAAGCCTTGGCTGCACTCTTGGACTTCTTAAACCATGCCCCCAAATCTTCTATGGCATTGAAACACATGCACATCCATGTTTTTATACCAATTCAACTGCACACACAAAAAATCACTATTAAGTACAAAACTCAACTAAAATAAAGGAATTAAGCAACAAGCATAACTAGGATGAATGTTTATGTGCCTTATAAAATGCAATATTAAGCTCTCATCAATTTGAAATACAAATACATGAAGAGATGAAGATCCAGAGCATTAAAAATTTAAAAAGAGCTCACTGCCTAATATGTTCGAATGGTTGATCAAGCGCGTCTGAGCAGAAGTTCCAATAACTACAAAGGAATAATTGAAGACAAACATCCAGATGGTTGCTAATGTGTCCATATGGAACTCCTAGAGAATACTAGGAAAAGTGCTTCTAAGTGTGTCCAGATGGTCTAAAACACGCGTACGAACGAGATGGGCAGAAAGGCCAAAAAAACAAGGTGTGTTTGGACAGTTCAAAATATGCGTCCGGATGCAATAAAGAATTTTGGCTAGTAACCCTAGAGATTGATTTTAATTAGGATTTTAGTCCCTATGGCCTATATAAAGGGGTGTATTCTTTGATTTGCATTCGGTCTACTATTAGCCCCTTCTATAGTTTTTTGCTTTGGTTTTCTTATGGATTGCTAAATCCCCAGCTACAGGTAGGGGAGATATTTTAAATAAATCATGGTATTATTTTTGATTCAGTGTTCTTTTAATTTATAATTTATTCTTTTAGTTTAATTCTTTTTTTTTTTTGGTAAATTTTTTTCTTTTTATAATTTTTTGATTCATTATGCCACGTATATTGAATGATTGAGATTTCGTGCGAGTTAAATAACTAGTTTTGCATGCTTAAATTAATTAATTAGAATTTCCATAAAGTGATCAATTTATTATTTGCAATAAAATTAGGGTTTATTTCTTGGAAAGCTTGACTCATCGTAGACTTTGGGCACGATGAATGTTTGTGATCTACAAGTAGATTTCTAGATTTATTTAGATAAATTATCAATTTTACTTTTGGATGTTTTTAATATTATTATCACTAAATATTTCGATTGAGATCACTCCTTAGCTGATTCTCAATTGAGTTCAGAAACTGGATCATTAATAACTGGCATGTGGAATTAAAAAAGGCATCCCCGATTTTTCAGTGTTCAAAATTCTTGTTTTTAACCAATCAATTTATGTTCTGTTGAACAAAAAAATTTCTCCAAATAATTTTTATTTTATTTTTCTTTGCGTTTTAAGTCTTTCCCAAATCCTTGTGAATCTCGGACTTTTGAGTTTTTCTTATTTTGCCACAACCTACGCTTGGGTTTACATTCTTTAAGTTGAAGCAATAAGATTGTTGAATATCCTCAATGCACTCGCTATCATTCTCACTTGAGGAAACCTCATCATCCAAGTCTTCGGCCTCCGTGGTAGGACCTATTCTTTCTTCAACTTCACTTTTTGAAGTTTCTTTTGCTGGGGAGGAGTATGACCCAATGAAGGCCATGAAATTCTATTCATCTTATTGAGAAGAGGAGTCCTCACTCAAGGTGGACTCGCTTTCACTCTCATTCAACTTAGCCTTCACTACCCTCCTCTTAAAACATATCAAAACTCCATTAAAAGTTTGAACCGTGCAATTTCGCTCATTTTAACCAAAAAATTAACTATAAAAGGGATGTATAAGCACATAAAATATGCAATATTTTGTGCTAATCACTTTGTAAAACATTTCAAAAATTTGAAATTTGAAGAAAACCTACCCATAGGAGTGTTCAAAGTCCTACTAGTAGAAGTGGTGCACTGGACTACTGTTTTTAGAAAAATTGAGAAAAATCTACTAGTAGAAGAAACCCATGTTCTACCGGTAGAAACATAATATTGGAATTATTCTACTGGTAGAAAAAGTGCCCTTGTACCTGTAGGAGAACATTTCTGGAAAAGCTCTACCGCCAAGACCTACCGGTAGAAGCTGCCTACTGCACCCCATCTACCGGTGGAAGAACCAAAAGTTCTACTAGTAGGTGTGTCCAGTATTGCCCATTTCATCTATTTTTGATTTTCAATCCATTCCAACTCATCTCATATCAATCTGAACACAAGTATCATGAAGTTTTACATTTAACATAGTCCATATGAGTTCGATTACAATCCTTTGCATATGATTACATCCCCGAAACCAAATTACATAAAAGTTTCACAAAATATGGTTTAAAAGCCACAAGTTGACTTTTTCTTTTTTATTGAGGGCCCCAATGAGAGCCTTCCACCGTTGTAAGCCCTACAACTTAATTATTTTCCCATAAAGGGTGAGCCATGCTCAATAGGGTATCTCCTAAAGAGGCTACTCCCCAACCTAAATGCATATGAAATGTTCACATGCACAATTCGACAAGCAACAAATATTCCAATCAAGAATATGCAATTCAACATTGGAAATCACCATGCAATGTCATGATATGAGATGAGACTCACTCATGCAATTCGACCTGAGCCTTTACCGGTTCCATCAACACATACAAATGCCATGCGTGTAACTTTGGGTATTCCAAGCCCTCACCATTGATGTTACACATCCAATGACCATTAAATTTATGGGTCTTTCTTGGGGTGGGTATTTATGGACTTCCACCAACGATCACCCAACCAACATGACATCTATGGACTTCCACAAACGGCTTTGCATACGTCGACACACTTTATGAACTCAATACCAACATAGTGCGTATCTGAAGTAATCGGGTCTTGTAATTGAGGGATAGTCTAGCTCTTCTTACTAACCTCGACCCAATTTTTCAATGCAAACAGTGCAACTAAGTCGGGCCTTGGCCCAACTTTCTTGAGCCCACGCATCATTCACTAAGAGTGGCATTTGATGACAACTATGCACACACACCCACACTCATGCTTAATGCCCATGAATGCGATATCTCCGCGCATATGCAATGTAGTGTACAATTGCAACACAATAATCAAGTTTAGTATGTTATGAGTGCCATATCCACCACATTTCAACATAAACAATGACCAATTATATCATAAGCATATAATTACCATAAATTCATCTTAATGTCAATACGTCACCAAACATATATCAATATTATACCCAACAACAATTTTCAAGCATGTTATCACATAATCTGATGCGAATAACACACTTAATTCTCCAAAGTATAACATAAACACATAGTATACCCACATATCACAAATTTCCAAGAAATTACAAGCTCGCAATTTCTAAATACCAATTCATGCTAGAATTAATTTTACCCAATTTCAATACTCATTTCATCAATTAACGACAATAGGCATGCGTTATACACCTCTAACACCCTACCCATTCGATATAATCACCTTAGGTTGGAAATAAATCTAATTAGGGTGAAAACCCTACCTCTTAAAGCGTAAACGATGTTAGGAAGCTCCAAGAATCCCAAATCACCTCTAAAGCCCTTGATTTCTCCAAGCCCCACTTTTGGAACTGCACCCAAATCTGTGCTTTTTAGTATGGTTGCGTAGCCTTCGACGGGGAGAACAACTTTCGTTCTTGCCTTGAGTCGATTCAAGCAACGTAGAGACATAGATCGTAGAGAGAATATGGAGCTTCCCTCTATTCTTTTGATTTTTCGGATAATTTGATGGGTGTGGGGAGAAAACTGATTTTTCTCCCCTATTTATACCCTTTAAATGTTTGATCCTCATTTCACCACACGTTCTCCATTCTCGGGTCCGATTTTGACCTGAATCGATTAAATTTTGTCCCGATTCAAGTTCAAAATATTTTTATTTGAACAAACTTTAAATTATTATCTAATTTTTGAAATTAAATTTCATGTCTCGTTTTTAGGTAACACGACACTGGATTGCCTCATAAAACGTGAAAAATTTGACTGTCTCAGAATTAAACAAAAATTGAGTACATAACTAGATTTTGCAAGATGAATTCAACAATGAGGTCCGTTTCTTTATTCGAGTTCTAGAAAAATTTAAGTTTTCAACCTGTACAATAGTGACAAATTACCATTTTACCCTTTTTCATAAAAATTTAATTTTACCCAAGTTTTTCAATAGTTGAGGCTACATGACACTCCTTGGCCATAAATTCGTCTCCTTAGATTTCTCCTATCTCGTTCTTGGAAGGGAATTAAAGGAGTAGGAGATACTTGGAAGGTATAGCTTTCAAGGCATTGAGGGTTGGTTTACCAAGGATGATGTTCTACATCATTGGACAATCTATAACTAGAAAGCAAACCATGTTGGTGATCTCCGTGGTTCTTTTGCCTATATTTATGAGGATAGAGACTGCCCCCAATGGATAGGCTCTTTTGCCTAAAAACCAACAAGTGGAGCTATGATGGCCTTCAACTTATGCCTCACAATATCCAATTGATCGAAGACATTAGCAAAAATTATGGCAATAGAGCTCTCATTGCCTATCAAGACTATTCTTGTAGTATTATCTGATGCAATTATCAAGATAACCAGGGGATCCTCATTAGGGAGGCAAACTCCCTTAAGGTTTGCATCAGAAAAAGGTGATTGGCTGATCAATTTTGGGCATTTTCCCTAGGTGTACTAGGCTGGTTTCTTCATGATCCAAATGTGCTCGAGCTTGTAGTGCATAAGCTTGTCACACTGAACTATATCCACCTCCAACTTCCATCCCCCCTAAGATCACTTTTATTTATCCAAGGGGTTATTTGGGCTTCCGATCTCCCATAGCATAGTTCCCCTAGAATGGAGCTATATCTTCTATCCTATTTTGATCTATAAAACTTCCCAAATAGCCTTACTTGATCAAATCTTCTGTCTAATCCTTTGAGGTGACATAGTTGTTCATGTCTAACCCTTGATCTCAATGGAAGTGGTAATATTTGCCCTTTGCTCTTTCGTTTGGGGAGTTCTCAACCTCCCAGACCATTTTAGGATGTTTTAAATCTAAACTTGGAAGAGGACCTAATGGGTGTATGTGACATTCCTAAAATCGGGGGTTCTTTGTTAACCCGTTGATCACCCATCAACCCGCAGAAGTATCCATGAATGCCACATAACTTGACACCACGTCATAACATCCCCTTTATAGAGATCATAAATAACACAAAGTTTGGGCAGAATCTCCCTTGTACTGGGTGATTAGTACTTAAATATAGCATATTATTATGCCTTTTTAAGACTAATTGTACTTTGATGGAGTTCAAGTAAGGGTATTTTAGGTTCTAAAGTGAACAAGGGCTCGAGGGCAACAAAAGTAACGCTTGAATGTCACACCAGCACATTAGGGAATGAAATTGGAGAGGTTGGGAACAAAGCAAGAACGTTCGAACACCAAATCACATTCGAATGTCCATTTGAACTATGACAAAACCAGCTTGCTGAGACAGTGTGTTGTTGTCAAGCACCAGGACCCTGAGGTACTTGAGTACCCTGCTTGAATGCCAACTAATGTTCGAACATCCACTTGAGTTAATTGAAGGCCAAACTGATGAGACGTGGCCTGTTGCAGCAAACAAAGGAGGACTCTGAAGCACTTGAATACCACGTTCGAATGTCCCTTGGAATCAGTTGAAGAACAGACTTCTGCATAGAGTGTGAAAACGAACTTTGACAGAAGACCACTTGAGTGGAAAAGGTCAGGCCCCATCTGCAGTTTGAACGCTTATAAAGCAAGACCAGAAGAAACGTTCAAATGTCCCTAGAGCAAAACAGAAGACAACGTTCCAACGTCGATTCACATTCGAAGGTCCTCCCCAGAATGCCTATAGAGTAGTTGGTTTTCATGGGCAGCAAACACTATTCACTCATCCTCTCTTATCTCCTATCCCCCCTCCCCTTCCTTGCCTATAAATACTCCCATGTTGGGAGCTTAAGGGGCATCCTTTTTTCTTGTAAAATAGAGAGTTTTTCTTCTTAGCAATTTTTCTTCTCTTGTAAAGTAGAAAGCTAGTTTGTATACACTGTTTGTTTCATTTTAGTATCAACCATGATGGAGGCTTAGACTCCCCTTCTAGTTGTACTTGCTTTTATTTACAAGTATCAAGAGAGATAGCTCATCTTTTGGTTGTTGTGGAAACCCTCCAAAAGTAATTAGCTTTCTTCTACTTTTATTGTTCATGTATTTCACTTCCATTACTTGACCATCCTTTTTTCTTAGAAGAGTAAAACTCTTCTACTTTTCTAGAGCTTTACCAAAGCCGTAAAGGGTGGAAAGTGATTCACTTATTCTTCATTGAAGATAAGCTCTTTGTTTAGTTTGCTTCACTTAGTAGCTCCTTTACTTGGAGAGATGAGTATCACTCACTTTTCTAGCTTTGCCAAGGCCATGAAGAGTGAGTAGTTCCTCATTTACTCTTTAGTAAGAGGTGATGAATATGTAAAGATTATCTAGAAGTTATGTTTGTGCAACTCCTTTATTGTTTAATGCTTTATATTCCACTTGCTCATTGGATGATTGAATGTATCTAGCAAAGTTGAGGTACTTTGTATAACCAAAGGCTTCCTCTATGATACTGATGACTCCAGCATAGAAAGACCCATTGGTTAAAGGCAAGCACCCCGGCTAGCTCTTCATAACAACCTTTCAATCTCCACCATTATTGCTCTTTATTCAAAGGATGGACCATTAATGCCATGGTTGGATGCCTTGTAGAAACACTTGCTTGTTTATAGACAGGTTAAGTCTCAACACAAACAATTCTTGTAAACTTCTAAGAAAGGCATAAGAATCATGTGCTTAATTCTCACAGTCCATGTTTATCTTCCGATTAACTTGTTGTTGACACGGGAGTTAATTGAGTTATAAAGCACAAACATAATAAACCGGATAGTCAATTACATGTCATGATCCTCAAACTAAAGGGTGGCTGCTACATTTTGAGAATCTTATATTTTGTCTTGAAAACTCTTGAAAAGAATCTTCTATTCTATTCCAGAAATCCCACCACTCCAAACTCTCAAATTTTCCAGTTACTTGGTCTCTATTATTGCTTACTTCAAAACACCAATCATAGTTTCCTGTGGATTCGACTTCGGACTTAACCGGATTATTACTATAACTTGACTGCCTGCACTTGGGTGTACACATTTTGGATCAAGTCACTAGGCACTCCCAAAAGCATATCACGTATACATTTCAATCACTTGACCATTCCATGGTCCAATATACATCAATTTGTTATTAATATTACTCCATTTACACCCTTTGAACAAAAGGACTCAAGGCCCAAAGGCTCGACAAAGTTATTTTAAATTTTTGAAAATTTTGGAGGACCTACCGGTAGCTTGTGTATGTGCTACTGGTAGCTGAGCCCTCTACCAACAAACTACCAGTGCAAATTTGTGGAGGCGCAACTGGTAGCTCGTGCACGTGCTACCGGTAACTGAGTCCTTTGGAATTGTGCTACTGGTAGTTCAAGACTTGCTACTAGAAGATAAGCCCATTTTTCCTCCAATTTCATCTTTTTTCAATTTCAACTCACCTAATCACATACAACATTCGCCCAAAATCATACAACATCAAATTTTATACAAAATATAATTCATATGAGTTCGTTTTACAATCCTTTATATAACCTTACATATCCAAAACCAATTACACAATTATTTTACAAAAATGTAATCTAAAGCCACAACTCAGCTTTGTTCATCAACGAGGGCCCAAATGAGAGCCGTCAACCAGTGCTTGTTCCTCACAAAAATGCTGTCCCCATAAAGGGTGAGCCATGCTCAATAGGATATCTCCTAAAATGGCTACTCCCCAACCTAGATGCATATGAAATGTTCACATGCAATTTGACAATCAAACAAGCAGTTACCCAAGAACATACAACTCCAAGAACAAATGTCATAATGTTATGCCAGGTTATGAGGTGAGACTCACCCATGCAATACAACCCGAGCTTTCACCGGCTCACATAACACATGCAATGTCATGCGTATGAATCTGAACATTCCAAGTCCCCACCATTGATGTTACACATCCAATGACTTTATAAATCCTGGGTCTTTCTTGGGGTGGGTATTTATGGACTTCCACCAACGGGCACCTAACCGACACGACATTTATGGACTCTCACCAATGGCTCTGCGCACGTCGACACACTCTATAGACTCAATGCCAATGGAGTGTGTATCTAAATCAATTAGTCTGGCACCCAAGGGACAATATAGCCCTTCTTGCTAACCCTGACCTTATTTTCAATGCAACTAGTGAGACTCAGTCGAAACTTGGTCCAACTTTTTTGAGCCCGTATATCATCCACCAAGAATAGTGTTTGATTAAAACTATGCACACACCCACACCCATATCACATGACCACAAATGTGATTCTTTTTGTGCATATGCAATGTAATGTAAAATTGCATATCATCATGCAATCAAGTTCTCAATAGCAATTAAAATACCATGTGCATGTGAGCAAAATATGAACATTACTCCATCTCAACTCGCATTCCCAATTGTCAATTATATCATAAGCATATAATTACAATTTACAACATCATCAAAACACGCTATATTAATTTCATTCAAATAACATACTCAAATCATTCAAGGCATTTTGTCAAACACCTTTAAAGCACATAATCATGTAACACATAATCACAACCAATTTATCACATTCTCATGAAATCACCATACAAACAATTTCAACAATATCCAATTCATGCAAAATTGGTTTTATACATTCTTATACCATTTTTTGTACTCTAGTTATACTAGAAATACATTTAGACAAGTGATTTCATCTCAAGTCATGCTACCCATTTCATACGAAATCCTAGGTTTAAAATATAGCTAGGAGAAGAACCCTACCTCTTGAAACGTGATACAAGTGGTAAAAGTTATCAAGAACCCAAATCAAGTTTCAACCCATGATTTTCAAAACTTCCGTCTTTGAGGCTTCAGCGAAATCCCCAATTTTTGACACATAAACGTAGCTCTCGTTGCGCAGATCAACTTTAATTCTTGGCCTGAAGCATTTCGATGAAAGGTTGGCCATAGATTGTAGAGAGAAGATTGAAATCCACTTGATTTTCCCTCTCATCTTCTCTCTCTATCTAAAAATCTGAAGGTAAATGGGGAGAAAATCTAATTTTTCTCCCCTATTTTTACTCCCAAATACTTGGCTCTCATTAAGCCACACGCTCCGTCTTTTTCTGATCCAATTTTGCACCGAATCAATTAAATATCGTCCCATTTGAAGTTCAATATATTTTATTTGAACTAAATTTAAATTATTTTTTATGTTTTGCAATTAGTTTTTGATCGCGTTTATTTTGGTTAAAGCGATACCAGATCGCATCGTAAAACGCAAAAAATTTGACTGTCTTAGAATTCAACGAAAATTGATTGGGTGACTATATTTGCAAGACAAATCCAGTGCTGAGATCCATTTTGTCATATAAGTTCTAGAAAAAATTTGGGTTTTCAACTCATACCGTAGCGACTAATTACCATTTTGCTCTTTTTCATAAAAATTTAAATTTTCTGTGGTTTTACATTCTTCTCCCCTTAAAGAAATTTCGTCCCTGAAATTTACACACACATGCATACATAATCACATGCATATGACATTATGACTATAAGAATGTACCTCCACCCTCACACAAGAATGGATAACTAGCACATAAAGTGTCCTCATGATATCATGTTCTGCCACACCACGTTCACCAGCCTCATTGTCTTATCTCGCAAAACTTGCTCTTGGCCATATATAATACGCACCGATCCCTCCTCAAAGGTCCCATATACATCAAGAACTACCTCATCACAATCCTGCACATGCATAGGGTCTAGAATGTGCTTCCGAAGCATGAAGACATGAAATACCGTGTGAACACTTGATTGATTTGTTGGTAACGCTAATTGGTAAAGGACTATACTAACCCTCTCGAGTACCTCGAAGGGCCTGATATACCTTGGCAATAGTTTTGCCCGCTTCTCGAACCTGACCACTCCTTTCTTGGGCATCACCTTCAAAAAGACGTGATCTCCAACCTCGAACTCTAAAAGTCGCAACCCTCTATCGGCGTAGTTCTTCTACTAGCTCTGAGTTGAGATAAAACACTTCCATAACAAGTCCACTTCTCTGAGGTGTCTCTAATCAAATTTAGACCCGTTGATAGCCGCTCTCCAACCTCTATCCACCAAATCAGAGAACGACATGACATTTTATAATGTGTCTCATACGGTGCCATCTATATGCTCGTTTGGTAACTGTTGTTGTAGGCGAACTAAACTAAGGGTAAGTGCTCTTCCTAGCTACCCTTGAGATCAAGGACACATGCCCATAGCATGTCCTCTAAAGTTTGGATGGTCTTCTCTAACTAACCATCCGTCTGGTGATAAAAAGTTGTGCTAATTATCAATTGTATCCCCATGGCCTGCTAGAAACTCTACAAAAAATGGGTTGTGAACTTGGGATCCTGATCAGATACTATAAATACGGGCACCCCATATAGCTAGACTATCTCCTGTATATATAATCGATAAAATTCTCCAATGTGAAGGTCATTTGCACTGCCAAAAAGTGTGCCAACCTCGTAATCACCCACACTGCATCTTGCCTAAGCAAAGTCCATGGCAACTAGATCATAAAATTCATCGTGACGTGGTTCCACTTCCACTTAGCCACCTCCAAAGGATAGAGCAAAGTTGCTGGTCTCTGGTGTTTAGCTTTGACCTGCTAACACGTGAGACATCTATTAACAAAGTCCCCGATGTGTCTCTTCATCTCGCTTCAATAGTACTAGCCGCAGAGATCATGGTACATCTTTGTGCCATTTGAATGCATATCAAATAGGAGCAATAAAAATCCCTAAGGATCTCCTCTTTTAGATCTACAGACTTGGGAACCATAACCCTTCCCTTGAATTGAAGACTACCATCTACGCGAATGGTCTAACCCTCGTCACCTATAGCTGACTGTACACGATCCCTGATGGAAAATATCTTTGTATCCTGCCCTTGGGACTCAATTACCTTGCTCTGTAGGGATGGCGTAGCTACCAAACTCCTCAAAGTGCCCTAAGTCTGACCCCTGTAGTGTAGCCTAAACTGCCTCACAATCTCGACCATCTGCTACTTCTAAGAAGTTATACTAGCTAAGACTCCCTGTGACTTCCGGCTGAGTGTATCAACCATCACATTTGCCTTACTGAGATGGTAATGGAAAGGGAAGTCATAGTTCTCCAAATACTCTATCCACTAGCATTGCCTCATGTTGAGATCTCGTTGAGTGAATATGTACTTCAAACTTTTATGATTCAAAAATACCACAAACTTCTCCCCATACAAATTATGGCACAATGCCTTCAAGGCAAAGACTATAGACGTCAACTCCAGGTCATGTGTAGGGTAGTTCTACTCGTGGCTCTTCAACTACTAAGAACCATAAGCCATAACCCTCCTAGACTACATCAAAACATATCCAAGTTCATCCTTCGAGGTATCACAATATATTGCATACCTCAGTCCCCTCTTCAGAACTATTAGAATAAGAGCTAAAGTAAGCCTCCTCTGCAACTCTTGGAATACCCTCTCATACAAGTTATTCCACTAAAACTATCATAGGTGCAACTAGCTGGGAGAAGTCTTCAATGAACCTCCTGTAATATCCACCAAAATTCACACTCGCTGAACTTGACATACAAATGGTGATCTCTCAAGGTTTGGAGAAGAATCCTCAAGTGACCCTCATGCTCCTTTTTAGACTTGAAGTAGATTAGGATGTCATCCATAAAGACCACAAAAAACTGGTTAAGGTAGGGTTGGAACACCCTATGTATGAGATCTATGAATCTTGTCGGAGAATTCGTCAATCTAAAAGACAAAACTGTGAACTCGAAATGTCCATACCGCATCCTACATGACGTCTTAGGGATATCTGTCACCCTAATCCTCAATTTATGGTAACCCATGTGTAGATCTATCTTGGAGTAGACACGTGCCCCTCTTAGTTGATCAAATAAGTTATCAACCCATACAACAGGTAACTATTCTTAACAGTAACCCCATTTAACTGCCAGTAGTCTATTGATTAGCACAACACATTGCATATTTGTAGGTGCTAATCATAGTATTTTAACTGCTTTTTAAGATTAAAAGTTTTGAGTTATTAACTATGATATTTGGTGTTTGCAGTTAAAAAGTGCTAAATAAGGCTCCTTAAGGCTGATTGGAGGTGAAAAAATGGCTAGAGGAAAGCTTGGGAGTAATGAAATAAGAAATTCTAGACAAGGATGCAGAAGTGTACCGGTACTGTCTAGCTACTAGAACATACCGTACCGGTACGGTAAAGACTCTGGAGTTCGTCGTACCGGTATGCTATGTTGTTCTACCCAACTGCTCTGTAACTCTAACCTATACTTCGTGAAACCCTCTATGACATTCTCCTGCAACTCCCTAACACTCCCAGCATACAGAACATCCCCTCATACACCTCCTCTTGGACTTTTGGAGCATAGGTCATAAATGTGGAGAGAGGAGAGAGAAACTACTGGGTGAAGAGACACAGCCTGCACCAGCCCACCTTATTTCATGCTCTTATGTTGGGAATCACATCAAGAGCTACAGGAGACTCCAGGGCACATTTTTTTGAAGCAACTCTCTCCATTATTCAGCATTAGATGGTAGAGAATAGATATAGAGAGAAAGGGTCTGGGGTAGAAGAAGATGAATAATGTCTAGTGAGAGAAAATTGAGATTTTTGCATTTCTTTCAATACATTGTCTTGTAAACTCTGGTACGAATCTATAGAACTCCATTTTAATGTCATGAATGTTATTTTCCTTCAAGTTCAATGTAAGTTAATGCTCTCTTCAAGCTTTTACCATTAATGCATCAAGTTCTTCGTTTTTCTTAGCTTTCAAATGGGTGTTCATTTCTTGCATTTTTGGCTTATGTTTGCTAGCATCTAGTAATTCTAGACCTCTTTACCTTTGCAATGCACATTAATCACATTGTCAAGTTCATTTTAAGCAAGAGTAGCTAAATCCTTTAGTTGGGAAAACAAAGGGGAACCTCCTCTTGGGAATACCATTTCAACTCATTTTCCTCCCTTCTTTCAGAGTTCAATGGTCCGGTTTGACCGAGTTGAGGGTGGATAGATTTGTGAGTCTTTGATATTCCGTAGGCCTAGTCACAGTTTATGCTTTGATTCTCACCAATATTAACCCTACCTTCCCACGAATCAATCGTCCATTCATACTCTATTGGAGGAGGTTTTCAAGTCGAGATGGTATTCCTATTGGAGTGACCTCTTGGATTTGCCAACATTTATTTCTCATTTCATTAGCATCAAAACAAACTCCACCAAATAACTTTCAACAATCAAAGATTTTACACTTTCTTGTTTCCAAAAATCACCTTCCCTTTGGTTTACTTTCTTCCTCGTGGAAATGACCTTGGAATACCACCAAGTAAAACACGACCCACGAAAGTCTCCTTGTGCTTGGGGAGCACTTTTGTACACACACACACACTTTTTGTATACACATCTCATTTTGACCATCTTATTTTCCTTGCTCCTTGCCCTTTCTTTTGACACTATCCCAAAGGAGAGTGATACTTCCCCATTCCTATAAGTCATACACATTTTAGGGGTAGTATTTAGGGGTTAAAGACTAGCCAGAAATTTTGTTAAGCATTTTTGGCGCCGTTGCCGGGGAAGGGAAATGTCAAACTAAGAGGTGATTTCTGGACGACAAAGGTAAGTCCTGTGATCTTCATCACGGGTTGAGGTACGTTGTTCCATGTACATACTCTTGTTTGTGTATAATTTCCATTATATATATTTTGTTGCATGTGGGAGAGGGACGACCATAATCAGTTATTTAGGCAAACCCTTGGCCCCAACATGAATCATGGCCAAGACCCACCCTAGCATGCGGGTTACAATTTTGATAATTTAGATGCAAATCCGAATGTCCAAAGGGATGCAAATCTGAATGTCCAAAGAGGTGCAAATCCCAATGTCCAAACAGGTGGGGGACCACAAGAACCTCAAAGACCCAATCTGATAATGAATTTTCCCCCTCCTCGTGAATGAGGGGAATAATTTCCAAATGGATCCCCCAATTAGGTCAATGAGGGACTTTCTACAACCAACACAGAGCATTACAACATCATGGATCCTCCTTCCAGTCCAAGCCCATCTTTTTATAGTTAAGCCAGGGATGTTGCAACTACTTCCCACATTCAACAGACTTGAAAATCAAAGCCCCTATTCAAACATAAGGGATTTCAAGGAAATGGTTGCAACCTTCCTCAGCAATCATGGGATGGAAGATATTGCTAGAATGAAATTGTTTCCCTTTTCATTGAGAGATAAGGCCAAAATGTGGCTTATATCCTTAAGGCCTCGAACCAACACATCTTGGAGCCAAATGATTTCTGAATTTTTGAACAAATTCTCTTCGGTACATAAAACCACCAACCTAAAAAGACAAATTTAGAATTTTTCAAAAAAGCCCAATGAACAATTTTATCAATGTTGGGATCGATATAAGGGGTTGCTCCAATCACTTCCACATTATGGCTTTCAAGCGTGGCAATTGGTGACTTTCTTCTATGAAGGAATTACACCAGGCCATCGACAAATCATAGATATGATGTGTAATGGTGAGTTCTTGAATAAAGACCCCAACGAGGCTTTAGACTATTTTGGTACACTAGCCAAAAATGCACAGTCATGGCACACCACTGACCCGACCGATGTACCAAGGTCTTTGCCTCAAGGGGGGTGGGATTTACGATTTGAGGGATAGGGAGGACTTACTTTCAAAAATTTCCAAACTGTCTAAGAAGGTGGAAACTCTTGAAGTCAACCGGAGACATGAGGTGTCTAATGTGTCTAACATTTTGGAGGGATGTGCAATTTGTGAGAATGTTGAGCATTGCACATCGGAATGTCCTAACATCCCAGCCCTTAAGGAAGCATATCATGAGCAAGTTCATGCATTCAACCAGCCAAGTTAATCATTTTCTCCTAATTCGAACACCTATAATCTAGGGTGCAGTAATCACCCAAATTTCAGTTGGAGAAATGAGAACCTCATTCCTCACGGGTCAAGTGCATATTCATCTCCACTGCCTTCCAAGAAAAACCAATACCATGGCCAAGGGCAAGCATCTAGCGCTCAATACCCAAGGACCAATCCACAAGGGTATCAGTCGAACCCGCTACCACAAAATTTTTCCCCAAGTCCTCTGTCACAAATTTTTTGTTAGGGACTGTCAATCCATCCAAATACCAACCTCCTCACAAAATTTTTTTGGAGGACTTGGTCTATTCCTTCATTCAAAGTCAAATCGCCATAAATAACCAAAATGCCACAGCCATCAATGATATAAGAGCCCAACTCACAAAGTTGACAAAATCTTTAGGAGCATCTCAACAAGAAAAGGGGAAGTTCCTCGCTCAACCACAAGAGAACCCTAGGGGTCAACATGTTGTTGAGTCATCGGAGCCTTCGAGAAAGAGTTGCAAGCAACTCAAGCCTGTCACCACCTTTCGTAATTGCAGAGAAACTGACAAAATCATATTGCCAATGATCTCACCCAAAACCACATTGCTGAAAGAAAAGCACATCTTGGGTGACGCCGACAAGGGTGAGGTGAGTGAAAAAAAAGAAAGAGGTTGTTGAGAAAGAAAATTTGAGTGATGAATATGATTTTGTTCCTCCTATGCTTGTCCCTTTCCCGAGTCATTTGAAGCCACCAGTCAAGGTGTCTAACTATTATGATATTTTGAAAATGTTTAAGCAGGTGAAGATTAACATCCCACTCCTCGATGCCATCAAGCAAATACCTTCATGTGCCAAAATCTTGAAGGATCTACGCACGGTGAAAAGGTGATTGAATGTTCGGAAGAAAGCATTCTTAACTGAAACAGTGAGCTCAATATTGAGGACTAACACTCCTCCAAAATTCAAGGACCCCGGCTATCCAACAATTGCCATCACTATAGAGAATTTCCAGGTGGAACAAACATTGCTTGACTTAGGAGCAAGTGTCAATCTCTTTCCCTATTCGGTGTATCAACAACTCCAACTTGAGGAATTAAAGCCCACCTCAATTACGCTTCAATTGGTGGATCATAGCATCCACACACCAAGGGGAGTAGTGGAAGATGTCTTATTTCAAATTGATAAGTTTTATTTTTTCGTTGATTGTGTTGTGCTAAATACACACCTAGTTGCTAACCTTAGTTCCCAAATCCCTGTTATACTTGGAAGACCCTTCCTTGCTACGTCTAATGCCATGATAAATTACAAGAATGGTCTAATGAAGTTGATGTTTGGGCACATGACAATGGAGCTTAATGTATTCCATTTGGGAAAACAACCAGGTGATGATGAGGATGTTAATGAAGTCAATAGAATCAACACCTTGGTTGAGGCACATTCAGAGCTGGAGGGGATGTTAAAATTTAAGGAGGAAGAAATTGTTAAGAATGAGGAGTTGGATGAGAAAGAAGAGATATAAGGGTTTAAAGGGATGGCAAGTTGGATCCCTACATTCGAGGAGTTACCCCACCAAGAACAGAAAATTTTTCTGTCGGATGAACAAAAACCAAACTTGGAGTTGAAACCGTTGCCATCCCATTTGAAGTATGCCTTTCTTGGAAAAGGAGAAACATTTTCGGTATTCATTAGCTCGACATTGAATGCGGAACAAGAGGAAAGACTCTTATAGGTAGTATGGAAGCACAAGGGAGCAATTGGGTGGACCATTGCGGATATCAAAGGGATAAGCCCTATCATTTGCACCCATCGCATTTACCTTGAGGAGGATGCCGAACCCTCTCGACAACCTCAAAGGAGATTGAACCCCAATATGAAGGAGGTGGTGAAGGAGGAGGTATTGAAACTACTTGATGTGGGCATCGTCTTTCCTATTGTAGATAGCAAATGGGTTAGTCCCACACAAGTAGTACCAAAGAAATCCGGAGTCACGGTGGTGGAAAATGATGAGAATGAACTCATACCGATGAGAGTGATCACCAGATGGAGGGTTTGCATCGACTACCGGAAGCTTAATGCATACATAAGGAAGGATCATTTTCCTATGCCATTTCTTGATCAACTTTTGGAAAGAGTAGATGGGCACCTCTTCTATTACTTTCTAGATGGGTACTCCGGCTAAATAGAGATCGCATTGGAGGATCAAGAGAATACCACCTACACCTGCCCCTATGGCACCTTTGGCTACCGTCACATGCCGTTCAGATTATGCAATGCTTCGGGGACTTTTCAACGGTGCATGATGAGGATTTGTAGTGATACGATAGAAAAGATAGTGGAGGTCTTCAAGGATGACTTTTCAGTGTTTGGGGATTCATTTGACGGATGTTTGAAAAACTTAGAGAAAGTTCTAATGAGATGTAAGGAGAAGAATCTAGTGTTGAATTGGGAAAGTGTCACCTTATGGTGACAGAGGGGATTGTGCTTGGTCATCTCCAATCTCCCTATGCCAAAAACCATCAAAGGCATCCAGTCATTTTTGGGCCATGTAGGTTTTTATCGTCTATTCATCAAAAATTTTAGTGCATTGGCTCGTCCCTTGACCAAACCCCTATCTAAGGAGACCCCCTTTGAGTGGTCGGATAACTGTGAGGCATCATTTAAAAAAATTAAGAGCATGTTAGTTACACCTCCAATCATGCGACCACCCAATTGGGACCTACCCTTCGAACTCATCTGCGACATGAGTGATTATACGGTCGGTGCAGTACTTGGTCAACGGGAGGGAAATAGACCGTGTGTGATACACTATGCTAGCCAAACCCTGAATGAGGCTCAAATGAATTACACTACCACCGAGAAAAAATTGCTTGCTGTAGTGTTTGTTTTAGATAAATTTCGTTCGTACATCAATGGTTCGCCTATTGTTGTCTTTACTGACCATTCTGCCTTGAAGTACTTGTTGTCTAAGCAGGATGTAAAACAAAGACTCATTTGGTGGATACTCCTCCTACAATAATTTTACTTGACGACCAAGGACAAGAAAGGAGTTGAGAACGTGGTGGTGGATCACTTATCCCAGCTGGTGGTGCAAGAGGCCGATGAGCACATCCCTATATCCCTGACCTTTTTCCTGACAAACACTTGTTTCCAATTCATTATGTGTGTCCTTGGTATGCTGATATATGCAATTACCTTGTAATTGGACAGATTCTACAGCAATGGAGCCCAGAAGATCGAAGACGATATATGGCGGATGTGAAGTACTTCTACTTTGACAACCCGTATTTGTTAGTACTACCCCCGATCAAATCATGAGGAGATGCATACATGAAATTGAACAATGGGACGTCCTTGCATTTTTCCATTCACAAGCTTGTGGTGGACATTTTTTAGCTACAAAGACTTCAACTAAAATTCTCCAATCAGGTTTCTAATGCCCTTCTCTCATTAAAGATTGTGTTTCATTTTGTAAGGCATGCGACAGATGCCAACGATTGGGTAGTGTGACCCGAAGACACATGATGCCCTTCTCCCCTATGCTTGTCATAGAAATATTTGACTGTTGGGGCATCGTCAAGGGTTCATTCCCTATGTCATATGGTTATGTGAACATCCTCTTGGCAGTGGACTATGTGTCCAAATAGGTGGAGGCGATCCCGACCAAGACTAATGATCACTAGCTCGTAGTCAAATTCCTTAAGGAGAACATCTTTTCGAGGTTTGGGATACCTCGTGCAATAATAAGTGATGGTGGATCACACTTTTGTAATAGGTCATTCGCTTCATTCATGTGCAAATATGGCGTCACTCACAAAGATCCACCGCCTATCACCTACAAACAAATGGCCAAGCCGAGCTAGCCAACAAGGAGATAAAGGGAATTCTAGAAAAAATGGTTAACCCCAATAGGAAGGATTGGTCTGATAGATTGACCGATGTCCTATGGGCGTACTGTACTGCCTATAAGACTATTTTGGGCATGTCTCCCTACCGAATTGTCTATGGAAAGTCTTGCCACTTGCCAGTCAAAATGGAACATAAGGCTTATTGGGCCATTAAAACTTTAAATTTCAATTTGCGAATGGCCGGTGAACATAGGAAGTTGGAAATGAATGAGTTGGAAGAGATTCGATGAGATGCGTATGAGAGCTCCAAAATCTCAAAGGAACGGGCTAAAGATCTTTCACAATTATTCCATTGTACATAAATCATTTTGGCTGGGTCAAAAGTGCTCTTATACAATTCTCGCCTCTCAATTTTTCAAGGAAAGCTCCGATCCCATTGGAATGGCTCCTATCTGGTCAAGGTGGCCTACCCTAATGGAGCTGTGGATGTGAAAAACCTCGAAGATGGCCAAACATTCAAGGTCAATGGCCAAAGGCTCAAGCCATTCTTCAAGGGTTTTGCAGGGGAAGAACTGGCGGAAGATTTGACAGATCCCATATATCCGGATTTGATGGAGAACTAGCTAGTGTTTATGATTTCTAGTGTACAATTACTTTTGTTTACTTATGTTATTTCTACTTTATGTCACTTACTTTCATTGGTTGTATAGCATTGTTTTCTTAGTTTCAGATCTTGGTGCTTTTGTTGAAGCTCAATTGCAAGATGTTCTCTAACCCTATTCATTTTTTTGTTGTCCTTCATTGCATATTATATCCTTTTGTTACATTGAGGACAATGCATGATTCAAGTTGGGGGGTGAGGTGCACCATTTGCATAATACACCAAGGTTGTTAGGAAATTGGTGTGAAATTCTTGTGATATAGATTTTTGCTTGCATTAGTGAAAAATATGGGAAATTTTTGAAATTTTGATGAAAAATATCTAATTGTTGACCTGTATTCCTTCATGAAGAGTGTGTGGGCTGATTGACATGTTGATTTGTGTTGTGAACTTTGTGCTTTTGAGCATTCTATGGAAGTTGATCCTATGCATGTGTATCACATATGTATTGATCTTTGAACTCAACTGTATGTGACTATCGAATGTGTAATTTCAGAAATTTATGGACTGGATTCATGTTTTAGGCTTGACATAAGTAGTGGAGATGAATAAGGACCTATGGAAGCTTTAATGCCAAATCCTTTTTGGAGAGAACTTACAATTACTCAAAGAACAATTTTTCAATGTCAAATTTTTTCAATAGTCTCATTATTTGCTTGTTTTGGTTAGGTGCATTTGGGATAGTAGGTTGACTTGTCTTGATTATATAATGCCCTCCCATGCGAACCTAGAAGTGATCTTAGGCCATCCATGAATATTTTGAGCCTTTGCCCTTTTTCTTGTGTAAATTTTATCCCTAGTGTCGTGATTGAGCCTGATTGAAATTTGTTTCTGTACCATGCATTTGACCAAGCCAAAGATATTAAGAAATACCTACCTTACCTTGATTGTTCCTAAAGTGGAAATGATTGATCGCAAAAGAAGGAAGTGTGGGTTGGAAATTTAAGCAAGGGATGATTGTTATTGAAACTGAAAAAAAATATATTAATGAGAAACCCAAGAAAAGGAAGAAAAAGGGTGGAAAGAAGAAAGGATGATCAAAAGAAAAAGGAAATGTGAAGGAAAAGAAAGAAAAGAAACAAAGGGTGTGGTGCTGGTGTGAGAATTATAATCCCATGAAAAGGGAAGTGTTTTTTCTAAAATAAAAGTCTCTCACTCGGAACAAACCTCTTTGCTATCTTGTATCCTTCATTTCATCTACCTAAATATCACCCCAAGGCCCCATTACAGCCCTTAAAGTCCTAAGTGATCTCGGTAAGCATGGGAGGTGCACAATTTCAGGAGCATTGATGAGTTTAGTCTTACTACCTCATGCCCTAGCATTCTGTTCATGAGACTATGCGAAGGTCGCTTCAATTTCATATATGAACTTCATTTTTGGATTACATGTAAGCACACTTTGTTTTGAACAAAAGATTATATCTCACATGTACACATGGAGTGCATACCTGGATAACTTTAGTGTATTTCATTGCTTAAGAGTGACCTTTGATGAGTTTTGCATTGAAACTGAATTTGTCTAGCTATTCAAATTTGAATTCTGTTGCATAAATGCTCAAATTAGTTGTTTAATTCACACACACATGAGTTGAAAATTAATTTGTAGGTGCATACTTTAGACTAGTGTCTAAGGCTATGGAATTGCTCATGTACACTTAGTTCAATCATCTGAGAAATGTGTCAATTAGTTCCATACCTGCAGAATGGGGGAATAGTGTTCAAGTTTTTGATATTTAAGATGAATTAGGAATGCCCATGTTTTAGATTGTGTGATGTGCATTTTTTGTGTTCATTTTGATAAGAATATAAATCCATTTCTTGAATGTTGCTTGCATCAAAAGGTTTAAATCACTGTGAAATTTTTTGTAACAAGTTGGGCATGATGGTTCAGATTGTGGTTTTTAAGTGAAGTACAATTTTTTTAGGATGAAGTAGAAGTCATAAGTAATGGGGTAGAACGTCTAGGGAGGCTCTAAGTGGGATTGAAGTGGAGTGGTGTGCTCAACAAGAGTGTTTTGGGAAAACAAAGCATAAGCGTACTGGTACAGTCCATCCCCTGGAGTCCAGCGTACTGGTACAGTCTGCTGAAACGAAAAAATTAGTTTTTTTTTTAATTTAAATCGTTTACTGAACCCTTCATTCTGCAGTTATATTTTCAACCCTAGCTCTCTCTCTCTCTCTCTCTCTCTCTCTCTCTCTCACTTGAAAATGTCCAAAGGCCCCAAATCCATTCTTCACTTTTCCAATCCACTAATCCATCCTTCTTTTTAAGCTTAAATCTTGTGACATCCATGCCTGTGAACCTTAGGCGCCGAATTGCCCCATTTCCCCCAAAGTTCACCATTCTCTTACACGAACTCCAATGGCCCGTCATCTAGGGTTTTGTGTTGAGGCCTTTGACCCTATTGAGGGTCATCTCCTTGCCTTCTTCCCATTATTCTCAATAGGGGCACTGTTGCTCTACATGGCCCGAACAAAAAGGCCTGGCCTTGGGCCCAGTTCTCCTCCACCCGATGATTCCACTAGCCCTAAAAGGACTGGAGAAAGGTCTAGAATGGACCCAAATCCACAAAGGAAAAAGGCTAGGAATGAAGCTCGAAGCTAGTGGATTCAAGGGAGAGGTGTTACCTACGAGCGTCATCTTGACTACATTTCACTCACCCCTAGACATGAAGCCGTGAAAATTGTTGAGAATCGTGGTATGAATTTCTTGTTCAAGCCGGTTGAGGGTTATAATCTATCACTGTGTAGAGAATTTTATCAAATGCTTAGGGTGGTTGAGGTGGATGGGGGGAAGTATTGAGAACCAATGTGCGTGGCAAGAAATTCGACGTGACTCCCGACGTCATTGCCACTCTTCTGAGAGGATACCAGCGAGCACCACCCTTCCCACCTGTTTACCCACACAACATTGCCAAAGCTAAGACTCAAGAGGAGTTGGTGGCCCTAATGTATGAGGATCCCACCACATTCAAGGGACTTTTCCAGAGTGGTGGGTTAAAACATGTGTACAGCCTCCTGAACAAACTCCGTCACTACAATCTACTCCCAAGAGCTTTAGAAAAAAAGCCAAATATGGAAAAGTTGGCCCTGCTGGATGCTTTTGTGTAGGGAAAAAGAATTGATTTTGCACTCGTCATTTGGGAAGTGATGAAAGACCTCGCTTTGACAACAAAGCCATTGACTTACTTGTCGCACGGGAACTTGGTAACCCGAATGTGCGACCACTTCAAAGTTAAAGGCTATGCATTCTATAAGATCGCCCCTCGAGAGACAGGAGCTATCACAAAGACCAGCAACAAAAAGAGAAAAGCAATGGGCAAAGGAGTGCGAGCTAGGCTGCAAGAATCTGATGTAGAGTCTCCAAGGCCATCCACGGCTGCACCAGCACGCACAACCCATCAGCATCTGGATGCACTATAAGCAACTATGCATGGGGTTGAGGCTTCAATGTAGGGGGTGACTGCCATGCTTAGAGAGATGTTCGTGCACACTTTCCGTGAGAGGCCCATCCCAGAGATCCCTATTCCCCCAGCCACTGCTCCCTCTGTGAAACCCGGAAAAATTTGAACTTTTTCTTAGAAAGGGCAATGGTAATTTGCCATCCTAATACGTATTTAAAATACTCATGTTCTGGACCTCGAATGATAAAACGGACCTCACCGTTGGATTCGTCTCTCGAAATCTAGTTATCTAGACAAATTTCGTTGAATTCTGAGATAGTTAAATTTTTTACGTTTTTCGAGGTGACGGTTGTCTGGTGACCCCCAAAAATAAAATTATTATAAAAATTTTAAAATTTAGAAAATATTTTAAATAAAGTTCATATAAAATATTTTGAGCTTAAACTGGTACAAAATTTAATCATTTCGGAGTGAAAATGGACCCGAAAATAGGAGCCGTGTGGCGCATTGTGAGCCAAGGGTTTTGGGACTATAAATAGGTGGAAAAATCTGATTTCTTCACTGATTTTCTCTGCTGGTCTGAACGTTGGGTTGAGAGGGTGCAAAAGAGAAGAAAACAAAGATCTTCAAGTTTCAATCCAAGATTCCCGGAGTTCCGTCAGTTGGAATTCGTTGAACCAAGAATCAAAGTTCATCTTCTCAACGAGAGCTACGTGTACGTACCAAGAAAAGTGGATTTCACCAAAGGTCCAAGGAAAAGACTTTGGAGGAATCAAAGGTTCTTGGGCTTGTTTTGACGTTTTTAGAAGTTCTACCAATTCCTACACGCTACAAGAGATATGGTTCCCTCCTACTTTGGTTTATTTCTAACCTAAGGTCTCCATAGGATTTATGTGGGCTGTTTTTGGTATTTTTAACAGTTACCTATTATAGTTGGTTTAATGGAAATAGGTAGGCTCAATTCTAGTGTGAATTGGTAATTAGAAATTACTAGTTTGTGATTTCTTGAAAGTTTTGATAATTGGGCATGTGGAAATTATTTATTCTGATTTTTTTTTGAGTTATATGATGAATTTGAGTGTATTATGTGTTTACATGAGTGGTGCCTTGAAGGTGTTTGATTAAATGCCTAGGTGAAAATTAAGTATGTTTTGCATGGACTATGTATAGCATGCTTGGATATTGTGTTGGATGAAAACTTGTCTATTGTTATGGACATGAAGAAATGGGTGTAGAAATGGTTTAATTCAAGTTCTACCTTGAATTTGATATGTGGAAGTTCCTTGTGAAACTTCTTGAAATTTGGTATTGTGTGGGCATGCTATGTGTTTAGAGTGTGCTCTTGTGAGTAAAGTGTGTTTTGGACATAAATTGTGCAATAACATGCTTGTTATGAAATGTTGATATATACATGCTTGTGATATATTGACATTGTGATAAATTATGGTATTTATATGCTCGTAATATAATTTACCATGGACATGTTGATTTATGTTGAGTTTGTTCATATGACATTCATTACATATTGAACATGTGGATAGTGTTGCAATGATACTTTACATTGCATATGCACGGAGACATCACATTCATGGGCATGAGGCATGGGTGTCGGTGTGTGTGCATGGTCAATCAAACACCTTACTTGGTGGATGATGGGTTATGTTGAAATGTATGGTTAAATTGATCCATATGACACTTATTACGTGTGGAGCATGTGGATATTGTTGCAATGATACTTTACATTGCATATGCACGGAGGCATCACATTCATGGGCATGANTATTTTTAACAGTTACCTATTATAGTTGGTTTAATGGAAATAGGTAGGCTCAATTCTAGTGTGAATTGGTAATTAGAAATTACTAGTTTGTGATTTCTTGGAAGTTTTGATAATTGGGCATGTGGAAATTATTTCTTATGATTTTTTTTTGAGTTATATGATGAATTTGAGTGTATTATGTGTTTACATGAGTGGTGCCTTGAAGGTGTTTGATTAAATGCCTAGGTGATTTTGCATGGACTATGTATAGCATGCTTGGATATTGTGTTGGATGAAAACTTGTCTATTGTTATGGACATGAAGAAATGGGTGTACAAATGGTTTAATTCAAGTTCTACCTTGAATTTGATATGTGGAAGTTCCTTGTGAAACTTCTTGAAATTTTGTATTGTGTGGGCATGCTGTGTGTTTAGAGTGTGCTCTTGTGAGTAAAGTGTGTTTTGGACATAAATTGTGCAATAACATGCTTGTTATGAAATGTTGATATATACATGCTTGTGATATATTGACATTGTGATAAATTATGGTATTTATATGCTCGTAATATAATTTACCATGGACATGTTGATTTATGTTGAGTTTGTTCATATGACATTCATTACATATTGAACATGTGGATAGTGTTGCAATGATACTTTACATTGCATATGCACGGAGGCATCACATTCATGGGCATGAGGCATGGGTGTGGGTGTGTGTGCATGGTTAATCAAACACCATACTTGGTGGATGATGGGTTATGTTGAAATGTATGGTTAAATTGATCCATATGACACTCATTACATGTGGAGCATGACATTGGTAGTGCAATGGTTCAGTTCATTACATATGTATGTTGGCATCACACTGTCGGGCATGAGTCATGAGTGTGGGTATGTGTGTATACATGGTTAATCAAACACCATTCTTGGTGATTGATGGGTGGACTCGGGAAAGTTGGGTTGAAAATCTGAATGAGTCGCATGGTTACATGAAAGCAAAACTTGTGTCGGGTATAGCAAGAAGGGGTAGATTCCCCCTCGGGTGCAAGACCTGACAACTTGGTTATACACTCCCCTGTGGTGAAATTCTGGAAAAGTGTAGTATGGTGTACGGAACCGACGGTATAAAATCCAAAATTTGTTGCCCAACAAGACACAATATTTTGATTTATAAGTACTCATACAATGAGTAAAATCCATCAATGATTTGGTTTTATAATAAAAGAAATTTTANTGTGTGGATATGACATATGATGAATGAAAAATTATTTTATGATGGATAAATAGACCCGGTGTGGTCAATTGTAATATAATTGTACAGGTTGTGTTTTGGGTANCTGACATTGTGATAAATTATGGTATTTATATGCTCGTAATATAATTTACCACGGACATGTTGATTTATGTTGAGTTTGTTCATATAGCATTCATTACATATTGAACATGTGGATATTGTTGCAATGATACTTTACATTGCATATGCACGGAGACATCACATTCATGGGCATGAGGCATGGGTGTCGGTGTGTGTGCATGGTCAATCAAACACCTTACTTGGTGGATGATGGGTTATGTTGAAATGTATGGTTAAATTGATCCATATGACACTTATTACGTGTGGAGCATGTGGATATTGTTGCAATGATACTTTACATTGCATATGCACGGAGGCATCACATTCATGGGCATGAGGCATGGGTGTCGGTGTGTGTGCATGGTCAATCAAACACCTTACTTGGTGGATGATGGGTTATGTTGAAATGTATGGTTAAATTGATCCATATGACACTTATTACGTGTGCAGCATGACATTGGTAGTGCAATGGTTCAGTTCATTACATATGTATGTTGGCATCACACTGTCGGGCATGAGTCATGAGTGTGGGTATGTGTGTATACATGGTTAATCAAACACCATTCTTGGTGATTGATGGGTGGACTCGGGAAAGTTGGGTTGAAAATCTGAATGAGTCGCATGGTTACATGAAAGCAAAACTTGTGTCGGGTATAGCAAGAAGGGGTAGATTCCCCCTCGGGTGCAAGACCTGACAACTTGGTTATACACTCCCCTGTGGTGAAATTCTGGAAAAGTGTAGTATGGTGTACGGAACCGACGGTATAAAATCCAAAATTTGTTGCCCAACAAGACACAATATTTTGATTTATAAGTACTCATACAATGAGTAAAATCCATCAATGATTTGGTTTTATAATAAAAGAAATTTTATTTCAAGCGATCATTTGGTGAATTTTTTCGTCAATTGATGGATTCAGTATACATTGGCGTTGCATGGTGTCCTGGGAGTCGGTGATGACTTGGGTTTAAGTGCATGAGTGAGTATCATCTCATTTCATGACATGACATGGTTGCATTCCACATTTAATGCATATTATTGTATGGAATGATTGTTAAATGTTCTTTGTTGCTTATAC
Organism: Ilex paraguariensis; assembly: GCA_963454935.2. Lineage (NCBI taxonomy): Eukaryota > Viridiplantae > Streptophyta > Magnoliopsida > Aquifoliales > Aquifoliaceae > Ilex > Ilex paraguariensis. Next base: position 1,568,408 of record CAUOFW020002835.1, read on the forward strand.
ACACCACATATGCATCTAAGGTGGGGAGTAGCCTCTATACGGATTATTCTACTTGGCATTGACCCACCCTATACAGGAAAACATTTAAGGTGGGAGAGATACACTGGTGGATCGCTCCAATTTGGACCCTTATGTTTGAAGAAAGCCGAATGTGGCTTTATTTTGTGTTAATGTAAAACATTTGTGAAAATAATGTTTTGGGCATGTAATCTTTTGCAAATAATTGTAATAGAACTTATATAGACTATTGTTAAACTAACCTTGCCTATTTTGATATAAATATGGATAATTGGACCCAGTGTGGCCAATGTTTACTTATAAGTGGATCCGATATGATCATTTTTGAATATTGGACCTCGGATGGGTCTTGTTATTATATGATTGCACAGGTTGAGTTTTGGGTAGAGCTTCCCGTACAAAGGAGACTATGCCCGAATTTCATCAAAATTATGGTTCCCGGTAAATGGGGCACAATGGCGTGATATCAAATTACTCAGTATCCACGAATATTCCACAGGTTGATGGGTAATCAACGGCCCCCCTGGATTTTGGGGTGTCACACCCTCTACTTCTGCACTTCTGCCTCCACAGGATTTGAGGTAGAGGAAGAGAGTGATGATGATGACACTAAAGAATCTGGGGAGAGTGAAGAGTATGACGAAGGTGAAGAATCTGAGGAGGGTGATGATAAGGAGGATGTGTAGTAGGATCTGTAGTTGTTATCTGTTCTGTTTGGGTTTGGATTGGATGTAGTTAGAACGGAGTCGTAGACTATTTTGTTTCTTTCGGTGTCCTACTCTATGTAATCCAAATTTAGAACACAATAATAAATTTCGGATTCAATCTTGTCATTGTTATTTTGTAATTGCATTATGATTATTAATTTTTGATTGATTGGGTGAATGGTTAATTAAAGGGTTTGAGTGTGTGTTATGCTTATTGTCATGTGTTGGAAATAACTTTTTGCTAAGGGACTAGCAAAAAATAAGTTGGGGGGTGTGATTAGCACAAAACATTGCATATTTCTAGGTGCTAATCATAATATTTTAACTGCTTTTTAAGATTAAATGTTTGGAGTTATATCTGTTGAGTTATTAACGATGATATTTGGTGTTCGTAGTTAAAAGGTGCTAAATAAGGCTCCTTAAGGCTAATTGGAGGTGAAAGAATGGCCAGAGGAAAGCTTGGGAGTAATGAAATCAGAAAATCCTGACAAGGATGTATAAGTGTACCGGTATGGTCTAGCCACTGGAACATAGCGTACCGATACGCTCTGCTCTTCTACCCAAGTGCTCTGTAACTCAGACCTATACTTCCTGGGACCCTCCATGACATTCTCCTGCAACTCCCTGACACTCCCAGCATATAGAACACCCCCCTCATACACCTCTTCTTGGACTTTTGGAGCATAGGTCATAAATGTGGAGGGACAAGAGAGAAACTGCTGGGTGAAGAGACACAGCCTGCACCAGCCCACCTTATTTCATGCTCCTATGTTAGGAATCACATCAGGAGCTGCAAGAGACTCCAGGGCATATTTTTTTTGAAGCAACTCTCTCCATTATTCAGCATTAGACAGTAGAGAATAGATATAGAGAGAGAGGGTCTAGGGTAGAAGAAGATGAATAGTGTCTAGTGAGAGAAAATTGAGATTTTTGCATTTCTTTCAATAAATTATCTTGTAAACTCTGGTATGAATCTGTAGAACTCCATTTTAATGTCATGAATGTTATTTTCCTACAAGTTCGATGTAAGTTAATGTTATTTCCAAGCTTTTACCATTAATGCATCAAGTTCTTCGTTTTTCCTAGCTTTCAAATGGGTGTTCATTTCTTGCATTTTGGGCTTATGTTTGCTAGCATCTAGTAATTCTAGAACTCCTTACCTTTGCAATGCACATTCATCACATTGTCAAGTTCATTTTAAGCATGAGTAGCGAAATCCTTTAGTTGGCAAAACCAAGGGGAACCTCCTCTTGGGAATACCATTTCAACTCATTTTCCTCCCTTCTTTCAGAGTTCAATGGTCCGGTTTGACTGAGCTGAGGGTGGATAGATTGGTGAGTCTTTGATATTCCGTAGGCCTAGTAACGGTTTATGCTTTGATACTCACCAATATTATCCCTAACTTCCCACAAATCAATCGTTCATTCATACTCTATTGAAGGAGGGTTTCGAGTCGAAATGGTATTCCTATTGGAGTGACCTCTTGGATTTGCCAACATTTATTTCTCTTTTCCTTAGGATCAAAACAAACTCCACCAAACAACTTTCAAGAATCAAAGATTTTACACTTTCTTGTTTCCCAAAATCACCTTCCCTTTGGTTTACTTTCTTCCCCGTGGAAACGACCTTGGAATACCACCAAGTAAAATAGGACCCGCGAAAGTCTCCTTGTGCTTGGGGAGCACTTTTGTACACAGACACTCACGCTTTTCGTGTATACACATCTCATATTTCTACCATCTCATTTTCCTTGCTCCATGCCCTTTCTTTTGACATTATCCCAAAGGGGAGTGATACTTCCCCATTCCTGTAAGTCATACACATTTTAGGGGTAGTATTTAGGGGTTAAAGACTAGCAAGGAATTTTGTCAAGCATCTATACATAGCTGAAGGGTCTTATCCTTCTTATTGGCAAACAATACCAGAGCGCCCCAAGGTGAGGTTCTTGGTCTAATAAAACCCTTGTCCAACAATTCTTGCAACTGGACCTTGAGTTCTTGCAACTCTATAGGTGTCAATCTATGCAGGGTCATAGAAATAGGGGATGATCTGGGTTGTAACTCAATGGTGAAGTCTACATCCTGATGTGGAGGTAATCCAGGTAACTCGTCTAGAAAAATATCCACATATGCACAAACCACCTGACATAGACCTAACTCCTATCTCACATTGTCTTCTAGGGAAAGGCTCGTAAGTAAACCCATCAACTGCCCATGCCAATGAGAATTATATACTACTTGGGGTAAAACATCTTGATTTTCCCCTAAAATTTGAACCAAAGACCCTTTGGTATACATGTAGCACCCTCTTTCGATCACAATTCGATGATGACTCAATTACTGTCAACCAATCCATCCCAAGGATGATGTCAAACTCCGACATATCCATGACCATAAGGTCAACAATGAGTAGATTTTTTGAGATCTCTAGCTCACAATCCCTGCATATCTAACCAATACGTACCCTAGCTCTGAGGGGAGAACTTACATGCAATGGATCTTCCAAGGTCTCAACCTCTAAGCTCCAACCCTTCACACATGATGCAAAAATAAATGAATGAGATGCACTAGAATCAAACAATACCATTGCCCATAAGCGAGAGAGTAAGAATGTACCCTATATCATCAAATGATGCACTAGTTTAGTTTGAGTAGTAATGGTGTAGACTCACCCTTGGGTCCCTAAAGTCCTTACCTATAAGCCCTATCCTTGGCCTCGACTCATGCCTTGGCCCATCTGACCTAATTATGGAATCCCAACTACTGAAGCAGTAGGGACTTGTGCATCACCCTAGAACTGAAACTGGTTTCCTTGGCTCACGGTGGGGAAAGAAGGAATGAAATAAGTCTGCGGATGCTCCACCGATGACTAGGACTGAGATGCCCCATAGCTCTGGGATTTTTGTCCTTTAGGACAATCCCGCTTTGTGTGACTCGGCTGGTGGCATATGAAACAAGTCTTTTAGCCCGCCTATTAGGTGGTCGTGTAATGTCTCCCACCCTGGGAGGATTGATCTTCCCCTTGGTAGCTACGGCCCTATCCTTGATTTCCTTGTTGGTAAAAGTGTTCCACTTCTTCCCCGAACTATAAGAAGAGGATTGGCTATCCTTCTTCTTGTCCTTAGCACTCACCTCCAGGATGTCCCTTACGCCTTCCACTTCTCTCTCAATGCCCATGGTCATTTTGACCATCTAGTCCAAATCTTATAGGCGGTGGCCCACAATCTTCCCCTTGATGGACAACTTCAACCCATCCTCGAACCTCCTCACTTTGGCCAAGTTTGTGGCCACATAATCATTGGAGAAAGGGACTAACTTGGTGAAGTTAGCTACGTATTCCATTATTGTCATAGTCCCTTGCTTCAAATCTAAGAATTCTCAGGCTTTTGCTTGCTGAACAACTGACAAGAAGTACTTGCCCATGAAAAGCTCACGAAACTCACCCCATGTCATTCCTCTAAGTTCTTCGAGGCCTTTGCCCAATCCCACCATAGATGGGCCTCTCCCTCAAGCTGGAATGTAGCTAGCCTTATCTTATTGGCATCAGATATGATCCTCATAGCCTCTAAGATTTTATCCGCTTGTTGGAACCAATGGTTCGCCACCATCGGATCCGCCCCTCTCATGAAAGTAGGTGGCTTGTGTGCCTTAAATTTTTGGAGGATACTCAAGCCCCCCTGAACCACGTTGGCACTAGCTTGTGCAAAGTTAGCAACCATTAAGCTTATAGCCTCCATAAAGGCTTGTTAGTCAAAGGCCGATAGTGATTAGTTGTTGTTCCACCCACCTCCTCAACCGTTTTAGTGTCTTTTTCCTATATTCACCATCTACGTACATGTCAAATGGAAATAGAGCACCAACTTAGTATCCCATGGTTCAATACAAATTTGAAACATTGAGATTTCTCCCTTTGTCTCACTAGTAGGATGTGTACCACCCACTAGTAGACAACTACACCATGAACCGTCACATTCCTTCTCTTTCGGACCCCTAAGTTTATGTTCTCTAACCCTAGTGTCTCTTTTCCATATACATTTAACCATGCATATTATACACATAACACAAAACACATAACATGTAACATTTAGAGCACATAACATGTAATGCACAATGGATGCAATGGCCTAAACCCATGCCATGTAAAACCTAGGTAAATCGAAAACCCAGGCTCTAATGCCCCTAAAACTGGGGGTCTTTTTTCAACCCGTTAATCACCCATCAACCCGCAGAAGCACCTGTGAATGCCGTATAAACCGACACCACGTCATAACATCACTACGATCAAAAACAACACAGAATTTGGGTAGAGTCTCCCTTGTACCAAGCATTCCCAAATGCATATCTTGTATACATTTTAATCACTTGACCATTTCAAGGTTTAATATACATCAATTTTTCATTAATATTACTCCATTTATACCATTTGAACAAAAGGACTCAAGGCCTGAAGGCTCAGCAAAGTTATTTTAAATTTTTTAAAATTTTGGAGGAGCTACTAGTAGCTCATGCACATACTACTGGTGGCTGAGCCCTCTATCAGTAAGCTACCAATGCAAATTTTTTGAGGAGCTACCGGTAGCTCGTGTAGGTACAATCGGTAGTTGAGTCCTTTGGAATTGTGCTACCGGTAGATAAGCCTAGTTTTCCCCCAATTCCATTCTTTTCAAGTTCAACTCACCCAATCTCATATAACATTCACCCAAACTCATATAACATCAAATTTTACACAAAATATGGTTCGTACGAGTTTGTTTTATAATCCTTTATACAATGTTACATATCCAAAACTAATTACAAGATTGTTGTACAAAAATGTAATCTAAGGCCACAACTCAACTTTCTTCATCAACGAGGACCCAAGAGAGAGCTGTCCACCAGTGCTTGTCCTGCACTAGAAATGTTTTCCCCATAAAAGGTGAGCCACGCTCAATAGGGTATCTCTTAAAGAGGATACTCCCCAACCTAGATGCATATGAAATACTCACATGCAATTCGACAATCAAACAAGCATTCATCAAAGAACATACAACTCCAAGAATGAATGTTATAATGTTATGTCATGTTTTGAGGTGACACTCACACATGCAACACCACTCGAGCCTTCGTCGGCTCCCATAACACATCTAATGCCATGCATATGAATCTGAGAATTCCAAGCCCCCGCTATTGGTGTTACACATCCAATGATCATTTATAAATCCTGGGTCTTTCTTGGGATGGCTATTTATGGAATTGCACCAACGGGCACCCAACTAACACGACATTTTTGGACTTCCACTAACCGATCTGCACACGCTCACACACCTTATGGACTCAATACCAACGGAGTGCGTATCCAAATCACCGGATCTTGCACCCAAGGGACAATCTAGCCCTTCTTGCTAACCCCGACCCTTTTTTCAATGCAACCTGTACAACTCAGTCAAACCTTGGTCTAACTTTTTCGAGCCCACACATCATTCCAAAAGAATGGTTTTTTATCAAAACCATGCACACACCCACACCCATGTCACATGCCCACAAATGTGATGTTTTATGTGCATATGCAATCTAATGTACAATTGCATTTCTGATTAACCCTAATTAAGGCATAATTTAATAGGTAAATTGTGTTAGTTGAATAAAGTTAAACTAGTCAAATTAGAATTAGTGTGTGAATAAAGGATAATGCATTAATTGTTGTTCTTTTCAGGATTTTGTGTGTCAAAGCTACAAACTACTAGGGAGCCAATTGCGTTAAAGTTACAAACTACTGAGGTGCCAATTATCAAAGCTCAAAACAAAGGAGGATCAAAGAATTCAAGGCCACCTAACAAGATTTTCAAGTCCACCTAACAAGATTCAAAGCCACCTAACAAGACTCTTCAAGTCCACCTAACAAGATTCAAGGCCACCTAACAAGACTTTCACCCTCCCTTGTTGCCTATAAATACCACCCCTTAGGACTTGTAAAGCATTCATCTTTTGGTAGTGGAAAACCCTCCAAAAGTATTATTGCTTTCCTTATTGCTTATAGCTTTCTTTAAGTATTGCTTTCTTTTATTGTATTCTTGCTTCCTTTTAATTTATTGCTTTCTTTTACTTTAAGTATTGCTTTCTTTTATTGTGTTATTGCTCTTTTACTTCCATTGCTTGAGCTTCCTTCTTCCCTTAGAGGAGTGAAACTCTTCCACTTTTCTAGAGCTTTACCAAAGCCGTGAAGGGTGGAACGTGATTCACTCATTCTTTGTCGAAGATCGGCTCCTTGTGTAAAATGTGTTACCTTGTAACTCCTCTACTTGGAGGGATGAGCATCACTCACTTTTCTAGTTTTAACAAAGCCATGAAGAGTGAGTAGTTTCTCATCCAATCTTTAGTAAGAGGTGGTTATCCGGAAGTTAAATTTATGCAATTCGTTTATGCTTAGCTTTAGTCTTTATTTTTTCATAATGTCTTCTCATCATATTGTTGTCTTTATTTTAAGCATGAATAGCTAAATCTCTTAGTTGGCAAAACCAAGAGGAACCTCCACTTGGGTATACCATTTCAACTCATTCTCCTCCCCTCTTTCAGAGTTCAATGGTTCGGTTTGACTGGGTTGAGGGTGGATAACTTGGTGAGTCTTTGATATTCCGTAGGCCTAGTCACGGTTTATGCTTAGATACTCACCAATCTTACCCCTAGCTTCCCACGAATCAATCGTTCATTCATGCTCTATTGGAGGAGGGTTTCGAGTTGAGACGGTATTCCTATTGGAGTGACCTCTTGGATTTGCCAACATTTGTTTCTCATTTTACTAGCATCAAAACAACTTCACCAAACAACTTCCAACAATCAAAGATTTTACACTTTCTTTCTCCCAAAATCACCTTCCCCTCGGTTTACTTCCTTCCCCGTGGAAACGACCTTGGAATACCACCAAGTAAAACACGATCCGTGAAAGTCTCCTTGCGCTTGGGGAGCACTTTTGTTCCCACATACTCACATTTGAAATCTCATTCATCCACCATTCCGTTGCCTTTTCTTTTGACATCATCCCTAGGAGAGTGACACTCCCCTTTATTCATATACTATACATACTAAAAGGTGATGTTTATAGGTTAGAAAACAACAAGAAAATTTTTCAAGCATTTTTGGCGACATTGCCGGGGAAGGTGAGTGTTAAACCAATAAGGTGATTTTTGGACGACGGAGGTAAGTCCTCTGATCTTCATCATGGGCTGAGGTACGTTGTTCCGTGTACATAATCTTGTTTGTGTATAACTTTTTTTGTATATATTTTGTTTTATGTGGAGGCGGAACGACCGAAACNCCCAAATTTTAGTTGGAGAAATGAAAACCCCATTCCTCATGGTTCAAGTGCATATGCATCTCCCATACCTCCCAAGCAAAACCAATACCATGGCCAAGGGCAAACATCTAGCTCTCAACACCCCCGGAGCAATCCACAAGGGTATTTGTCAAATCAACCACCACAGAATTTTTCACTAAATCCACCTCCACAAAGTTTTTCTCAAGGACCGTCCAATCCATCCACATACCAACCTCCTCACAAAAGGAATTTGGAGGATATGGT
>CAUOFW020002835.1:1584812-1635881 GCA_963454935.2 Ilex paraguariensis
TTCAAGTCCACCTAACAAGATTCAAGGCCACCTAACAAGACTTTCACCCTCCCTTGTTGCCTATAAATACCACCCCTTAGGACTTGTAAAGCATTCATCTTTTGGTAGTGGAAAACCCTCCAAAAGTATTATTGCTTTCCTTATTGCTTATAGCTTTCTTTAAGTAATGCTTTCTTTTATTGTATTCTTGTTTCCTTTAAATTTATTGCGTTCTTTTACTTTAAGTATTGCTTTATTTTATTGTGTTATTTCTTTCTTTTACTTCCATTGCTTGAGCTTTCTTCTTCCCTTAGAGGAGTGAAACTCTTCCACTTTTCTAGAGCTTTACCAATGCCGTGAAGGGTGAAACGTGATTCACTCATTCTTTGTCGAAGATCGGCTCATTGTGTAAAATGTGTTACCTTATAACTCCTCTACTTGGAGGGATGAGCATCACTCACTTTTCTAGTTTTAACAAAGCTATGAATAGTGAGTAGTTTCTCATCCAATCTTTAGTAAGAGGTGGTTATCCGGAAGTTAAATTTATGCAATTCGTTTATGCTTAGTTTTAGTCTTTATTTTTTTTTATAATGTCTTCTCATCATATTGTTGTCTTTATTTTAAGCATGAATAGCTAAATCTCTTAGTTGGCAAAACCAAAAGGAACCTCCACTTGGGTATACCATTTCAACTCATTCTCCTCCCCTTTTTTCAGAGTTCAATGGTTCGGTTTGACTGAGTTGAGGGTGGATAACTTGGTGAGTCTTTGATATTCCATAGGCCTAGTCATGGTTTATGCTTAGATACTCACCAATCTTACCCCTAGCTTCCCACGAATCAATCGTTCATTCATGCTCTATTGGAGGAGGGTTTCGAGTTGAGACGGTATTCCTATTGGAGTGACCTCTTGGATTTGCCAACATTTGTTTCTCATTTTACTAGCATCAAAACAACTTCACCAAACAACTTCCAACAATCAAAGATTTTACACTTTCTTTCTCCCAAAATCACCTTCCCCTCGGTTTACTTCCTTCCCCGTGGAAACGACCTTGGAATACCACCAAGTAAAACACGATCCACGAAAGTCTCCTTGTTCTTAGGGAGCACTTTTGTTCACACATACTCACATTTGAAATCTCATTCATCCACCATTCCATTGCCCTTTCTTTTGACATCATCCCTAGGAGAGTGACACTCCCCTTTATTCATATACTATACATGCTAAAAGATGATGTTTATAGGTTAGGAAACAACAAGGAAATTTGTCAAGCAATTTCCTATCATCATGCAATCAAATTCTCAATTGCAATTACAATACCTTGTTCAACTTGTCCTGAGCACAATATGAACAACACTCTATCTCAACCAACTTTCTCAGTTGTCAATTATATCATAATCATATAATTACAATTTACAACATCATCAAAACATGCTATATTAATTTTATTCAAATAACATTCTCACATCATTCGAGACATTTTTTCAAACATCTTTAAAGCACATAATCATATAACACATAATCATGCCCAATTTATCACATTCTCATGAAATCACCAAGCGAGCAATTTCAACAATACCCAATTCATGCAAAATTAATTTTACACATTCTTATACCATTTTTCGTACTATAGTTACACTAGAAATGCATTTAGACAAGAGATTTCATCTCAAGTCATGCTACTCATTTCATACAAAACCCTAAGTTGAAAATAAACCTAGGTAGGAGAAGAACTATACCTCTTAAAGCGTGATACAAGTGGTAGAAGCTCCCAACCAAATCAAGCTTCAACCCTTAATTTCTAAAAATTCCATCTTTGAGACTTCGTGAAATTCCCAATTTTTTGTACCTAGATGTAACTCTCGTCGTGTAGATGAACTTTAATTCTTGGTCCGAAGCTTTTCGACCAATGGTTGGCCCTAGATCATAGAGAGAAGCTTGAAACCCACTTGATTTTTCCTCTCTTATTCTATATCTCTCTCTATCTAAAAATCTGAAGGTAAATGAGGAGAAAATCTGATTTTCCTCCCTATTTATAGTCCCAAATACTTGGCTCTCATTAAGCTACACGCCCCGTCTTTTCCAAATCTAATTTTGTTCAAAATCAATTAAATCTCGTTCCATTTTAAGTCTAATATATTTTATTTGAACTAAATTTAAATTATTTTTTATGTTTTGCAATTAATTCTTAATCACGTTTATTTTGGTCACGCGGCACTCGATTGTAAAACGTAAAAAATCTAATTGTCTCAAAATTCAACGAAAATTGACTGGATAACTAGTTTTTATGAGAGGAATCGAACGGAGAAGTCCGTTTCTTCATTCGAGTTCTAAAAAAATTTGGGTTTTTAACTTTTACCATAGCGACTAATTACCATTTTATCCTTTTTCATAAAAAATAATATTTTCCTAGGTTTTACAGTGTATCTTTGGAACGTGCCTAGTGGGACTGAGGTCCCAATCTTTCTCTTACTGTGACCTGATCAGCCTATCCTTTCTTTGATGCTACTACCTTGTCTTCTTTTTTTTTTTTGAGATCATTCCTTTTTTTTCCAAGGACCGATCATGTTGTTCTAGGGTGGGAAAAAATGATGTGGATCTTCCCTCACAATTATACAAGCACACAACATTACCTAGAGGTAGGTTAATAGGTTTTTCACTTTCAAGCTTGAACAATCAAAAATTAAAACCTATTACTACCACAATTAGCTCTTATGACAATGATTAGTCAATTAATAGTGAGAATCCTCTTTCAACCACCACAACCAAAAATACCCATGTAGATTGGTGTATTGATTTTATCAATTTATTTATTAACACTCAATCTCACAAGGTGATCCCAACCCAATGACTAAACCCTTAGATGCATAAGTATGGGTGATTTAGATATCAAACATTCATTCTATTAAACACATAGTGTGTGTGTGCTCTCAAATTCCAAGTGTGTAAAAAAATATGATAAAGAACATAACCAATTTGTTGATGCAGAAACTCTCCTCGTGAAAAACTGTAGAGAATCTTCTCAGTTCATCAATGCTTAAACCACTACCCCAAAATTAGCTTACAAGTACTCAAGTCTTATACTTCAACCAATACCACTGTTAGATGTTCCCTTCCTTCAATAAGCCTCTCCATCAAAGTGTTTCTCTTATGCTATGTGTAGCTTCACTTGGACTTACCTCCGCAAGGATCTTCTAAGCCTCGATCAATCTTTGGCACACCAACCATCCTCATAATGCACTACTTGAATTTTTGTTCACCATGATCTCTGAACATGTACCCAGTTGTGTGTGTATGGCTTATATGAGTAGGTGAGTGTCACTCTCACTCGGGTTCGATGCTAGAAATGGTGAAAACATGTGTGTGAATGAAAATGTGTGTGTGTGTGTGTGCAAAATTGCTCCCCAAGCGTAGAGAGACTTGCAATGTCATTGTTTACTTGGGATTGAATATTCCAAGGTCGTCTCCTCAGGGAACGAAGGTCCAATTATGGTGAAGGAGATTTTTGTAAAGAAATGATAAGTGTAAAAATCTTGTGAGTTTTGTGTTTTGGTGAGTGGAGTTTTTGATAAAATGCAAGAAAACAAGGTTGGCTAATCCGAAGAGGTCATTCCAATGGAAATGCCAAATCAACTAAATTGATTCTACCAATGATGTCTAGGTACTTGATTTATTCATAGGAAGTGAGGGATAAGTGTGGAGATGTAGGCTCAAGCATACCCCGTGACAAGTCTATAGTGTATCAAAAGCTCACATCCACGTCCGCACTCAACCTAGTAAAACTGAACACTTTACAATACGAGGAAGAATGGAGGAGAGTTGATTTAGCATACCCAAGAGGAAGTCTCCCTTGGATTGGCCAACTAAAAGCTTAGCTAGCCATAATAGATGCAAGAACATACACAGTGTAAAGAGAAATGGTGAAGAAATAAAGATTAAAACATGTATTAATGCAAATAGAAGTTAAACTACAAAGACAAGTTCATTTCATATCCAAAAGGAAAGCTTGGAAAGAAAAACCCAAATGTAGACATGATAAATGCAAGAGTATGTAGCTAAACTTGAATACTTTTGAAATAAAGGAGATTAAAGTGCAAGAAGTAAAGTTTACAAGTGATTTAAAGCTTACTACAATTGAAATGGAGAAGGAACTGAAAAAATCTAACTTTCTATCTCTAAAACTTCATCTTCTTCCTTGAGCTTCTCTCTCTAAAAGCATGTGTGTAGCTGAATAATTGAGTTAGACTTGGTAATTTTCGTTCATCCCTCTTCCCTTAGCCTTTGTGAACTAAGTTCCTATCATTGAGAGGTCTTCATGGCCTGCCACAAGCAACCACAAGCCTACATTCCTCTTCCATACTTCCCACCAACCACTCTATTTCTCTCTCATCCTCTTCCATGCTTTTTCTTCCAAAGTTAAATTTTAGGTGTAAGAAAGCATGCTTGTATGTAGATTGTGTCAGGGTATGTGTGGGAGAAACAAAGGTGGGCCACGAAGCAACTGGAGTTGAGATTGCAGCTTTCTAGTGTTTCTGAGAAAAACCTACCGGTAGAACGATGATAAAACCTACCGGTAGATTTTTTCCTGTAGGCAAAATCTACCAATAGGTTTTGGCAGGGGTAGCCGTAGAAGAATTCTAGTGCACTAAACCTACCGGTATGNCGAAGAGGTCATTCCAATGGAAATGCCAAATCAACTAAATTGATTCTACCAATGATGTCTAGGTACTTGATTTATTCATAGGAAGTGAGGGATAAGTGTGGAGATGTAGGCTCAAGCATACCCCGTGACAAGTCTATAGTGTATCAAAAGCTCACATCCACGTCCGCACTCAACCTAGTAAAACTGAACACTTTACAATACGAGGAAGAATGGAGGAGAGTTGATTTAGCATACCCAAGAGGAAGTCTCCCTTGGATTGGCCAACTAAAAGCTTAGCTAGCCATAATAGATGCAAGAACATACACAGTGTAAAGAGAAATGGTGAAGAAATAAAGATTAAAACATGTATTAATGCAAATAGAAGTTAAACTACAAAGACAAGTTCATTTCATATCCAAAAGGAAAGCTTGGAAAGAAAAACCCAAATGTAGACATGATAAATGCAAGAGTATGTAGCTAAACTTGAATACTTTTGAAATAAAGGAGATTAAAGTGCAAGAAGTAAAGTTTACAAGTGATTTAAAGCTTACTACAATTGAAATGGAGAAGGAACTGAAAAAATCTAACTTTCTATCTCTAAAACTTCATCTTCTTCCTTGAGCTTCTCTCTCTAAAAGCATGTGTGTAGCTGAATAATTGAGTTAGACTTGGTAATTTTCGTTCATCCCTCTTCCCTTAGCCTTTGTGAACTAAGTTCCTATCATTGAGAGGTCTTCATGGCCTGCCACAAGCAACCACAAGCCTACATTCCTCTTCCATACTTCCCACCAACCACTCTATTTCTCTCTCATCCTCTTCCATGCTTTTTCTTCCAAAGTTAAATTTTAGGTGTAAGAAAGCATGCTTGTATGTAGATTGTGTCAGGGTATGTGTGGGAGAAACAAAGGTGGGCCACGAAGCAACTGGAGTTGAGATTGCAGCTTTCTAGTGTTTCTGAGAAAAACCTACCGGTAGAACGATGATAAAACCTACCGGTAGATTTTTTCCTGTAGGCAAAATCTACCAATAGGTTTTGGCAGGGGTAGCCGTAGAAGAATTCTAGTGCACTAAACCTACCGGTATGTTTTGATGAACATCTACTGGTAGGTTTTCACCTGTTCTGGCTTTTACTTGATTTTTTCATATCTTGAGCCGCCCGTTAAGCCTCCCCATCTTATCTATTGTCTTTAAATACTTGATGGAAGATTTAATCCATGTCATTTCCTACTCTTTACCTACAATGGAAAAAAAAATAACTCCATTAATTGTTAGATTAATGCAATTTCCCCATTTTTTCCACAAAAGCAAGTATAAAATGGGTGCAAAGAGATAAATGATATACATTATTCTATGCTCATCATGCACACACCAATGGGTTTGTTCTTCAACCAACCAAGATTATCTTCACCCAGTTGTGAGGTTAGGTAGAGTCTTTAGATGTGAGTTTAGGGATCTAGGGTTATGGTGTGATCTTTAAGATGTAGGAGGCAATAATTCAACTCACAAAAGAGATACATAGCTTGGGAAAGGCATTTCCTATTTATAGATTCATAATAAGGTCAATTGTGGTAAACAAGAAAACTCAAATTTGCGAACAACCACTCAATCAATGGGAGGGCAGTGGTCACTAGAATGAAAAACAAGTTTCAAATTGACCTAGGGAGAGCAGACCACCCAAGTGACCTCTGAAACCACTCTAGCAACCTCAAGGTGGTCCCTGTTCCTCCTCTATTTGGCCTTTTTCCCATTTCTTCCCTAAGTTATAAAGAGACTACTCTAGTGAAGACTAACAAAGCATAGAGTGGCCCATATGGGTTTCTTAAGCCTAAAACAAAGCAAAAAATGTGTCCTCTTAAACACTAAGGGTGTTGCTCAAAAAGGGTTCACTAATGGCTTAAAATATGTTTTAAAAAATACAAATTTTATTTTTACTCTAATCCTCCAAAGCTTTTTAAACCAAGGGATCACACTATATCTCTAGGTCATTACATTTTTCCTAAAATTGAACGAGCATTCAGAGTTCAAATGATGTAACATTATTTTTTGATCTCCTCCCTTAAATGATGCATCAATCGTTGTAGCATCATAACCATGGAATGAATTACAATAAACTCCATGAAATTAGCTAATTACAAACATATGATCTAACAGATCGTTTCCTCTTTTCCTAGCATTCAAGGCTTCCTCCATATTCATGTAATGCCGAGCCCTTGATAATATCTCTGCCATACTTGTAAGAGTTTCCTTGGACAACAAGAATGAGAACATGTAGGCTTGGAATCCTCCAATAAAGGCAAACCAAACTACCTTCTCATCCACATTCTCGATCTTCAATGAATCTTTAGTAAATTATGCCATCCAATCATGCAATGACCCTATTTATGGTTTAGTAAGTAGGTTATTAGCTTTATTTGAGTTTGGCATCCTATGAAATAGGATAGGAAAGACTTACTCAATTCAACAATGAACTGATGGAACACAAGGAGAGTCTATTGAACTAAAGTCAAGCTACTCATGTAAGAGTTTAGGAAATGCTTGATGCATGATCTAATATATTATGAAGGAGTATAAGAGACTTATAACTCTCCAGGTGATCCAAAGGGTCTTTCTTCCCATCAAAGTTGTCTATATGGACAAAGGGTAATGTATTACATTAGGTGTTGGATCACATTTTGTAATTGGCTAATTTTGTGAATTCCATTATAAATCTTAACCTTTTCTCTGGTCATGATGCTACGAAGATTGAAGATTTGAAAGCATTATTGAAGGTTGGAGATCAAGCACCAAAGCTACGTCATTCACACTCTAGAGTCACCATAAAGCTTAGGATAAATGTAATGGTCCAGATACCTAAGATGAACCCTTAGTTATATAACTTAGGAGGATTATGGTTAATTGGATTTGAAAGCAATCCATGTATGGCCCCTAGGTGTTCTTCAAAGAAAATATTTTCTAAAACCATTTTGTGTTTTCAAAAGCATAAATTGAGTCATTATTAGACCCCTTTTGAGCAACACCTTTTAGTGCTCAAGAGGATAAGTTTTTTTGCTCAGTTTTATGCTTAAAAATCTATAGGGACAAATCTATGCTCGGTAGCCTTCGCTAAAGCTATCTATTCATGACTTAGGAAAGTCAAGAGGGATAAGCCAGTGGAGAAGAACAGGGCTCCCTCTATGAGCTCACTTGATCGGTCTCATAGTTGCTCAAATTGTCTACCTCTCCTAGATAGTTTTAAAACATAATTTTCATTACGCTGACAACCACCCTCCCACTGATAGAGTGGTCATTCACGAATTTTAATTTTCTTACTGACCTAGATTACCTTTATTCTGAAATTATAAATAGGGAGTTCCTTTCCTTTAGCTAAGGTAAGCCTCTTGTAAGCCTTTTAGAGAGAAAACTCATATTTTACCTAGAGAGTTCATACCACAACATTATATCCCTAAGACCCAAGGACCATTAAGATTCTACCCAACCTCATAACTTGGTGTTGAAGATATTGATGGTTTGAACCAAACCTATTAGTGTGTGCATACCGAGAATCCTTATCGTACCTATGATTGCTCAAGACCTAAATGAATCCTGCGGCGAGGAGTTCTTGTTAAGCTACAAAAGATGTCAAATGAAGGCCTTTGGTGAAGAGACAAATTGAACGAAGGGAGAATCTATCCATGGTATTGGTTGAGGTATAAGGCTCGAGTCCTCGTATGTTGACATTGAGAGTAATGGATTAGGTTTTGCTGAACTCCGATGAGGGTTTTTCACCTCAACAAATTGCTTGTGCTCATCTTTTTTAATTACATATACACTTGCATTTGTTAGCACACGTGAACTATTTGTTTGTATGTATAATTGATTAAAATCTATTCATCTATAGTTGCATTAGGATTTTGGGTTTTGGGATTGCCGTGAGATTGATTGTTTGAGCAATTAATTGAATAACTAATTAACATCAATCGTCATGTGTGTAAGATTTTGTGGTGACTAAAATGGGTTCTCATTATTAATTGACAAATTCAAATGATAAGAGAAAATTGTGGTGGTTTTAATTGGTAGTTAATTATGCTTAAAAGTAAAAAACCTATTTCCCCTAGGTAATGTTGTGCGCTCCATGTGTATAATCATGAGAGTAGATTTTCATAGTTTTTCCCTTCTCAGAACGACAATTGATATCAAAGCATGGCTACCCTGAATTGCACACAAACATAGCGAGTGTCCTACCTTCTTAAGATCTATTATTACTAGTAGTTAGTCTTGAAAGAAGGCAGTTCAATTGACGACCACCTCTTTTTGATGGGTCTAATTTTTCCTATTGAAAAGCTCACATGAGAGCATTTCTAAAATCCATAGATACGAGATTTTAGTTCATCGTGCAAAATTGTTGGAACCCTCCCACCGCCATCAAACAAGTTGAAGGTGGTGAAGCAATGGTTGAAATAAAATTCCCCAAGTCATGGACTAATGGCCTAGGACCTAGATTGAATCGGCACGGTGGAACTAAAAAGCTTGAATGCGATATTCAATGCCATGACACCAAATGAGTTCTACCGAATCATAAATTACACAACCACCAAGGGTTCATGTGATATTCTTGTGGTCTATCATGACGGAACTACAATAGTCAAGATATCTCACCTCAAAAGGTACACCTCTTAGTTTGAGACTTTGATGATGCTAGAGGAAGAAATATTTAGTGATTTTTATACTAAATTATGTGATATTGTTAATTTTTACTTTGCATTAGGAATCAAAATTGATGATACCACCATCAAGTGGAGATTTTTGAGATCTCTATAGGAGAGATTTTAAGCTAAGGTGGCCCCATTAGAGACAAGTATCAATATGGCCTTGGTATCGATCGAACACTGAGTTGGGTCAAATTTGACTTCCAAGATGAACCTTCTTCCACTCAAGAAAGTGAAGGGTGTAGATTTGAACTCAAAAATCAAAGAAAGGGGTAAATCCAAGTCACCCTGATTTGGCAAAAAAGATACAACCAATCTTACACGAAAATTCAATAAAGTTATTAAGGCTAATAGTGTCAAGTCCTCAAGGTTGAAAGGAAATCCAAGTAGACCCAAATCTCCTTGAAATGGAAAATAAAGTGGGAGAAGAACTTCCAAATGCTATGAATGCCAAGGCCTCTAATGTTTTGAGTGACACAAGGTTGAGTAAAAAGGGTGAGGTCTCCAACGCTATGAGTGTCATGGGTTTGTACACATAGCTGCAGAATGTCCAAATGCTAAGAAGGACATACCCAAGGATAGGAGGAGAACCTTGAAGGCTAAAGTGATTAAGAGTGAAAGTCAGTCCACAATGAGTGGTGACTCCTTTTCTCAAAGCGATGAAGATAACTTCACAGCCTTCGCAGGTTCACTCTCCCCCCCCCCCCAACAAGAAACTTCTAAAGAACAAGAAAGAAACTTTGAGTCAAGTCACACTATAGATGTAATGAAAGAGAGTTTGAAGTATTTACTAGTGAGGATGAGACTGAAAGTGTTGAGGACCTCCAAGATGCATACAATGAATTATATTAGGAATGTCTAAAACAAAGTGAGAAGTTTCTTCCCTTGGGCACAAGGCCCAAAACGAGTGAAGATGAAAAACAATCACTTCACATGGACTTAGTGAAGTCCAAGGTACATATTGTTGGGCTTGAGTAGGAGAGAAGCCCCTCCATGACAAAGTGGGCTTCCATGAGAGAGAGCATAAAAGGCTTCTAGAGTCCAAGAAAGATCTTGAGTCAAAATGTGCTAAACATTATAAAAATCTTTATGAATCAAATGAACTCTCTAAAAGACTTCCCTAAAGTAATGAAAATTTTGATAGAATGTTACCTATGGGAAAAAGTGTGGGTGACAAGCATGATTTAGGCTACACATATGAGAACACCACCAACACTTCTTCCCAATACCGTGTTAGTAAAGGGTAACACCAACCCATCACCTCTACAAGAAAAAAAAAAGTCCTAAAAATGCTAAAAATGGTAAGGGTAGGCACTCAAAGAAGAATATTATTAATGAGACCCAAACCAACCATGATATGTGTTATACTTGTGGGGAACATGGTCATGTAAACATTGCATTAAAAATAGGGATGTCTTGAATAAAAATTTCTTGCATCTAGCCAACCAATCCTAAGTTTTAAACCATCAAGTCATTAATTTTTATAAGCTTTTTGAGACGTCTAGTGAGTCCAAGCATAGTCATGCATCATCATCAATTGGACCACATGCTACAGTGCAGAAAGCTCTTTATACTCCCAAGGTTAAAGTTGAGCTACACATTTCTGAAGAGAATAGAGTTAGTTGTCCACCCATTCCCCAACCAAATCCAAGCTTTAGATAGGGAATGAAAGTATGGGTGATTGGGAAGCATCTTCAGAAACTCACCATCTCAAACAAGTTGCAAGCCTTAAGTGCTTCTAGTAAGTTCATGGCTCCTAAGAAGTAGGAAAGGTGAGAGCATAAACCTAAGTGTATCATTCATGCATTGCATCAAACACCCTAGGGGTCATACATTGTATATGGTTTTTCTTTGTTTATTTTGATTTTAATTTATGAAAAAATCAAAAACAATAAAAATTTGAAAAATTCAAATTTTAAATGTCAAGTTTGACATTCATTTTTAGGATTTATGGTAATTGCTTTGTTTTTTTTTATTTTTTTTATTTTCATGTTTATGCATTGTTTTCTTTTTATATGTATATTTTAAAATATACAAAAACATTTGAAAATAAAAAATAAAAAAAATCTTTTGTTTATTTTTCTTTATTAATGATCATGGTAATTCACACTTTGGGTTGTATCATACTGATTCCATCCTTAAATGAAAGTTGAAATGTGCATTGCTATGATTTATATTATTAGATAGAGAATCTCATGGCATAAATCTTATTGCATGATTCATTAGCCAAAATCTCTTTCAACCTAGCGTGCTTTTGGATAATGTTTACCTTTGAAAAACTCAAAAGCAAGTACACACTTTATTATTTTGAACTATTAATGATCTTAAGTGAATCTAAGTATTAGTGATAGGTGAACAAATTTCTAACAGTTAGTTAGAAAGATTCCGAAGGCCAATTGTGTGAAAAGAGCTCAATGTGGTCAATCATTAAAAATGTGAGGTATTAATTAATGGCTAAAAATAATTACATTTGAATTTTTGAGAGTACTTATGCTCAAAAGACATTGCTCATGTGTAAAGTTCAATGGGCTCATGCTAATCATGTTTGGAAACATACGTTAAAAGTACGAAATTCATAATCATGTTAATTGAAACCATAGAGAAGAAGGGGTAAAAGAAAATGGGAGTTTTCTAAAAAGAAAAAAAATTAGGACACTCACTAACCGGTCATGTATTCACATAGACAATGAATTAGAATTTCATGTTAAGCTTATTAATGATTTGAACTAAGTGGAATCCTAATTGTGTTGTGCACTTGAATTAGTCCTAGTTGAACCAATTTAAACATGTGTGAGTGAAATCAAATGAAGTGATGAAACATTACTCTAGGATGCATAAAATTGAATTCAAAATCTTTTAATTTTCCTTAGTGTAATGTAATGAGATGATGAAATTTGGATGTAGCTATTATAATGTGAACATTTGCAATTTTCATTATTTTTAACATTGTGCATTTATTGTTTAATAAAAAATTACATTTTATATAGAGTCAATTCCATACATGCACGTGCATATAGTTGCATATGAGGTTGTACATACACTCATTCATGCATTTAAGGTTTGAAGGATCGGATGGATGAGTGAATGTTGGGACTAGTTGGTCCACAATGGAGTTGAGGTTGATCTGTCATTATGGACTAAGGAGCAGCCTCTCATAAATTGGTGATCAGAGTTTTAAAACTATGTTTTGCAAAACCTCTTGCATTCCAAACCTTCTCATTCATGTCCCAAGCCTCCCAATACCCTAACCTTTAGGCCCAAAGCTCTCCCAAACATCTTCTACATATATCTAAGGTTGATTCACCCCTTGTCTTACAAATCCACAGAAGTAAGGCCAAGATTTATAAAGTGTTTGTAAGGATAGCTCCAACAAAAAAGAAAAGTCCTAGGGTTGAGTATTTTTATGGGAAAGTCAAGGAAAAATTTGATGAAGGTACTAGTTTCCAAACATCAGAGTTCGTACAGAGATACAAAGTGGAGTTTTCTCTTATGCTAGTGAAATGGGAATAAACACCGTAGAGGTAAATCATTCTATTGTAACAAATCTTGCCAATCATGGGTGGATTTGGATGTTTAATGAACCCATTACATCGAATGATAGCATTGTGATAGAATTTTATGCCCATATTTGTGATATTGATCCTAAAGCTAACCACTTTGTCACATTTGTTAGATGTATTGAGTTTACATTTTCTATAGATCTCATTATTATCATACTTGGCTTACCTAGGGTAGAGCATGATTACCTTAGTGTGAGACCGGTAGATCAATTACCTCCTCTCAATGGTTTGGCTAAGGAGCGATATGGTACTTACCATCCTAAACACTAGTTCACACTGAATTTTAGTCAAAAACATTTAACCCCATAGTATAGGATGCTCAATCTCATATCCAACTACAATGTAGAAACAATATCACATACCTCATATTTTATTATCCAGAAAGCACACATGCTTTATGCCATATGAAAAGGGTTTGATCTTGATTTTCCAATAAAGATATTTGTGTTTATTCAGAGAGCCTTTTTGGAGGGGAAAGTGTCAAATAATCTATCTTTTGGATCACTAATTACTTGTATTTGCGAGGGGGAGGGTGTTGTAGTTTTGCCTAGTGACTAGTTGGAGAACCCCATGAAGTCCTTGAAAAATAATTCTATGTAGCAAAGGAAAGCTTAGCCTAACTATATTGTGATAGTTAAGGAGAGAGGAGAAGTCATAGGAGATCCATCAATACATCTTGAGACTAGTACGTCCAGGCCACCACCCCTACCACCACATGAACCCAATTCAGACATCCTTGTTGCTTAGTTAGTGCTTAATGTTTTTTGTTGTAGTCCCTAGTCTCCGGACATTATCCCTCAATTGTGTATGACTTGTAGGAATGGGGGAGTGTTACTCTCCCTCGGAATGATGGGGGGAAAGGGGCAATGAAATGGTGGAATATGAAATGTACAAAATGTGTGTGTATGTGAACAAAAGTGCTCCCCAAGCACAAGGAGTCTTTTGAGTTTCGTGTTTTACATGGAAAAGTATTCCCGGGTTGTCTCCTCAAGGAAGGAAAGTTCAAGTGTGATGAAGGTGATTTTGTGAAAATAAAAAGTGTAAAATGTTTTTAATCTTGAGTTTTGTGATTTTGTTTTTGATAAAAATGAAATGAAAATAAGTGTTGGCTAATCCAAAGGGTTCATTACAATGGGAATCCAAAATCAAATCGAAGTCTTCCTCAAATGGAGTTTAGATGAACAATTGATTCACAAGAAGCTAGGGACTAGATGGAGGTGAGGATCCAAGCATAACCCGTGACCAAGCCTACGGAATATCAAAGACTGACATCCGCATCCACTCTCAACCCAGTCAAACCAAACCATCATACTCTGAGAGGAGGAAAGAAAGTGAGTTGATTTGGAATTCCCAAGAGGAGTTCTCCCTTGGATTAGCCAACTTAAGGCTCTAGCTACTTATGAATGCAAGAAAGGAATGCATATTGTAAAGAGACATAATGAAGAAATGAATATTAGAACTTAACTTAATGCAAGAAAACTTAAACTAAGAAGACAAATTTTCAATACCCATTTTAAAACTTGAAATGAAGAAAACTTAAGACAACAATGGAAGAAACTAAGATACTCAATTAAACTTCCAAAGCACTTGAAATAAATGACATTAAAATTAAATAATGAAGCTTACAAGAGTCTTACAATAAAATACAAATGAAAAGATGAAAGAAAATGCAAAAACATAAATTTCTATGTAACTATTCGTCATTTTCATCCTTGGAGCTTTCTAAGCTTAGGTAGCCCCCCCTCAAAATCTTGTGGAATGCTGAATATATGGTGAAGAAGCCTTGCATTTTTGTCCATATGGTCCTTTAGCATGTGTGTGCAGGCCTCCCATCAATAGGAGGTGAGTGGATGGCTTTGGATAGGCTAGGACAAGCTTAACCTGCACCCCATATGGCTGCCCCCTTCTCTCCCATCCCCATTAATGCCATTGCCCCTAAAGTCTTTAACTAGGGTGTANTTTTAATCTTGAGTTTTGTGATTTTGTTTTTGATAAAAATGAAATGAAAATAAGTGTTGGCTAATCCAAAGGGTTCATTACAATGGGAATCCAAAATCAAATCGAAGTCTTCCTCAAATGGAGTTTAGATGAACAATTGATTCACAAGAAGCTAGGGACTAGATGGAGGTGAGGATCCAAGCATAACCCGTGACCAAGCCTACGGAATATCAAAGACTGACATCCGCATCCACTCTCAACCCAGTCAAACCAAACCATCATACTCTGAGAGGAGGAAAGAAAGTGAGTTGATTTGGAATTCCCAAGAGGAGTTCTCCCTTGGATTAGCCAACTTAAGGCTCTAGCTACTTATGAATGCAAGAAAGGAATGCATATTGTAAAGAGACATAATGAAGAAATGAATATTAGAACTTAACTTAATGCAAGAAAACTTAAACTAAGAAGACAAATTTTCAATACCCATTTTAAAACTTGAAATGAAGAAAACTTAAGACAACAATGGAAGAAACTAAGATACTCAATTAAACTTCCAAAGCACTTGAAATAAATGACATTAAAATTAAATAATGAAGCTTACAAGAGTCTTACAATAAAATACAAATGAAAAGATGAAAGAAAATGCAAAAACATAAATTTCTATGTAACTATTCGTCATTTTCATCCTTGGAGCTTTCTAAGCTTAGGTAGCCCCCCCTCAAAATCTTGTGGAATGCTGAATATATGGTGAAGAAGCCTTGCATTTTTGTCCATATGGTCCTTTAGCATGTGTGTGCAGGCCTCCCATCAATAGGAGGTGAGTGGATGGCTTTGGATAGGCTAGGACAAGCTTAACCTGCACCCCATATGGCTGCCCCCTTCTCTCCCATCCCCATTAATGCCATTGCCCCTAAAGTCTTTAACTAGGGTGTAGGAGGTATGTAAATATATAAAGGATGCCAAGGGACAAGTGAGAGAATCAATGGTGGTACCCCCAAACAAGTGGAGTATCATTTGCAGGCGTTCTGGGCATTCAGCAAAGCCTACCAGTATGACATACCAGTACGGTGAACACCAGTAGCTAAAGCATACTGGTAGACTCTGCTCCGGACTAGTTTTTGTAGAATTGTCATAACTTTTGATCCAACCATTCGATTGAGCTGAAATGTTTACATAATACACAGGGCATCCAGATCTACAACTTTCATGTTTGAACTACTTTAGATTCGAAGTGGATCATGGTCAAAAAGGAAGAAAACTGAGATACTACAACCAAATGGTGTAGGTAATGGTGCCTATGTTGCCAAACATCGATAACTCCTTGATTTCTTTCACTTATAAGCCTCCAAATCCTCATGTAATGTGTCCCTGTCTTCACCACACATCCACACTTAGTTGCAAGGTTCTAAAATCCATAATTTACGCTATTATTACATGCAACCCCCATGATTTCAATTTTATTCATAAACTCGACTAGCTCTAAGTTATTAAATGCAAAGTTAGGTTAAAATGCATGTAATGAGGCCGTCAAATATGCAATGTTATGTGCCCATCAGTTATCATCGTTGGTTTATATGCTTACTAGTATGCAACAGTGCCTGAAAGAGCATCGTCATCTTATTTCACAAAGACTAGATGTGTTGGATGGTCAGATTGTAAGCATGGAGTCATATCAGCAAGTTGTCTTTGGATCACTTACCAGGAGAGTTGGTCGACTACGTAGACTGATTTAGGGTAAGCAGATCATGGGAGAGTCAATGTCATATGAGACAGATTTTGACATAAAGTTGGGCCGACGTGATGGTGAACTGAGAGATGGAGATGATGCAGCCACTTGAGCTATTTTAGAGATTTTAGTTAGCTTACGTGAGATATTTAAGTGTTTATTATTCATTCATGGTTTGTACTAAAGTACTCTTTTTTTTTGTTGACTTTCCATCTTTTTTTACTTTTATTTTTTTAGTTAATTTTTTTTTTGTTGTGACAATACTCTTGGTCCTACTTATTGATGTTTTATTATATTTGACTGAGTTATATACCTTTTTTGTTCTATGCTTATTTTATGTGCATGATTTAACTAGTTAGTCTGTATTTATATCTTCTTGTTATACCATGATTCTATGTCTTGCTTGTTAAATGTTGTAATTGGGTTGGCATTTATAGAAAATAAGGAAAAAATATATTGGGTAACTTTATTTTGTACTGTGCTTGTCATATGTTGTCATTGGGTTGACATTTGTGACAAAAAAGAGGGAAAATATTTTAGATACTTATGAAAGGAATCAAAAAAATTTACTCTTGACTAGGTTAAATATGTTGCATGTGAAAATAGTAAAGGGGAGTTTATTCAAATATTCAGGGGGAGTAAATTTACAAACTTGGCATGAAATCACCTATTTTCCACTTGTTACTTTACTTACAAACACCAACTAATGGGGAGAACTTAACGTGTTTGACATTGCTATATCAATAGGTTCTCAAGCATACAGGGCAAAGTAGTTCATAATATGTTACATATTTGCACTTGCATGATGTAGATATAAATGTACCCTATACTTAACTTGGTGTTGTCTAAACCTATGATTATGTTATATATTTCTAACATATGATGTTTTCTACAAGGTTTTTGTTTGAGTGGCGATGTGTGGGACTATGATCTTCAAGCTACACCGTAAGAAGTAGATTATATACTTAGATAAATATTTATGATGTGTGCATGAGTGTTGATATTAAATTTATAATTTATTTTATTCAATAGTTTGTGGATTGGAATCTTGATTTCTTGTTTATGTATTTTATCATGAAATTGTCAAAGGGTGCAATTGTTATATCACATTTTGTAATTGAAAAATTTTGTGGAATCCATTATAAATCTAATATTTTTTCACGGTCATGATGCTATAAAGATTGAAGATCCGAAAGCGTCATTGAAAGGAGGATATTAATCATCAAAGCTACATCATTCACACTCGGATGCACCTTCAATCTTAGGACAAAGGTAATGACCTAGATACCTAAAATGAACCCTTAAATATTTAACATAGGAGGATTAGGGTTAATTGGAATTGGAAGAAATCCATGTATAGTTCATAGGTATTCTTCAAATAAAATATTTTCTAAAATTGTTTTACGTTTTCAACAACATAGATTGAAAAGCACCCTTTAGTGCTCAAGAGGACAAATTTTTTGCTTGGTTTTATGCTTAAAAACTAGCAGGGACCAATCTATGCTCGCTAGCCTTTACTAGAACAATCTCTTCATGACATAGGTAAGTCAAGAGGGAAAAGGCCATGGAGGAGGATAGGGCCCACTCTATGAGCTCACTCGAGTGGTCTTATAATTGCTTTAGCAATCTGCCTCTCCAAGTCAAGAATGAAATGTGATTTTCATTCCAATGACAATTGCCCTATGACCCCCCATCCATCGATTGATCGATCATTCGAGAATCTGAGTTTCCTTGTTGACCAAGGTCACCCTTATTCTAGAGCTATAAAGTGTCTTTCCTTCAACTAGGGAAAGCCTCTTGTAACCCTTTTGAGAAAGAAAACTCATATTATACCTGGAGAGCTTCCACCACAACCCTAAATCTCTAAGACCCAAGTTTGCTATTAGAGATTCTACCCAATTTCACAACTTAGTGCTGGAGATCTTGATAGTTTGAACAAAATCCATTAGTGTGTGCATATAAAAAATCATTGGCATGCCCATGATTGCTCGAAGCCTAAACGAACAGTGTGGTGGGGAATTCAAGTGAAGCTACCCAAAACATCAAAGGAAGGCCTTTGGCAAAGAGACATATTGAAGAAAGGGAGCATCTCACCATGGTATTAGTTGAGGTATAAAACTCGAGTCCTTATATGTTGATTTCGAGAGTAGTGGATTAGATTTTGATGAACCCTGAGTGGTTCTCTGCGGTGTTTCTAGAGAAGGGTTTTTTGAGTCAACAATTTGCTTTTGTTCATCTTGTTTATTTACATATATACTTGCATTTGTTAGCACACATGCACACTATGCGTATGTATGTATGATTGATTGAAATATATTCATCCACAATTGCATTTAGGATTTCTAGATTTAGGATCACTGTGGGATTGATTGTTTGATCAAATTAATTAACATCAATCATCATGTGTATAAGATTTTGTGGTGACTAAAAGGTATTCTCACCATTAATTGCTAAATTCAAGTGAGAAGAGGTAATTGTGGTAGATTTGGTTTTAATTGGTAATCAATTGCACTTAAAATTGAAAAATCTATTCATCCCCCTCCTCTAGATAGTCTTGTGCACTCCACTATATAATCATGAGGCAAGACACACATAGTTACCTGACTTTTACTATATTGATTACGTCCCCAATGCGACCATTTACCTCTCTAAAATTTTGGTCCAAAGACTTGTCTTCTTCTTGTTGACAAGGTTGTTTTGTGCTTGATTACACTAGGTTTCACCTGAATGGGAGACCTATTGAAAAGATTGACCAGTAAGCATATTAAGTATGTACTAGGCTTGTAGAGCCAAACCTTCCATGGTTTGATTCATTCGATCTTAATTTCTTTCCTAATTAAGCATTCTTTGAGCTTCTTAACGTATTAGACACCCAAGTATAAATGGTCAAGTTGTGATATTACTCGATTAAGTTTGAGGTCGAATCTAAATGAAGTTATCTATTGGAAATCAAAACAGAAAGGCTGAAATTGCCATGCTCTTAGTGTGCATTACAACAGCTTGTGATGCGAGTTTAGAACTAATAAATAAACACTTAAACTGAACATTATAACAATTGAAAATGGGTACTATTTAGCTTAGGGATCTAACATGCCTTCTATTGTTTGACTATGAAAATAACACCTTACAACAATTAACTCCCATGATACTAGTTTGTTAATCGATAGGCTTGATGTATAAGGTGTACCATATCACAAAAATGGTTAAGTTAGTCGGAAGGTCTATGCTCCGTATGACAACCAAATAACCCTAGTAAACCCGAAGATGAACCATTCAAAAGGTTTACTATATGTATTTGATCAGCAGGTCTATGATTCAATGAAAACTAAGTTCCGGTTTATACATTGAATCAAAAGTGTTGGATATGGCAAGACTTAACCCCCCATCTATCTGCTGTAACATAAATCCCAACAACATGCATCATTGTTTCATGCATAAAGTACATAATAACATATAGGTAAGATAGTATATAGAATTAAGTTTAGCTCGGTACTCATAACAAGGGGCATATAGTAATAGGATACCAAACAGAAATACCAAAACCATCAATCACTTAAAGGAGGTAAATGCTTGGTTGTTTTCCCATCGTTCCTGACCTCCACACATGAACCCTCAATGTGTGTATGGCTTATATGTGTAGGTGAGTGTCAATCTCACTCGGGTTCGATGCAAGTAATGTGTGTGGTTGTGTGAACAAAAGTGCTCTCCAAGCGCAGAGAAACTTTTGAGTGTCATGTTTTACTTGAAATTCGTATTCCAATGTCGTCTCCTCAAGAAAGGAGGTGAATCTTTTTGAAGGTGATTTTGGTGAAAAAGGTTAAAGTACAAAAATCTTTGAGTTTGAGTTTTGGTGATTGTGTTTTGCTAAAAATGAAATGGAATAAGTGTTGGCTAATCCGAAGGGGTCATTCTAATGGGAATGTCAAATCAACTCAAGACCTTCCTTCAATGGTACCTATATGTTCGATTGATTCGTAAAAAATGTGTGTCCAAAATGGAGGTGAAGATTCAACCATACCCCCGTGACAAGTCTACGGTGTATCAAGAACTCACAACTGCATCCACACTCAACCTAGTCAAATCGAATCAATGTACACTACGAGGAGGAAAGAAAACGAGTTGAAATAGCATACCAAATAGGAGTTCTCCCTTCGATTAGCCAACGTAAAGCTTAGTTACTCATATATAAAGCAAAGGCATAAATGTAATGGAGAGACATTGTAAAGGAATGAAGATTGGAGCTTAGTTTAATGTAAGAAAACATAAACTATGAAGAAAAATATGCAATACCCATTTTAAAGATTGAAAGTGTAGAAAGCTTACCACAACAATGGTGAAATCCAAAACGTGGCATTAAACTTGCAATGTACTTGTAATAAATGACATTAAAAACATTAAATGAAGTTTACACGTGTTACAATAAACTACGAGTGAATGGCTGGAAGAAAATGCAAAAATATCAACTTCTCTCTCTAGAACTTCATCTTCTTCCTTGGAGCTTCTCTTTCTATATTGCAATTTCACATGTATAATGTTGTCTCTCCTTGAAAAGATGTCCATAGATCTCCCTAGGGGCTGTATGATGGACTCCCATCCATAGGAGGTTGATTGGATGGAATGGGTAGGCTAGCATAGTCCTAGCCTGCACTCCCAGGCTTTACCTCTACTCTCTCTCCTCATTAATGTCCAAGCCTCCAAAGTCCAAGCTAGGGTTGAGGAAGGGTGTCTATGTGTAAGGAGTGTCAGAGAACAAGTGGGAGACCCCATGGTGAAGCTCCCAAAGTTGCAGAGCTTGAGATGCAGAATCTGGTGTGTTTCAGCAAAACCTACTAGTAGGCTGATGAAAATCTACGGATAGGTTTTACTCTAGTGAACAAAAACTATCAGTAGGTTTGCGGTAGGTGCAGGTCCAGTAGCCAAAACCTACTGATAGGTTTTCCTTTTTTTGCTAAATTCTTGGTTTGTTCACCTTTCAAAAAATCACCAAGCCTCCACCTCAGCTTCATTTGCCTTAAGCACCATTATAATGCCTAACATGCACCATTTAAACCCCTTTCCTGTAAACATACCAAAACTCCATTAATAGCTTGAACATTGCAATTCCACTCATTTTTATCACAAAAGCAAGCATAAAAAGGGATGCAAATCTACATAGGATATTTTGTACTAATCACACCCCCCAACTTGAGCTTTGTTAGTCCCTAGCAAAGTTTATTTTCAAACCAATGAGTATGAAATTACAATAATTGTAAACCCCACCCTTTTATCTTTATATATGTATGTAGGTTTATGTAACAAGTTGTTATTTATTTTGGAAATGTTAATAAGGAAATTCGAGGAAATAATAGTTAAAACTTAGTTAGCTTGAAAATATATGAAATCATTGTAACAAAACTTGTACCAACTAGGTTTGATGTACAAAATCATGTTGAATAAGCTTGTGTTGGATTTGCAAGAGTTTAGAATGGGTTTGAAATAAAAAATAGAGGAAATAGGCAAATTTGGATAGGACCTACCGGTAGTACGCTATCCAGTGGATCCAAACTACCGGCAGTCAATAGGTAGTAAAGGTCCAGTTGATCCGAACTACCGGTACCTCAACAGATAGTAAGGATCCAGTAGATCCGAACTACCGGTAGCTCAACGGGTAGTACGTTGTCCCATAGATCCGAACTATCGGTAGCCCGATATGAACTACCGGTAGACCATTAAAAAGTCAAGATTTTTATGTTTTAAAACCCCAGTTTCACTCCATTTACTCCCATTCTTTTACACCACTTTCACCCCACACCCCTTAGAACCCTAATAGAAAGACTTAGAGAGGAAGAGAGAAGGGGAAAACAAGAGTTTTAAGGGTGATTCAAGATCAAATCTTCTTGTCCTTCACACCAAAGCCAAGGAGAAAGGTAGGGGTTTTCTTCAATTCTTGTCCATTGATGCTAGGGCTAATATATATGTATTCTTTGACTCTAAATCTTATATATTTTCTATGAAATCATCTTTTCTTGGTTTTCTTGAAATTATTATCATGTTTTAAACAAATTAGGGTTGAATACCCATGACATCTCTTGTTCTTGCTTTAAAACTCTAGTTTTTGGATAGTGATGAATTTTCTTCTTAAATTCTTCCTTTATTATTGATTTCAAAATTGTAGTGCTTTGTGTTGAGTAATAAAATGATGTTGTCGTGATCTCTTGTATTTTTCTTAATTGGTTTTGGAATTGTCACATGATAAATTTAGGAATTTTTGAGATATGCTTGTAAATTGAGAAATTGAGTTTGGTATTGTATCTCTCATGAGTGTGGGATGACCATGGGTGGCCTTTGACGAGATATCATAGAGTGGGTAGGCGTTATTCATACTTCGTGTGGGTTTGAACTTTTTCTACCACTCGTAGTGGGGTTAGTGCTTTGGTAAGACTAAACCGCTATTGCTCACGGGTATCGAGGTGGAGGGTTAGTATACTAATGCCTAATTTGGATACATCACTGCCATTGGTATGGTATACGCCCTTCCTAAAAGTTGGATATCTTTCAGAAGATTTGGGTGTGTGTGTGTGGGGTAGATGTTACTCAATGTGTTGACTCATGTGGATACCTTACATCATGGTTGAGATACATGTATATATATTGTTGTGAAATGTTCATGTTATCAATTATTGTTTATTCTACCAGAAATGATTTCTACAAGAATCTTGGAAAGTATGGGATTCCGTAAGGACTTTTGAGAAACGGTCTATGGTGAAATGGATTATTAATTGTATATTGAGTTCTTTTATTCATTAAATTATTGTTGTTATTTAAACTTGAGATCTGTTTCAAATGTTCCTGTTTTCTTCAAAAGTTATATATGCTATTTGTAAAATGAGACCGACCATTTTATATGTTTTTCTAAATCTTGTTCAGGTTTGGAAGAATGTTGCTACAGAGCTTCGTGCTCACCCCATACAAACTATATTTTTCAAATTATCCTCTTAAGGAAGATCTAGGAATCGAGGAGCCCGAACACTAGGAGACTCCAATAAACGGGAGCGTGAATTCTAGGGTGGACGCTTAAAGCAACACTTTCTTTTGTTCTAGACTAGGTTATTTATTTTGAACATTGTGAAACCTAGTTTTTCTTTTGTTATTTCACTGCACTATGAGAGTCAATTTTTCTTTTTTTGGAATGTAAATGCCATGGTTAGGCATATTCTTGTGGATAATGTTGTGAATTTTATGAATGAAAAATGAAATCTTAGTTATTTATGGACCATATTAGTGCTCTCATGATGTGAAGGGTTTATTGATTGTAATGTCATCCAAGGTGGGTTTTGAGGTGTTACAAAGTTTTGGTATCAGAGCTTAGGCATTAGGTCTTACAGAGGAGCTGTAGGTTATGGATTACCACTAGATAAATAGGACTAGGTTGAACGAAATTGTAAGATGAAATTTTATCTAAACCTTGTACTTTTGGTTAAAGTGATAGTTAGGATGTATTGTACATCAATGAAACTAAATTGTGAATTGATGTGCAGGATGGATGGTAGGCATGGACGTGGATGAGGTCATGGTGGCCAAGCAAACCCACCACCACCACTACCTCCCGATGCCATGAACGACATCTACCAATACTTAAGGGAGCTCACCACTTTGGTAGAAAACTAGAATGGAAACAACAACAACCACAATAGGGGAGCGCATCTACTAGCTCAATTACCGGGCAACGGGGATGAGAATAGGAGAATGGTCGTTCTTCGAGAGTTTCTAAGACAATGCCCACCTACTTTCCAAGGAAGCTCCAATCCCTTGGATGCGGATAGATGGATTTGCCGAGTGAAGAAGATTTGTGACGGCATGGGTGTGGCCGATGACCTTAGGGTTGGCTTGGCAACATAACTATTGGAGGGAAAGGCCGACCATTAGTGGGATTCCGTGAAGAGAAGGAGGAACACCGATGCACTTATTTGGGAGGACTATGACCAAATCTTCCAAGACAAGTATTTTTTGGAATTAGTTAGAGACAGAATGAAGGTAGATTTTCTTGCTCTACGATAGGGCAGCATGACGGTGGCTGAGTACGTGAGGAGGTTTGACGAGCTATCCAGTTATGCTACAGAGTTTATATCTACTAAGGCCTACAGGACCAAGCGCTTTGAGCAGGGATTAAGGCCTGTTATTTAGGAGAAGTTGGTGGCCCTCAATATTAGGAAGTATGGGGATATGGTTGACCGAGCTGCACTTGTAGAAAGAGATATAGAGGACAGCCAGCGACGATAGAGCTTTGCACAAGGATGTCCGATCCAGAAGGACGCTAGTAGTAGCGGATTACAGCGAACGACACTATACTGACGGCCAGACCAGGCAAGTGGACAGAGACTTCTGACAGCCCGAGGAGATGGAGTTGCTCAGACTAGAACAAGCATTGACCCATGTCAATGCTTTGCATGCGAAGAGTATGGGCACTTCAAACATAGATGCCCCTCGTTTCCCCCCAAGGACCAATCAAGCAACCGAGTAGGTACCAGCAAACAAGCCACCCCTACAAAGGCCAGCACAGCAAAGACTGCTACAAGCTCAAGCCCCCGGCGGCACCAATCAAGGGAGAGTTTTTGCTTTGACTCAACCGGAGGAGGATGCTTCTAATGCCATAGTGGAAGGTATCGCGCTTCTTTATAACTCTTGGGCCCAAATCTTATTTAACCCTGGTGCTACACACTTATTCATACGTACAACATATGATTTTAATTTGGGATTGAGATTTGAGAAGCTAGAACATGCCCTTAGTATTGACATGCCTACGGGAGAACGGTTGGACACAACAAGAGTGTGTAGAGGATGTGTGCTTCGCATTGGGGAACAAGAGTTGGTTGTCGATTTGGTTGCGTTAGATATGAAGGGGTACAATGTTATATTTGGGATGAACTTGTTGTCCGCTTTCCGTGCGGTGATGGATTGTTTTCGCAAGAGAATTTCCTTTCAACTACCAGGAGGAGTAGTTTTTACTTTCAAGAATGATTACAATTCTTCTCATCCATTTCCTACGACGGGAAATAGATTCTTGAAAGCTAAGGGAGGGAGCCATTTGAGTTTCTTGCCCATTTTAATGAGAGATGATCGGGACAAATCCTAACTGGATGTAATATTGGTGGTATTGGATTTTCTGAATGTTTTTCCAGATGAATTACCTGGATTACCCCCACAACGAGAGATTGAGTTCAAGATTAATCTCTATCCGGGAATCGAATCCATATCCATTGCTCCTAATCGGATGGCACCTTTGAAGTTGAAGGAGCTAAGGAAGCAATTAGACCATTTGTTGGCTATTGGGTTTATCCGTTTGAGTACTTCACCTTGGGGAGCCCCGGTCCTCTTTGTGAAGAAGCAAGACGAGACACTTCGGCTATGTACGGATTATCAAAGGTTAAATCGAGTAAGAGTGAAGAACAAATATCCCTTGCCAAGGATTGACAATTTATTCGAACAGTTGAGGGGTTCTAAGTATTACTCCAAGATTGATCTTCGCACAGGATACCAACAACTACGGATCAACGAGGAGGATATTCCTATGACACCTTTTCGTACCTGGTATGGTCATTTCAAATATATTGTGATGTCGTTCAGACTGACTAATGCCCCTGCAGCCTTCATGGATTTAATACACAGGGTATTTTGGCCGTATCTAGATCAGTTTGTCATCGTGTTTATTGATGACATACTAATCTATTCCCAAATTCACGAGGAACATGGACACCATCTCTCTATTGTGCTACAGACATTGAGAGAACATAAGTTATATGCGAAGATGAGTAAGTGTTAGTTTTGGATGAAGGAAGTGAAATTCCTCAGCCGTGTTATGTCAGAACAAGGGATAGTTGTTCACCCCGCAAAGATTGAGGTAGTGATGAAGTGGGCACCACCAAAGAATGTGACCAAAGTACGTAGTTTTTTGGGCTTAGCAGGCTACTACCGGAGGTTCGTGGAAGGGTTCTTAAAGCTAGCAATGCCGATGACACGTCTCATAAAGAAGGGAGAAAAATTCTTGTGGACTCAAGAGTGTGAACTAGCTTTTTACACCTTGAAGGAGAAGTTGACAACTGCTCCTGTCCTCATTATTCCGAGTAGTAGGGGAAGGATACAATGTGTACACTGATGCTTCGCTACGAGGCTTGGGGTGTGTGCTAATGCAAGGAGGGAAGGTGGTTGCCTATGGCTCTAGGCAACTCAAGGTTCATGAGTAGAATTATCCCACCCATGACATTGCCGCTGTGATTTTTGCTCTTAAGTTGTGGAGGTGTTACTTGTACGGAAAGAAATTCCAAGTGTTTTCTGATCATAAGAGCCTCAAGTATGTGTTCACATAGAAAGACTTGAATCTTCGGCAAAGAAGGTGAGTTGAGTATGTAGAAGATTATGATTTCAAACTCAACTACCATCCGGGGAAGGCCAATGTAGTCGCCGATGAACTTAGCCAAAAGTCTTGGGGTGAACTCAATGTTTTTGCAAGTAAATGGAAGATGAAGGATGCCCTTGGAGACTATGATCTATGGGCTGGAGAAGATAAATCTCAGCCATGCCTATTCAACCTTGTGGCCCAACCTACCCTTCAATGTAGGGTTGTGGAATTGCAATGCTTAGATCCTGACTTAGCGTCGATTCGACCTAAATTGGAGAATGAAGAAACAATTGAGGGTTGGTCTTTGAAAAATGGAGAACTTAGATATGGGGAGAAGCTATGTGTTCCCGATGATTCGTCCCTAATGGAGGAGATACTTGGAGAGTGTCATCACTCTAAGTTTGTAATCCACCTTGGTAGCACAAAAATGTATATGGACATGAAGCGCCAATATTGGTGGAAGGGAATGAAGAAGGAAGTGGCAAGTTTAATAGCACGATGTACGGTGTGCCAACTGGTGAAGATCGAACATCAAAAGCCAGGAGGATTACTACAATCTTTGCCTATCCCAGAATGGAAGTGGGATCACATCACCATGGATTTCATGTCGGGTTTACCACAGACGTCGTGCGGCCATAATGTAGTATGGGTTATAGTTGATAGACTCACCAAGTCTGTACATTTCTTGAGTATGATGACGAAGACACTTTAGAGACCTTGAGCAAGCTGTATATCCGCGAGATCATGAGATTGCATGGGGTTCCACTCTTTATCGTATCGGATCATGATTCTCATTTTGTGGCACAATTTTGGCAAAGTCTACTGCTTGACAAATTTCGTTGTTGTTTCCTAACCTATAAACATCACCTTTTAGCATGTATAGTATATGAATAAAGGGGAGTGTCACTCTCCTAGGGATGATGTCAAAAGAAAGGGCAACGGAATGGTGGATTAATGAGATTTCAAATATGAGTATGTGTGAACAAAAGTGCTCCCCAAACGCAAGCAGACTTTCGCGGATTGTGTTTTATTTGGTGGTATTCCAATGTCGTTTCCACGGGGAAGGAAGTAAACCGAGGGGAGGTGATTTTGGGAGAAAGAAAGTGTAAAATCTTTGATTGTTGGAAGTTGTTTGGTGAAGTTGTTTTGATGCTAGTAAAATGAGAAACAAATGTTGGCAAATCCAAGAGGTCACTCAAATAGGAATACCGTCTCAACTCGAAACCCTCCTCCAATAGAGCATGAATGAACGATTGATTCGTGGGAAGCTAGGGGTAAGATTGGTGAGTATCTAAGCATAAACCGTGACTAGGCCTACGGAATATCAAAGACTCACCAAGTTATCCACCCTCAACCCAGTCAAACCGAACCATTGAACTCTGAAAGAGGGGAGGAGAATGAGTTGAAATGGTATACCCAAGTGGAGGTTCCTCTTGGTTTTGCCAACTAAGAGATTTAGCTATTCATGCTTAAAATAAAGACAACAATATGATGAGAAGACATTATGAAAAAATAAAGACTAAAGCTAAGCATAAACGAATTGCATAAATTTAACTTCCGGATAACCACCTCTTACTAAAGATTGGGTGAGAATCTACTCACTCTTCATGGCTTTGTTAAAACTAGAAAAGTGAGTGATGTTTATCCCTCCAAGCAGAAGAGTTACAAGGTAACACATTTTACACAAGGAGCCGATCTTCGACAAAGAATGAGTGAATCACGTTCCACCCTTCACGGCTTTGGTAAAGCTCTAGAAAAGTGGAAGAGTTTCACTCCTCTAAGGGAAGAAGGAAGCTCAAGCAATGGAAGTAAAAGAAAGCAATAACACAATAAAAGAAAGCAATACTTAAAGTAAAAGAAAGCAATAAATTAAAAGGAAGCAAGAATACAATAAAAGAAAGCAATACTTAAAGAAAGCTATAAGCAATAAGGAAAGCAATAATACTTTTGGAGGGTTTTCCACTACCAAAAGATGAATGCTTTACAAGTCCTAAGGGGTGGTATTTATAGGCAACAAGGGAGGGTGAAAAGTCTTGTTAGGTGGTCTTGAATCTTGTTGGGTGGACTTGAAGAGACTTGTTAGGTGGACTTGAAAATCTTGTTAGGTGACTTTGAATCTTGTTAGGTGGACTTGAAAATCTTGTTAGGTGGCCTTGAATTCTTTGATCCTCCTTTGTTTTGAGCTTTGATAATTGGTACCCCAGTAGTTTGTAGCTTTGACGCACAAAATCCTGAAAAGAACAACAATTAATGCATTATCCTTTATTCACACACTAATTCTAATTTGATTTATTTTGACTAGTTTAACTTTATTCAACTAACACAATTTACCTATTAAATTATGCCTTAATTAGGGTTAATCATCTACAACGAGCTATGGGGACAGAATTACACTTCAGCACCGCCTTTCATCCTCAAACGGATGGCCAATCCAAGAGGGTGATACAAATTTTGGAGGACATGCTCCGTGCTTGCGTATTAGGCTTCAAGGGAAGTTGGAGTGACCATTTGCCATTGGCGGAATTTGTGTACAACAACAGCTATTAGGAAAGTATTGGAATGGCTCCATATGAAGCATTGTACAAAAGGCCATGTCGATCACCGACGTGTTGGTTATAAGCGGGCGAGAGTAGCTTGTTTGGGTCAGAAATTATTCGGAAAACTACAGAGAAGATTCAACTCATTCGGGAGAGACTACACACGGCACAAAGCAGACCGAAAAGCTATGCGGACAGAAGACGAAGACCATTGGAGTTCCAAGAAGGGGACTATGTTTTCCTCAAAGTGTCGCCTAAGAAAGAAGTTTTGAGATTCGGCAAGAAGGGAAAATTAGCACCAAGATACATCAGACCCTTTGAAGTGGTCAAAGTTATAGGCAAAGTGGCGTATCAACTTTGGTTACCAGCTTAGTTGTTAGGGGTACATGACGTGTTCCATGTTTCAATGTTAAGAAAGTGTCAATCGGATACAACACATGTTGTAGATTTGGACGATATTGAAGTTCAAGATGGAGCAACATATGAAGAAGAACTGGTGAAGATTCTTGACACCAAGGATAAGGTACTACGCAACAAAGTAA
This sequence comes from Ilex paraguariensis, assembly GCA_963454935.2. Lineage (NCBI taxonomy): Eukaryota > Viridiplantae > Streptophyta > Magnoliopsida > Aquifoliales > Aquifoliaceae > Ilex > Ilex paraguariensis. The sequence continues at coordinate 1,614,792 of CAUOFW020002835.1, forward strand.
TCCAACTAGTGAAGGTCTTATGGCAACATCAAGGAATGGAGGAAGCTACTTGGGAACCTGAGCTGGAGATGCGAGAGAAGTACCCTTATTTATTATCTACTTGAGGTAAGTTTTGAGGACAAAACTTTCTTTAAGGGGAGGTGGATTGTAAACCCCACCCTTTTATCTTTATATATATATGTAGGTTTATGTAGCAAGTTATTATTTCTTCTGGAAATGTTAATAAGGAAATTCGAGGAAATAGTAGTTAAAACTTAGTTAGCTTGCAAATATATGAAATCGTTGTAATAGAACTTGAACCAACTAGGTTTGATGTAAAAAAAGCATGTTGAATAAGCTTGGGTTGGATTTGGAAGGGTTTGGAATGAGTTTGAAATAAAAAATAGAGGAAATAGGCAAATTTGGACAGGAGCTATCGGTGGNAAGTTTTGAGATTCGGCAAGAAGGGAAAATTAGCACCAAGATACATCAGACCCTTTGAAGTGGTCAAAGTTATAGGCAAAGTGGCGTATCAACTTTGGTTACCAGCTTAGTTGTTAGGGGTACATGACGTGTTCCATGTTTCAATGTTAAGAAAGTGTCAATCGGATACAACACATGTTGTAGATTTGGACGATATTGAAGTTCAAGATGGAGCAACATATGAAGAAGAACTGGTGAAGATTCTTGACACCAAGGATAAGGTACTACGCAACAAAGTAATCCAACTAGTGAAGGTCTTATGGCAACATCAAGGAATGGAGGAAGCTACTTGGGAACCTGAGCTGGAGATGCGAGAGAAGTACCCTTATTTATTATCTACTTGAGGTAAGTTTTGAGGACAAAACTTTCTTTAAGGGGAGGTGGATTGTAAACCCCACCCTTTTATCTTTATATATATATGTAGGTTTATGTAGCAAGTTATTATTTCTTCTGGAAATGTTAATAAGGAAATTCGAGGAAATAGTAGTTAAAACTTAGTTAGCTTGCAAATATATGAAATCGTTGTAATAGAACTTGAACCAACTAGGTTTGATGTAAAAAAAGCATGTTGAATAAGCTTGGGTTGGATTTGGAAGGGTTTGGAATGAGTTTGAAATAAAAAATAGAGGAAATAGGCAAATTTGGACAGGAGCTATCGGTGGTACGCTGTCTAGTGGATCCGAACTACCAGTAGTCAATAGGTAGTAAAGGTCCAATAGATCCAAACTACCGGTAACTCAACAGGTAGTACGCTGTCCCATAGATCTGAACTACCGGTAGCCCGATACGAACTACCGGTAGACCGTTAAAAAGTCAGGATTTTTATGTTTTAAAATCCCATTTTCACTCCATTTACTTCCATTCTTTCACACCACTCTCACCCCACACCTCTTAGAACCCTAATAGAAAGACTTAAACAGGAAGAGAGAAGGGAAAAACAAGAGTTTTAAGGGTGATTCAAGATCAAATCTTCTTGTCCTTCACACCAAAGCCAAGGAGAAAGGTAGGGGTTTTTTTTCCATTTTTGTCCATTGATGCTAGGGCTAATATATATGTATTATTTGACTCTAAATCTTATATATTTGCTATGAAATCATCTTTTCTTGATTTTCTTGCAATTATTATCATGTTTTACACAAGTTAGGGTTGAATACCCATGAAATCTCTTGTTCTTGCTTTAAAACCCTAGTTTTTTTAGATTGGTGGATTTTCTTCTTAAATTCTTCCTTTATTATTGATTTCGAAACTATAGTGCTTTGTGTTGAGTGATAAAATGATGTTTTCATGATCTCTTGTATTTTTCTTAATTGATTTTGGAATTATCACATGATAAATTTGGGAATTTTTTAGATATGCTTGTAAATTGAGAAATTGAGTTTGATATTGTATCTCTCATGAGTGTGAGATGACCATGAGTGGCCTTTGACAAGATATCGTAGAGTGGGTAGACGTTATTCATACTCCGTGTGGGTTTGAACTTTTTCTACCACTTGTAGTGGGGTTAGTGGTTTGGTAAGACTAAACCGCTATTACTCATGTGTATCGAGGCAGAGGGTTAGTATACTAATGACTAGGTTAGATACATCACTGTCATTGGTATGGTATACGCCCTTCCTAAAAGTTAGACATCTTTCAGAAGATTTGGGTGTGTGTGTGTGGGCTAGATGTTACTCAATGCGTTGACTCATGTGGATGCCTTACATTATGGTTGAGATACATGTATATATATTTTTGTGAAATGTTCATGTTATCAATTATTGTTTATTCTACCAGAAATGGTTTCAACAAGAATCTTGAAAAGTATGGGATTCCACAAGGACTTGTGAGAAACGGTCTATGGTGAAATGGATTATTAATTGTATATTGAGTTCTTTTAGTCATTAAATTATTGTTGTTACTTAAACTTGAGATCTGTTTCAAATGTCCCTGTTTTCTTCAAAAGTTATATTTACTATTTGTAAAATGAGACCAACCATTTTATATGTGTTTATAAATCTTGTTCGAGTTTGGAAGAATGTTGCTACAGAGCTTAGTGCTCACCTCCTACAAACTATATTTTTCAGATTATCCTCTCGAGGAAAAGCTGGGAGTCAAGGAGCCCGAACACTCGGAGACTCCGATAGACGAGAGCATGAATCCTAAGGTGGACGCTTAAAGCGACACTTTCTTTTGTTCTAGACTAGGTTATTTATTTTGAACATTGTGAAGTCTAGTTTTTGTTTTGTTATTCCGCTGCGCTATGATAGTCAATTTCTTTTTTTGGGAATGTAAATGTCATGGTTGGGCATACTCTTTTGGGTAATGTTGTGAATTTTATGGATGAAAAATGAAATCTTATTTATTTATGAATCATATTAGTTTTCTCATGATGTGAAGGGTTTATAGATTGTAATGTCGTCCAAGGTGGGTTTTGAGGCGTTACAATAATCCATTTACATAAGTGATTCATCAAACATTCAAAATACTAAAATCAAAATGTAATTAATGAAATGAACTTGGGCAAGATGAAACAACAATTGTGGTATTTCATTAGTTACTTTCAAAATTGGAGTACATGGAGTTAGAGTTCAAAAATATACAAAATGACCTACAATTCCTAAAGACTCTTCTACTAGGCCAATGACTCCACTCCTAGTTAGGTGCAACCGAACTCAAAAGAAGAAAAAAAAAGAAACAAAAACCATGGTATCCTGCTCATCGTCTTCGTTATCCCTGTTATCATCTCCATCACCACCCTCATCACCATCATCACTCTCATCACCATCACTCTCACCCTTCTCCTCATCCTTGTCATCATCATCCTCATTAGTATTCCCCACCTCAACTACGGTGGAAGCTGAAGGGGCAGAGGTAGGAGGTGTAGGTCCACCGAGAATCGGCTCTCCTAGAAATGTATGCAGAAAAAGTTGAGTCATCATTGCCGAGATCCCATGCATAGTCTCCTCCAAAGTGTCAAGGTGCTAATATACTGTGCGTTACAGCATAAAAGTGGATGGCCCAGACACAGATGGGCCAGAAGAGGAAGGTCCCACGACTGATGACTCTGGCCTCAGAACCCTAGCCCGCTCACCTTGGCTCATCATCATCCTCTTACTACTACTCACCTTCCCAATAGCTCTGGTCTCGGGGGGAGTGATCTTGTCAAAGGCATAACCCTTCACCTTGAAGTGATCGCACATCTGGGTGACAAATTTTTGAAATGGGAGGTTCGTCTTCAGCTTTCTAGCCTCGACGAATTCCCTCTTCACCTCCCATATAAAGAGTGAAAAATCCGTAGCCTTCCCCGATATCACAGCATCCAAGAGGGAAAGCTTTTCTATGTTAGGAGTCTTCTTGGCGCCCCTTGGAAGCAAATTATAATGTAAGAGCTTGTTCATCATCCCGTATGAATGTTTGAGGCCCCCAACTTGGACCGTTCCCCTAAACTGAGTTAGGTCCTCGTACATCAAAGCCACGTATTTAGGGATGGTCTTGGCCCTAGTGATGTTATGTGGGTACACCGGGGTGGAGGGAGGTGGCCTCTCGTACTTTATGAGGATGGCAATCATCGTAGGGGTCACATCAAAGTCTTGCGCCCCACGTTCATTTTCCAAATCTCAAACTCGTCCACCAGTTTTTGGTAAAACTCCTGACATAAAGACAGATTGAACCCACTCATAGGTTCAATCCAAAAGGCAATCCCATGAGCCTTAATGATTTTCACAACATCGTTGTTTGGGCCAAGGGATATCCGATCGATGTACCTCTTCCAAGTAACATTTTGTTTTGGATGCTTTGGTACCTAGCATCGTTCCTTGCCTTCTTCAATTGCTCAACATAGTCTCCACTAGACCTTTCCCCACTCTTTTTGCAGGCACTCGCACCCTCAGGCTATGGAGTGCTAGGCTTGGTGCAGGCCATGCACAGAAATAGTGCCCTAAACATCGCAATTGACAAGAGAGCCAAAATAAATCCCTCTATCAGGTCCGGAACATCTCAGAAGATCCTCCCATGGCGAGCCATTGCAACGACTTTGGGACTTTTTGGAATAAGTAAATCAGACTACGGCTTTGGTTAAAATTGGATAAAACTAGGCTTTAGGTGATGAAATTCCCCAATCTCCACTAAAATCCACTAAATCAACAGTCCTTGGAGTGAGATTTGAGAGATTAATGCAATAGGTGAGAAATGTTCAAGCTTAGAAGTGCTTTGAGTGAGAGAGAAATGCCTTAGAGTTTGCAATGTAGGAAAACAATGGATAGTTCTCCCCAAAAATCTAATTAAAACCCTTAATTTTGGCATTCTAGGAAAAACCTACTAGTAGGTTTTACTCCAGCGAAGCAAAACCTATCGGTGGGTTTGCGGTAGGAGCAGGACCAGTGGCCAAAACCTACCGGTATAGCCTACCCATAGGTTTTTACTTATTTGCAAAATAAACCACTGCTATCCAAATCACTTTCACTCCACTATACTTCAAAACCTACACATTCTAACACCCTACCTATACATGACCTCAACTCCACCAAAACATGTGCTACACATGTAAACCACAATTTGAACCTTCATGCCCCAAGTCATTACCGAAATTGCACTATGATATAAAATTTTGATGCTTTCAAAACACAAAGTATGGATTTCTACATTAATCTACCAAACTGAACACCCACAATGTAAGACACATATGCAAATAACAATGACATCCCTAATTCATTAAAATATCAAAGACTTGAGCAATATTCCCCTATCCTTTAAGCAAAGGGCTACGAAACACGTCGTTCAAATGCCCAAATTAAGCACACATGAGCTTCACTATAGCCTTAAATACTAGTCTAGAGTATGCACCTACACGTTCATTTTCAAACTCGTGTGTGTGAGAATTGGACAAGTAATTTGAGCATTTACACAACAGAATTCACATTCGATTGGTTAGTCAATTTCAGCTTCAATGCAAAACTCACCAAAGGTCTCTCTCAACAATGAATCACAATATGAGTATCCTAGCATGCTCTCCATGTGTACATGTGAGATATAATCTTTTGCACAAAATAAAGTATGCTCACATGTAATCCAAAAATGAAGTTCATGCATAAAAATTAAATGACCTTGGCATAATCTCATGAAGGGAATGCTAGGGCATTAGCTAGCAAAACTAACTCCTCTTTTTCTTTAAAAGTATGCATCCCCCCATGCTTCTCTAGATCATTTAGGACTTTCACGGGTTGTAATGAGCTCTTGGGGTGATATCTAGGTAAATAAATGAAGGAAAGAGGACAACAAAAAGGACTGTTCCGAGTAAATGGCTATTGTTTCAAAAAATCTTTCTTTTCATGGGCTTTTCAGTCTAACAACATCAGCACACTTTTTGTTTCTTTTTCTCTTTTTTCCTTAACATTTTCCTTTTATTTGGTCATTCTTTTCTTCTTTTCACCCCTTTTTCTCCTTTTCTTGGATTTCTCTTTTAGTATCAACTTTCATTCATCCCTTTTGTTTGGGCTTCCACACCATACCTCCTTATCTTTTATGATCATTCATACTCAGCACTAGGAACAACCAAGGTGAGGCAAATTTTATCATTTTGCACCAGCTTGGTCAAATGTGTGGCATGGAAATGAATTTACAATTAAGGCTCAATCATGGCATTATGGATAAACTTTTCACAAGAAAAAAAAAAAGCTAAGGGTCAAAACAAATCAAAAATGGCCTAAGATCATTTCTAGATAAGCATGGGGGGCATTGTACATAACAAGACAAAGTCAATCTATTACCCAAATTGAAATTTGAACTAATACAAGCATAATGAGATTATTGAACTAATTTGAAATTTGAAAAATTGTTCCTTGAGTAAATGTAAGTTCCCTCCAAAAAGGATTGGTACAAAAGCTCTCATGGGTCCTTACTCATCTCCACTATTTATGTCAAGCCTAAAATATGAATCCAAACCGTAAATTGTAAAAATTACACATTCAAGGAGCACATACGGTTGAGTTCAAAAGCAGTTACATATGTGATACTCATGCATAGGATTAACTTCTATAATATGCTCGCGTGCTCAAGGTTCAATACAAAGAACAACATAACATCAAATCCATAACACTCTAAATAAGGGAATACAGATCAACATTCAGGTATTTTTCACAAAAATTTTCAAAATTTTCAGATAATTTGCACTAATGTAAACAGAAATCTGTATGATATGTGAAAGGTGAATTTTCACCACAAAAATTGGTATTATCCACAAAAATTTCATTTCCACAAACATTGGTGCATTATACAAATGGTGCACCTCACCCCCCAACTTGTTTTATGCATTGTCCTCAATGCAATAAACAGGATATGATATGCAATGAAGGACTGTAAAAAAATAAGTAGGGTTAGAGAACACCTTGTACTTGAGCTTTGACAAAATACCAATATCTGTAATGAAGAAAAACAACACTATACGAAAAGATAAAATAAGTGACATGAACAGTTAAAGTAAATGAAAATGACTATACTCTAAAAAGCATAAGAACAATTATTCCTCCAACAAGTTCGGGTAAACCGAATCCATCAAATCCTCCCCCACTCCTTGTCCTTTAAAACCCTCAAAGAATGCCTTGAGTCTTTGGCCATTGACCTTGAATGCTCTACCATCCTCAAGATTTGGTACTTCCACGAATCCATTGGGGTAGGCCACCTTGACAACATAAGGGTCATCCCAATGGGATCGAAGTTGCCTTGAAAAATTAAGACGAGAGATGTATAAGTGCACTTTTTGATTGGGCTCAAATAACTTCCTCTCAATGGATTTGTCATGAAAGATCATAGCTTGCCCTTTTGAAATTTTTGAGCTCTCATACGCATCTCTTCCAATTCATTCATTTCTAGATTCCTATTTTCTTTTGTCATTCTTATCTTGAAGTTTAAAATCTTTATTACCTAATAGGCCTTGCGTTCCATTTCTACTAGCAAATGGAAAGCCTTTCCATAGATGAGCCGGTAGAGAGACATGTCTAGAATTGTCTTATAAGTTGTGCGGTAAGCTTAAAAGGCATCGGTCAACCTAAATGACCAATCCTTCCTATTGGAATTCACTATTTTCTCTAGGATATTTTTAATCACCCCATTGGCCAACTTGGCTTGGCCATTGGTTTGTGCGTGGTATGCAGTGGACACCTTATGTGTGACACCATATTTATGTGTAAGAGATTCAAATGGCCTATTGCAGAAATACGATCCACCATTGCTTATCATAGCACGAGGCATCCTGAACCTCGAAAAGATGTTCTCTTTCAAAAATTTTACCAAGACTCGATGGTCATTGGTTTTAGTCAGGATAGCCTCCACCCATTTGGACACATAGTCCACTGCTGATGAATGGGTTTTATACCTACGAATTGAGTATTTTTTGCTTGATGAAATTGTAAGTTTTCAATTATTTTATGTTCCTTTTTGTTTGTTTTGTGTGTTTTGATGCTATTTTGTAGGGATCATCATTTGGAAGCAAACAAGATCATTTGGAAGGAAACAAGGTCAATTTGGAGATTAAGTGTTGGATTTTTGAAGGCTAAGCAACAAAGGAAGCTTTACGCTTAAAAGGGGGCAGCGCCTTTTCAGCACCTAGGCGCCCATATTATGTCCATGCAGTGCCTAGGCGCTTGTGTTGGCTCTGGACGCGAATTTTAACTTATTTTTGACCCGAAATTGAACTCTAAGGGATATATATGCTAGGGTTTGAGTTGGAGAAGGGATATACTGATTTTGTGGGCTGCTAACATAAGAAAAGACCAAGGATTAAAAGAAAATATAAGACAAAGACTAAAGGAAGCGACACAAAGAAGATTGAACTTGAAGGGTAGAGAATGATTGAAGATTGCAACTAAGTTTTCATTCTTTTCTCTTACTTTTACATCTTAATTTTCTAAGATGTTGTTTAATTTGAGAATGATTTTTTTCAATTACATTATGAACTAAACTCTTATTAAGATTGCAACGGAACCTGATGTTTAGTTAAATCGATCTACTCTCGTTTCTAGTTTTATTGATCATACATGAGTTATTTGTCATATTTTGTGCTTAATATATGATTGTGTGGCCAACAATTAATTTGATAACCTAGATGAAATTGGAAGATGAATTCTAGATTTGGATCTAAATATGATGACATGTGTCTGGTTAATTCTTCTTTAGAATGAATTGCTGGGTTTGTGTATAGGATAGGAATATACCTATATGTTGTGTATAACTATTATGAGACTCTAAAATTAATGAATCTATTCCAAATTATTTTATACAGGAATATAATAATTTAGTTGGTATAGATATTTTTATCTAACTACCGTAAAAGGTTTGATCAATAACTTTGAGTTCTCAGTTAGCAACTTGTTTTGATCAATTAACTGGAAAGAGAGTTAGAAAGGTTTATACGAAGCATTAGGGGTAGTTGTAATCTTAACTTCTTTTCTCTAGTAAATTCAACCCTTGATTGTTAAGTTTAGATTTAATTTTAAATTAGTAATTCCATAGTCTAATTCCAATTGTTTAAATAAAATTGAATTGATACAAAATTAGTACTTGGATATTATTAGCAATAATTCTCCGTGGGAACGATATTTTACTTATCACTTCATTACTTGTTGATCATGTATACTTGCACGTAAATTGTCAATATCAAATTCGGACAACAACTGCCAGTAGGATTTATAGGTAGCCAAATGACATGGGAAAGGGACCCATAAAGTCAATGCCCCAACAATCAAATATCTATATAACAAGTACAAGGGAGAGGGGCATCATGTTCCTTCGGGTCACACTACCCAAACGTTGGCACCTATCACATTCTTTACAAAATGAAACACAATCTTTTACCAAAGGGGGCCAATAAAAACCTGATTGTAGAATTTTTGCCAACGTCTTTTTGGAAGAGAAGTGACCACCGCATGCTTCCGAACGGCAAAATGCAAGGACATCCCACTGCTCATTTTTTCAGTACACATCTCTGCATGACTTGGTCAGGGTTGTACTTGAATAGGTATGGGTTATCGAAGTAGAAGTACTTCACATCTGCCATAAATCTTCTTCGATCCTCCGGGCTCCAATGCGGTGTTGCTTGTATTGTAGCTAGATAGTTACATATGTCAGCATACCATGGGCAAATAGAATGAATCGAACGTAAATGCTCATCAAGGAAAAAATTAGGGATAGGAATGTGCTCATCAGCCTCTTGCACCACAAGTCGGGATAAATGGTCTGCCACCATGTTCTCAACTCATTTTTTGTCTTTGATTGTCAAATTGAATTCTTATAGGAGGAGTATCCACCTAATGAGTCTCGCTTTGGCATCCTGCTTAGACAACAAATACTTCAAAGTAAATTTATCGGTATAGACAATTATAGGTGAACCAATGATGTAGCACCGGAATTTATCCAATTCAAATACTACTGCCATCAATTCCTTTGTAGTGGTGATATAATTCATTTGTGTCTCGCTAATGGTTTTTCTAGTATAGTATATATTACATACTGTCTCTTGTCCTCTTTTTTATCGAGCATTGTGTCAACCGTGTAATCACTCGCGTCACACATAAGCTCAAATGGTATATCCCACTTGGGTGGTCACATAATTGGAGGTGTCATGAGCCTACTTTTCAATTTTTTGAAGGATACCTCATAACTATCTGACCAAACAAATGGGATATCTTTTGACAGTAAATTGGTCAAAGGTCGGGCCAATGCACTAAAGTTTTTAATGAAACGATGATAAAAGTCGGCATGACCAAGAAATGATTTGATATCTTTGATGACCTTTGGCATGGGAAGGTTGGAAATTACCTCAACCTTTGATATGTTGACTTCAATCCCCTTTGTCGAGACAATGTGCCTGAGCACAATTCCTTGTGTCACCTTGAAGTGGGACTTCTCCCAATTGAGGACCAAGTTCATCTCTTCACATCTCTCAAGAACTTTCTCCAAATTCTCCAAGCATCCATCAAATGAATCCCTGAACACTAATAATTCATCCATAAATCCTCCACTATCTTCTCCACCATATAACTGAAGATCCCCATCATTCAACGTTAAAAAGTTCAAGGGGCATTACACAGCCCGAAAGGTATACGATGGTAGGCAAAAGTTTCATAGGGGCAAGTGAAGGTGGTCTTCTCTTGATCTTCCAGTACAATCTCAATTTGATTATAGCTGGAGTATCCATTCAAGATGCAATAAAACAAGTGTCCGACTACCCTTTCCAATACTTGGTCGAGGAATGGAAAGGGGAAGTGATCCTTTCTCCAATCGGTTATCACCCTAGTCGGAATCAACTCATTCTCCTCATTTATAACTACTTGAGTGAGATTCACCCATTACTGTTGACAATCAGAAAGATGATGCCCACATCAAGTAGTTAAGTACCTCGTCCTTGACCACATCCTTAATAATTAAATTCAATCTTCTTTATGGTTGAAAGGAAGGCTTGGAGTCATCCTCAAGGTAGATGCGGTGTGTACAAATGAGGGGGCTTATCCCCTTGATGTCGGCAATTGTTAAACCAATCGCTCCCTTGTGCCTCCTCAACAACTCCAAGAGATCCTTTTCTTGATTCTCCTCCAAAGTTGAGCTAACCACCACCAAAAAGGTATTATCATCCCTAAGATATGTATACTTAAGATGGGATGGTAATGGCTTCAACTCCAAGACGGGTTTTTCCTCATTTGATGGAAAATTCTTCTTGTTGATATGGAAGTTTCTCAAATGTCAGGGTCCATTTCTCTACCCCTTTCAAGCTCTCCACCTCCTCTTGCACAACAGCCTCTTCTATATCAACATTCTCCTCCTTTCCCAACTTGAAAGTGCTCATTAGTTCCAAGTGTTCCTCTGCCAAAGTGTCGATCTAGTTGATCTCATGTGCCTCTTCATCATCCCCCGGTTGTTTAGACAAGTTGAAAACATTGAGGTCCATAGTCATGTTCCCAAATGTTAACTTCATAAGACCATTCATGCAATTAATCACAACATCAGATGTAGCAAGAAAAGGTCTACCAAGTATGACAAGAATTTGGGAGCTAAGATTTGCAACCGGGTGAGTGTCAAGCACAATAAAATCAACATGGAAGTAAAATTTATCGAATTGGACTAAAACATTCTCAACTACTCCCCTCAATAGCCTAATGCTATGATTCACCAACTAAAGAGTGATTGGAGTTGGCTTCAACTTTTCAAGTTGGAGTTGTTGATACACCAAGTACGGTAGGAGCTTGACACTTGCCCCCAAGTCAAGGAGAGCTTGCTCCACCTAGCAATTCCCCATTTTGATGGCAATGGTAGGGTATCCGGGGTCCTTGACCTTTGGTGGGGTGTTGGTCCTCAAAATTGAGCTCACTTGCTCAATTAGGAATGCCTTCTTGTGCACATTTAGCCTTCTCTTCACCGTACAAAAATCCTTCAAAATCTTGGCACATGAAGGGATTTAATTTATGGTATTGAGGAGTGGAACGTTTGATTTTCACCTGTTTGAACATCCCAATTATATTAGAATAGTTAGCCACCTTGACGGGTGGCTTCAAATGATTGGGAAAAAGGGAAGTAATAGGGGATGCATGTATAGTTTCATCAACCATTTTCTTCTTCTCACACACTTCACCCTCCTCGGTGTCACCCATTGTCTCTTTTTCTATTGGCAATGTGGGCTTGGGTGAGAACTTTGGCACAATTGGTCTTATCAATTTGTTTGCCACTTTGAAGGGTGGTAACTGCCTTGAGTTGCTCACAACTCTCCCTTATGGGCTCCGATGACTCAACAACATGTTGACCTCTGGGGTTTTCTTGGGGTTGAGCGAGGAATTTCCCTTTCTGTTGTTGTGATGTCCCCATAGAGTTTGTCAACTTCGTAAGTTTAGCCCTAATGTCATTAAAAGTTATGGCATTTTGACTGTTGATGGCGGAAAGATTGGATGGTCCTTGGTAAAAATTTTGTGAGGTGGACTTAGGGAGAAATTTTATGGGGGTGGATTTGGTGAATACCCTTATAGATTGGATTGGGGGTATTGTGAGCTAGACACTTGACCTTGGCAGTGGTATTGATGTTGCTTAGGAGGCATGGGAGGTGTATAGGTGTTAGACCCATGAGGAGTGGGACTCTCATTTCTCTAACTAATGTTCAGGTGATTGCTCTAACCCGAATTGTAAGGGTTTGAATTTGAAGAGAATGATTGCCTCGATTGGTTGAGGGCATTAAATTGCTCGTGGTACACTTCCATAAGCACCAGAATGTTGGGACACTTCGATATGGAATGCTCCACACTCTTTCAAATTGAGCAAGACTCCTCAGTCTTTGAGACATTGGACACCTCGTGTCTCCTATTGACCTCAAGACTCTCAACTTTCCTAGAAAACTTAGCAATTTTTGAAAGAAAGTCTTCTCGGTCTCTTAATTCATACATCCCTCCCCCATGTGCTTGATTATTACCTTGAGGAGAAGACCTCGGTACATCGGTGGGATCTATAATGTCCCATGATTGTGCATTTTGTGCGAATGTATCAAAGTATTCTAAGGCCTCATCGGGGTCTTTGTTTAAAAACTCCCCATTACACATCATATCGATGAATTGGTGATGGCCTGGTGTGATTCCTTCATAGAAGAAACTCACGAATTGTCATAGTTTAAAGCCATGGTGTGGAATGGACTGTAGCAATTCCTTGTAGCGATTCCAACATTGGTAGAATTACTCATTGGACTTCTCCACAAAGTTTTAAATTTCCTTTCTAAGAGCAGTGGTTTTAGGCACTGGGAAAAACTTGTTTAAAAACTCAGAGAGCATATGAATCCAAGATTTTATGGGTCGAGGCTTTAAGGAATTAAGCCACGTTTTTGCCTTATCTTTTAGGGAAAAGGGGAACAATTTTATTATAGCTATGTCTTTCGTATGATGATTAGTGAGGAAGGTTGCAACTATTTCCTCAAACTCCTTCATATGCAAATAAGGGTACTCCCCTTTCAACTCCATGGAATGTAGGAAGTGATTGCAACATCGCTGGCTTAACTAGGAAGCCATGAGCTTGGACTGGTAATAGAATACATGAGGGGGTAGTGCTTCTTGTAGGCTGAAGGTAATCCCTTATTGACCTCACCAGAGGATCAATTTGGATGTCGTTCCCTTCATTCATACGAGGGGAAATTGCATTCGTGGATTATGCATTCTAGCGTCTTGCACTCCCCCACCCCTTTGAATGTTCAGATTGGCACCTACATTCTCAAAATTATCACCCGCGTCCTCGAGTAGGTCTTGGTCAGTGTTCATGTTGGGGCCTAAAGGTTGTCTAACCAATCGATTTTGTTCGTCCTGTCCCCACATATAACACACTATCCACAAATGAAAATATACACAAACAAAAGTATATACAAGGAGCAGCATCCCTTAGCCTATGATGAAAATCACAGGACTTACCTCCATTGTCCGAAAATCACCTTCTCTATTCAACACTTTGCCTTCCCCAGCAACGGCGCCAAAAATGCTTTGTTATTTTCTCGTCGTTCCTAACCTCTGCACATGAACCCTTAATGTGTGTATGGCTTATATGTGTAGGTGAGTGTCAATCTCACTTGGGTTCCAGTTTGATGCAAGTAATGAAAAATTGGAAGTGTGGAAAGAAATCTTTGTGGGTGTGTGAACAAAAGTGCTCTCCAACCGCAGAGAGACTTTTGAGTGTCGTGTTTTACTTGAAATTTGTATTCCAAGGTTGTTTCCCAAGGGAAGGAGGTGAATCTTTTTGAAGGTGATTTTGGTGAAAAAGGGTAAAGTGTAAAAATCTTTGAGTTTGAGTTTTGGTGATTGTGTTTTTGCTAAAAATGAAATAGAACAAGAGTTGGAAAATCCGAAGGGGTCATTCCAATGGGAATGCCAAATCAACTCAAGACCTTCCTCCAATGGTTCCTAGATGTTCAAATGATTTATAGGAAGCGTGGAACCAAGATGTTCTTGATCAGTACTGACTCCTCTTTTGTATCATAATTCAGCTTTGATAGATGATCAGCTACCTCGTTTTTAACTCCTTTCCTCTTTTAGGTAATGTGATCAAATTCTAGAAGTAATAGTATCTATCGTAGGAGACGTAGCTTAGCATCCTTCTTTGTAAGCAAGTACTTTAAGGCTACATGATTAGTAACACTAAAATTGAGGATCCAACTAATATGATCTAAAGTTATCTAAAGCAAATACTATAGGAAGCAATTCTTTTTCTATAGTAGAATAATTCATCTAGACATCATTCAAAGTTTTGTTTGCGTAGTAAATCACATAAATTTGTTTATATTTCCATTGTCCTAAGACAGCCCCTACAATATAATCACTAGCATCACACATTAATTTAAAAGTTATGGACTAAGGTTGCATAATTGGTGTAGAAATAAGCTTGTTCTTAAGTTTATCAAATGCTAATTGACATGTTTCATTCCAATCAAATAGTATATCTTGACATAGAAGATTACACATGGGTCTAGATACCAAACTAAAATCTTTAACGAATCTTCTATAGAATTATGCATGACCTAGTAAGGACCGAACATCTTTTATAGTCTTTGGTGGAGAGAGATTAGCTATCAAATCAATTGTTGACTTATCAACTTCAATTCTCTCAACATAAACAGCATGATCTAAAATAATGTCTTGTGTAACCAGGAAATGATATTTCTCCCAATTCAAAACAAGATTTGTCTCTTCACACTAAGTAAGGACCTTTTCAAAATTTTCTAGACACAATTCAACTAAATAACCATATACAGAAAAATATCAATAAAGGCTTCTAAAAATCGCTCTACCATGTCATTGAAAATACTTAACATACAACACAAAAAGTAGCTGGCGCAATATACAATCCCAATGACATTATTTTATAAGCAAAGATATCAAAAGGACATGTAAAAGCATGTAAAAGTGGTTTTCTCCTGGTCGTCAATTGCTATTTTAATTTAGTTATAGTCGGAGTAACCATCTAAAAAATAGTAAAATGCATGTCCAAATATCCTTTCCAGAACTTGGTCTAGTAAAGGTAGAGGAAAATGGTCTTTTCTAATAAAATAATTTAATTTTCAATAGTCAATACATATACGTCAACCAGTGAATGTATGCATATGGACCAATTCATTTTCTTAATTTCTCATTACTGTCATAATAGACCTTTTGGGTACTACTTGTGTAGGGCTAACCTACTTACTATGAAATAGAGGATATATAATATCAGTATCTAATAGTTTAACCACTTTAGCCTAGATGACTTCCTTAAGATGTGGATTCAATCTACATTATTGTTGTATGGAAGTTTTAGAGTCTTCTTCCAAGTATATACAATGAGTACATAAAAAAATGACTTATTCCCTTAATGTCAGCTATTGTCCAACCAATTGCACTTTGATGATTTTTATGACTCTTACCAACTGTCTTTCCTGAAATTTTGACAGCTTTTAAGATATTACTACTATATAGGTTTCATCCTCTCCTAAGAAGACATATTTCAAGTTAGTCGGAAGAGATTTTAACTTTGGATTGGGAGCCACGACACTGGACTCTATAGACTTTGTTCCATTAGGTAATAACTCTTCAAATTTTGGAACCCATGTTCCAACAGTGAACATATCTATAACAGACTCGACATTATTTACAAAATCTAACAATGTTGCGGCTTCTTTTTATTACATGCACTTTCAAACAGATTATGAGTTAATGACTCAATGCAATTTACTTCTTTCAACTCTTCCTCCTCCCTGGGTTGCTTAGTAACATCAAATACAAACAATTCTAATGTCATATTTACAAATGAAAGTTTCATGATTCCATTCCTACAATTATTAATGCATGTGATGTAGCTATGTATGGACATCCCAATATGACAGGAATCTGGATAGAGACATGCAAAACTGGTTGGGTATCCAAAACAATTAAATCCATCAGAAATGAAAACTTATCAACTTGAACAAGTACATCCTCAACAACTCCTTGTGGAATTTTCACAGAACAGTTATCCAACTACAATATGACATTTGTGGGTTTCGATTCACCACCCTAACTACTCATAGACTATATGTGGGAGTAAATTGGCATTGGCTCCAAGATCAAGCAGAGCTTGCTCAATTCTAAAATTTCCAATTATGCATGAAACCATAGGAATCCTAGGATCTTTGTACTTTAGAGGGACTTTATGTTGAATGATAACACTAGCATGTTCATTCAAAAGTGCTCTTTTATAGATATTGATTTTTCTTTTTACTATGCAGAGATCTTTCAAAACTTATCATACAACAGGACTAGCCTGATTGCATCCAACATGGGAATATTAATCTTCCTTGTTTAAACAACTCAAAAAGATTGTATCATAATTATTCAATGGTTGAGGTTTCTTGACTCCTTGAGGAAAAGTTAAAGGAACATGATTTGATTTATCTTTTTCATTAGGCAACTTTATTTCCTTTTAAACTTTTGGTTTAGACTCAATTGGTTCATTAACAGGGTTTGACTCGACTACTGACTCAAGTGATTAATAGGGTCTTGTCAATCACTTTACTACTCCTCAAAGTGGTAATTTCATGGACGTGACTCAGAGACTGTCCAAAAGACATGACATTAGTCTGATTTTGACCCATTGGAGGTTTAGGGTTGAGAAGAAAATTTTCTCTTCTTCATTATGCTTAAAGACTGCGTCAACTTAACTAGCTGACTCTTAATATCCTTAAAGTGTTGTGACGTTTAGGCTTTGACATCATTGAATGCATGAGTGGACTGTGTATTGAAATTCATTTTACTCTAAATGAACTAATTCATGTTATCTTCCAAACTTCTTTTATGTGGGGGTTGATAAGGCTAATATGACTATTCAGTCAAAGGTTGTGGTGGAGGTGGACCTAGTTGTCGACTCAAAGGCTGTGTGTTTCTCTAATTAAAATTCGGGTTATTCCACCACTCTGGGTTGTAAGTTTCAGAATATGGATTTGAATAGGGCTTGTTAATTTTTGCAATGCCATTAGTTTGTTCCACCAAGACTTCCTGAAATGTTGGGATGGTGGGAAACTCCCTCGTGGGATTTCCTTACAAAGTAGAAACTCCACAAAACTGGTCAATAGGAGGTAGAAAACAAAATTTATTCACATTTTTCATCTCTAGAGCATCCGTCTTTTGAGATAAAGTAATCATTCTAACCCTCATATCATCATCCTCTTTTAACACATATTTCCCTCCCTAGGATATGAATGACTTAATTTCAATTGGTGAGGTTGAGTCCCACATTTGGGAACTCCTAAAAATGGTATCAATAAACTCAAATGCCTCATCAGGATTCTTTCCCAAGAATTCTCTCTAGGCTATCATTTCTAAAAACTGCCGCACTGTAGAAGGAAGAACATCATAAAAGAACCAACTAGGGTCCAACTCTCAAATGCATGATGTGGGCAAGCTTGAAGAAGATCCTTAAATCTCCCCCAACATCGTTAAAAAGTTTCTTCCTCTTTATTCAAAAATTCATGATTTAATATCTCAATGCACTAGTGCTATGTACAAGGAAAAATTTCTTGAAAAATTTAGTTTTTAGAACTTGCCAACTTGGAATGGATTGAGCTTTTAAAGAATTTAGTCACTATTTAGCCTTTTCCTTCAAAGAAAAGGAAAAAAGTTTCAATCGGACCATTTCAAAATTATCTTATAATGCACAACATACTTACTCGAATCCTTTCATATGCAAATAAGGGTTTTCAGAATTAAAACCATAAAACTATGGCAAAAGCTATATTTTCCCTGCTTTGATATTAAAATTTGGATCATTTGTGAGAAAAAAAATTTAGGTGACACTAATGCGTGTAGGATGCAAATATTCTCTCAAAGGTGTAGCATTTTGGACCGCCTCTTGTGCTCTTAGATTATTATTAGTCGTGCTTAACTCAAAAGAGTCTTAAGATGCTTGTGATTATGACAAAGGTGAAGATGAAGGACTAGACTGATTTACAGACCCTACTGATGACTTAATAAACATAAAAATAATAAAACAAAAAATATATAAACATATAATACATGATCTTAATCATACACCCAAGAATAGTGTGGATTAAGTATGAGGTTGAATCCACAGGGAGTTATCTGTTGGAACTCAAAGCAGAAAGGGTGAAATTACCGTATGCATAGTGTACATTACAATAGCTTATGATGCAAGCTTAGAACTAATAAATAAACACTTAAACTGAACTTTGATTATAATAATTGAAAAAGGGTACTCTTTAGCTTGGGGATCTAACTTGCATTCTATTGTTTGACTATGAAAATGCACCTTACAACAATTAACTCCCATGTTACTGGAAACTTAACCAATAGGTTTCATGTCTAAGGTCTACCATATCACATCAACAATTAAGTTAGCTAGAAGGTCTATGCACTATACGACAACCCAATAACCCTAGTAAACCCAAAGGTGAACCATTCAAAAGGTTTACTATAGCTATTTGATCAGCAGATATATGATTCAATGAAGACAAAGTTCTGATTTATACATTGAATCAAAAGCATTGGATATGACAAGACTTAACCCATCTATAACCAATCTCCTGACTATTATATAAATTCCAACTACGTGTATCATTGTTTCATGCATGAAATACATAATAACATATCAGTAAGATGGTATATAGCAATAAGTTTAACTCAATACTCATAACTATTAGCATATAATAATATGATAAAAAATAGAAATGAAAATCATTCATCACTTAAGGGTGGTAAATACATTGAAGTATAGCTAAAACATCAGCATTGTCATAACACAGACCATATTATACATGTCTTCACCCTCTTCATTGCTATAGACGAGCAAGAAGGGTAAGATAATCCCATTACAATACAATGCAAATGCAAAATAAGCAAAAGAAATATTTCCTGAAGGAATAGTTGAAATACCCTCACTCTTATTACCGACTAGGGTAAAAATATGAGAAAGTTTCAACCCTCCTAGTAAAAATGATGTGAAAGAAATGTAGTAGAAGAGAATTGTTTGGGGTATTTCTTCTCTCCAACTTCATGTTGTAAAAGGTGGAAGACTTCCCCTCAAAATGACCCTAACAAGCCTATTTATAGGCTCCGATGGAGGGTTTAAGGCGGCAGAAACCTAAGGCAACCAATCAGGTCTTTTGTTGCATCAATGGACTAATAGGAGAAGAGAAGGAGGTGAGGCGGTTAAGGTCACCATCTAGACGCCACCACCACTGTCCGGATAGTGCTAAGTCTCAGGTCTTTTGCATGCGAGCTACCTTTGTGGACTTGTTCACCTTGCTACCGTTGGGATGGTGTTTCACCATCTGGATGACAACCTTCTTACTAAAATTACTCTTAACTCCCTCTTGATGTTCCTCTTTGATGCTTTAACCCTCCAAGTTCCCTTAATTGTGTATGAAACTGAACAAAATATACAATTCAAACATTAATCATAAATTAATCTGAATTAAGCACTTTAAATCAATTAATGCAATAATTAACCCTAAACCCTAATTCATTGACACACTTTTTAGGGTTAATCACAAATGACACCAAACTGTTGGTGCAAAATTTGTTGAAACCTCTGCATTATCTTTTTTAAGCTTTGATAACCTAAAAAATAAGTAGAAGACTAAAAGGGGAGCTCTAGGGGTCGACCCTCTGATGCTAAGTTACTATTTTATGGTCATGATGCTATCAAGTTCTAGATCTTAAAGCTTTATTGAAGGGAGGAGATAACGCATCAAAGCAATATCATTCAACCTATGTATGCACCTTCATGCTTAGAACAAGGTAATAAAACAGACACCTAAGATGAACCTGATTAACCCTAATAAGTGTGTAAACTATAATGATTAAGTAATCAACTTTGTAAGATAAAATAACTAATAATTATAATTTGTGTGGAAATTAAAGCTTTAAATACTTTATGTTTAAATTTCAGGGTCTAATGCAAAAATACCAGAGAATACGAGGCAATTTTGCAAAACTTGAAACAACAAAAGAGCAAAGTGTAATATAGACACATGGAACATCCAGCATGCGACACATGGATCAACTACAAGGCTCCTTGAAGCTTAAGAACAAGACACTTGGAACCTCTTGCAAGGCAACACCATCCGAATGGTGATCCTAGGGTCCGGATGGTCACTAGGTGCCAAAGCATGATCTTTCCACCTCAGCCTTACATGTCCACCTCATGCTTACATTTTGCCTATATATAGGGGTGTTCTCCACCATTTCAGAAGGTCGTCCATCCTAGAGCTCCAAAGGGATAAATCCAAGAAAAGAAAAAGAAAGAAAAAAAAAGAAAGAGAAATTCAAATACAAAGCCCGTCTGTCCTACACTAATATTCTGTATTTCTACATTTTTGTTGTATCTTTTTATTCAGATAGTTGAACTACCGCCACTTTTTTTGTCTTAACAGATAATAAAGGTGGTTGTGTTTCAGTTGTTCCATGTAAAAGAAGTTTTAGAGTTTATATTTTAATTTTAGTTGTAATGAAAACTGCCCACACTTCTTGGTTGTCTGTAGCAATGGAGATTGAGTAGTTCACTTATACCTTTCGGTGAAGGCTGAACATATGTATATTATTGGTTAACTTCTGAAAATGCTGATGTTTTATTTATATCTTTATATATATATATATATATATATATATATATATATAT
>CAUOFW020002835.1:1636961-1718057 GCA_963454935.2 Ilex paraguariensis
AGATTTGAGTCAGAGAAACAGAAAACAAGTGTAGTTTGTTTTCAGAGTTTTTTTTGAAAATTTTGGAAATAAGGAGAATAATATATATATACTTATTTATTTATATATTTATATATATATATATATATATATATATATATATATATATATATTATAAGCTTCATGCATGATACAGTAATGTGCGTAGTTTTGGTGTTATGCCTGGAATTATGTCATTAGTGCTTTATCAATCTGTGAGTAAAACAACCACAACATTTCTATCAGTATGGCTAGTCCTCCACCGGAACGCTGAGGATGTTTAACTGTTGCATGGTAATAAGCCTAAATGATCCTCATGAATGGCTTGTACTTCTGGATTATTAGGGTTGTTCATATATAATAATACTGCCAAATGAATATCTACGGTGTTCCTATTGGTATGGCTAATCCTCCACTAGAACGCTGAAGATGTTCTATTGTAGCATGCTATAACTATCAGATTAATGACCTAAGTGATCCTCATGAATGGCTTTTCCTTCTGGATTACTAAGATCGTTTAACTGGTCTAAATGATAATATTCTCAGTCAAACAACCATGGCATTCCTATCGGTATGCTTTATCCTCCACCAGAACGCTGAGGATATTTAGCTGGTATATTTGTATAACATATGAAGTCAAATGAATAATTCAAGTATTCCTCGTGAATGGTTTGTCCTTCTGGTTTGCTTGGATTAATCACTTGATACATCTATAACCAANACAAGGCTCCTTGAAGCTTAAGAACAAGACACTTGGAACCTCTTGCAAGGCAACACCATCCGAATGGTGATCCTAGGGTCCGGATGGTCACTAGGTGCCAAAGCATGATCTTTCCACCTCAGCCTTACATGTCCACCTCATGCTTACATTTTGCCTATATATAGGGGTGTTCTCCACCATTTCAGAAGGTCGTCCATCCTAGAGCTCCAAAGGGATAAATCCAAGAAAAGAAAAAGAAAGAAAAAAAAAGAAAGAGAAATTCAAATACAAAGCCCGTCTGTCCTACACTAATATTCTGTATTTCTACATTTTTGTTGTATCTTTTTATTCAGATAGTTGAACTACCGCCACTTTTTTTGTCTTAACAGATAATAAAGGTGGTTGTGTTTCAGTTGTTCCATGTAAAAGAAGTTTTAGAGTTTATATTTTAATTTTAGTTGTAATGAAAACTGCCCACACTTCTTGGTTGTCTGTAGCAATGGAGATTGAGTAGTTCACTTATACCTTTCGGTGAAGGCTGAACATATGTATATTATTGGTTAACTTCTGAAAATGCTGATGTTTTATTTATATCTNTTTGTGTTATGAATTAATACCACCAGTTAACCTAAGAAGTGGCTAAATTATTGTTTATCATATATGCACCTACTATTATAGAGTCAATTGAGTATTTCAAGTATTCCTCATGAATGACTTGTCCTTCTTGTTTGCTTGGATTAATCAATTGACATGAATACCACCAGCTAACCTAAGAAGTTGTTGTGTGATGGTCTATAGACATTAGACCTACCGGTTGACTTGCCAGTAAAATGGGAGTTAATTTTAGTAAGGTAGCATTTCCATTATTTAACCAATATAAAGCATATGAAATCCCTAAACTGAAGGGTATCTTTTATATTATAGTCATTAATACACTTACTTGCATATTTTATTTAGTAAAACTAGTTGTTAATCTAAGCTCACATCACAAGCTATCAAATGATACACTACTTCAAACAACAACTTTGCTGCGTTTATTTTAAAATCTAAATTACTAAAAATCTTCGTGGGATCAATACATGGACTTAAACCGAGAAAACTATAATTTGATCACTTATACTTAGGTGTATAATATAATATAATTCAGATCACAAAGATTGCGAATCAAGTTTTTGGTGTCGTTGTCAGGGAGTTATGGTAATTTGAAAAAATATAATAAAAATAAAAATAATAATAACAATATATATGTTTATTTGTATTGTATGTTTATAGTCTATGTTTGTTCATTCATCAGTAGGTTCTGTAAATCAGTCATCATTCTCATCTTCTTCATCTTCGTCTACACAAGAATCCTTTGAACCAAGTATGGCTAGAAATGTACCTAGGGAAGAACAACCTAGAGAACAAGAGGTAGTTCAAAATGTCTGACCATTAAGAGAATATCTACATCCTACAAGAACTAATGTCCCATCATGTTTTGCTTTTCCAACATATACTCTAAATATTAATATTAAACCAAGAACAATATAGTTACTACCATAGTTTCATGGTTTAGAAACTGAAAATCCTTATGTTCATATGAAAGAATTCGAAGAAGTCTGTGGAACTTTGCAAGATAATTCTGAAATGGTCAAATTAAAACTTTTTCCTATGTCGTTGAAAGATAAAGCTAAACTACGGCTTAACTCTTTAAGAGCAAATTCGATCACAAGCTGGCTAGCTTCACAAACTGAGTTTTTTAAAAAGTTTTTTCCTATGCGTCGTACTAATACACTAAGACATCAAATAATGAACTTTTCTGTACAAGAAGGTGAAACTTTTTATCAATGTTCGGAAAGATTTAAAGATCTTCTCCAAGCTTGTCCACATCATGCATTTGAGAACTAGACTTTAGTGTGTTTCTTTTATGATGCACTTCCACCTGCAATGAGACATTTTGTTGAAATGATGGCCTAAGGAGAGTTTATGAATAAAAATCCAGAATAAGCATTTTAATTTTTTGATACTATTTCAGAAAATTCCTAGATGTGGGACTCAACTTCTTCAAATATTGTGGAAAATAAGTCATCTACATCTGAAAGAGGAAAATATATTTTGAAAGATGATGATTTAAGAGCTAAAATGACTAATTTATCTCAAAAATTAGAAGCCTTAGAAATGAAAAAACTTAACCAAGTAGCTGTTGTTTCTACTGCTGATCAAGTATGTGAAATTTGTGCGTTGTCAGGACATGCTGCTGGGGAATGTCCAACTATACCTGCATTTAAAAAAGTATTAATTGAACAATCTAATGTTGTCCCAACTTATAATAATAAGCCTTATATGAATCCTTACTCTGAAACTTACAATCCAGGATGGAGGAATCATCCAAATTTTAGTTGGAGAAATACATAACCCAAAAATCAAACACAAGATCCACCACAACCACAAAATCAACAACAATATCAGCCATATCAACCTCCTCAGAGAAGAACTCTATAAGATACTATGAATCAATTTATTTAGAGTCAGATGAGTTTCAATACTCAAACAACTAAAGCATTTAATGATTTTAAAACCCAAACTTCATAGAGTATTGAAGATATTAAAAGTCATCTATCTAAATTAACCCAATCTTCAAGTATTTCAGAGAAAGGAAAATTTTCATCTCAACATAAACTTCTGCAAAGTCAAAGTCAAGCTAATGTTGTGTCATCTGAAGCCTCTCCAAGTCAAGTACAAACAATCACAATGTTAAGAAGTGGCAAGGTAATTGATAAAACTTTTAAACGTAAAATTTCAAAGAAAATATGGCAGGAAATTCCTATTAATAAACCACTTGAACCTGAACCTTTAGTTAAAAAACAACCAGAAATACAAAAAAGGAAAGATCAACCATGTCATATTCCGTTACCTTTTCCTCAAAGAATCAAGAAACTTACATCTGAAAAAGATCAATTTGAAAATTTTGAGTTGTTTAAACAAGTTAAAATTAGCATTCCTTTGTTGGATGCAATAAAACGAGTTCGATTTATGCTAAGTTTTTAAAATATCTATGTACAATAAAAAGAAAATAAATGTACTAAAGAAAGCATTTCTAACTGAACAAGTTAGTACTATAATACAACAAAATACTATTCTTAAGTACAAAGATCTAGGAAGTCCAACAATCTCATGCATCATCAGGAATTTTCAAATTGAAGAAGCTCTGCTAGATCTTGGAGCTAGTTGTAATTTAAGGTCATATTCAGTGTATATGTGACACCCCAAAATTCGTGGGTCCGTTGATTACCCATCAACCTGCGAAATACCCGTGGATACTGAGTAATTCGATATCACGCCATTATCCCCCATTTATCGGGAACCATAATTTTTTACGAAATTCGGGTAGAGTCTCCTTTGTACAGAAAGCTCTACCCAAAACTCAACCTGTGCAACACTATAATAACAAGACCTATCTGAGGTCCAATATTCAACAACGACCACACCAGGTCCAATATTCAACAATGACCACACCGAGTCCAATTATAAGTAAACATTGACCACACCGGGTCCAATTATCCATATTTATATCAGCACATGCAAGGTTAGTTTAACAATAGTCTATATAAATTCTATTATAATTATTTACAAAAGATTACATGCCCAAAACATTATTTTCACAAATATTTTACATTAACACAAAATAAAGCCACATTCGACTTTCTTCAAACATGAGGGTCCAAATTTGAGCCATCCACCGGTATATCTCTCCCACCTGAAATGTTTTCCCGTATAGGGTGAGCCAACGCCCAGTAGAATAAGCCCTATAGAGGTTACTCCCCACCTAAGATGCATATGTGGTGTGTATAAGCAACAAACAACATTTAACAATCATTCCATACAAGAATATGCATTAAATGTGGAATGTAATCATGTCTTACCATGAAATGAGATGATACTCACTCATGCACTTAAAACCCAAGTCATCACCGACTCCCACGACACAATACAATGCCAAGGTATACTAAATCCTTCAATTGATGAAAAAAATTCGCCAAATGATCCTTTGAAAAAAAATTGTTTTATTATAAAACCAAATCATTGATGGGTGTTACTCATTGTATGAGTACTTTGTAAATCAAAATATTGTGTCTTGTTGGGCAACAAATTTTGGATTTTATACCGCCAGTTCCGTACACCATACTACACTTTTATGGAATTTCACCACAGGAGAGTGTATAACCAAGTCGCCGGGTCTTGCACCCGAGGGGGGAATCTACCCCTTCTTGCTATACCCGACACAAGTTTTTTTTCTTTCATGCAACCAAGTGACTCATTTGGATTTTAAACCCAACTTTCCCGAGTCCACCCATCAAGCACCATTCTTGGTGCTTGATTAACCATGCATACACACACCCACACTCATGACTCATGCCCATGAATGTGATGTCAATTCCATGTTCATATTGCAATGCATGCCAAAGGAACAATTTCTACATATCAATTTCTACCATGGCGATTTATATCATATGCAAATAATCTCCATAATTTCATCACAATGTCAAAACACCAACTAGCATGTGTCAACATTTATATTCAACACAATTGACAAGCATGTTATTACATAATCTATGTCAAAAACACACTTAATTTAAAAGGCAAAATATAGCACATAACGGCCCACAAGAAAATCAGCCCATAGGGGCCCAAAATTTAGCCACTAAACCATCCCAAAATAGGCTCTAAAATAGCCCCAAAATAGGCCCTAAAACAGCCCCAAAAATAGTCCGTATACAGCCCCAAAAACAGCCCCTAATTAGTGCCCAAAATAGCCCCAATTTCAGCACCAAAACAGTCCATAACATGGCCTAAAAACAGTCCGTAATTCAGCCCCTTAACAGTCCAAAATTCAGCCCCTTAACAGTCCATTTGGACAGCCCACATATAAACCATTTTCAGCCCACTTAAGGTAAGAATAAAACCAAGGTAGGAGGGAACCCTACCTCTTTTAGCGTGTAGGAAGTGGTAGAACTTCTAAAAACACCAAAACAAGCCCAAGAACCTTTGATTCTTCCAAAGTCTTTTCTTTGGACCTTCGGTGAAATCCACTTTTCTTGGTACGTACACATAGCCCTCGTTGAGGAGATGAACTTTGATTCTTGGCTCGACAAATTCTGATCGACGACACTCCAGAAATCTTGGATTGAAGCTTGAAGAACTTCTTGTTTTTCTCTCTTTTCACTATATTCTCTCTATGGCCGGCCAAGGGTCAAGAATAAGAGATATTTTTCCCAAAATATCTAAGTTAAGTAGATATTTATAGTCCCGAATGTGTGGTCCACATCGCACCGCATATTTCTGACTTCCGGGTCCGTTTTTTGTCCCGAAATGATTCATTATACCTCGAATTTAGTTCAAATTAATTTTATTGGAACTTTAACTTAATTTTAAAAAAATTCATTTTTGGGAACCTTTAAAATGTCATTCGCCTTGCAGTCGCCTCGAACGACGTGTAAAAATCTGACCATCTCAAAATTCGTCGAAATTTGACAAGGTGACTAAATTTTGCGATACAAATCCAACAACGAACTCCGTTTCCTCATCCAAGGTTTAGAACATGAGTATTTTAAATACGCATTAGGATGGCAAATTACCATTCTACCCTTTCTAAGAAAAAGTTTAAATTTTCCTGGGTTTCACAGTATACACAATTAGGATTAAGTTAGCTGAAACCTACTAATGTTACACTACAATTAGCAGATCGATCAATAAAAACTCCACACATAATTGTGGAAGATGTTATCATCTAAGTTGATCAATTTTATTTCCCTACAAATTTTATCGTTATAGATATGCAACCAATTTTTCATGCATCTGCATACATACCTATTATCTTGGGTTGACCATTCCTAACTACATCAAATGCCTTGAGTAATTATAGGAATGGAATCATGAAACTTTCATTTGGAAGCATGACCTTGGAATTAAATGTTTTTAATAGTGCAAAACAACCTAGAGAGGAGGAAGAAATTTGTGAGGTAGATGTAATTGATGAGATTGTAGAAGAGAAAGTTAACACCTTTTCTTATTCTAACCCTCTACAAGTCTGTTTGATTAATTCTATTACTAATAGTGGAAATCCTGGTGTGCAATTTTTTGCTAATTGGTTAAATTCTTCACAGGAAATAACACGAAATGTAAGAAACTTTAATTGGGAACTTAAGCCTGATTGATCTATCCTTTATGCATCTCTTGTATATAGTAGTTATAATTTCTCTTTTGCATTTTCATTTCTTTTGTATAGTTTCTTTGTTTGTTTTACAAATTAGGTTTTCTTCTGTAAATTCACTTCCATATCTGATTAGCAATTGTCCAATATTCTATTTCATTTATGCCACACATTAAAGACAATGCCTAATTTAAGTTGGGGGATGTGGGTGTCAATTTACTTATACTTGTGTTTAGTGTTTTTATATTTTAAAAAAAATAATTTTGTATTTGCGACTAGTAGACGTTATAGAACCGGATAGTGAGTCAATTTTCAATAATATTTTTGAGTCATTTTATTTTCTTAAAAATTTGAAAATTGGAATAAAAATTATCCTGGCAATGTTTAAGTTTATTACGTCACTTTCTAAAAGATATACATCAGTTGATCATGCAAAAAGCTAGGTATATTAGAAATTTAGAAATTTTTGAAAGTCAAGCAAGACCCCTGTGTGGAAAAAGTACATATGATAAACACCGATGAGCAAATCGTCTATGTGCTTATGCAAAATGTGGTTGTACATAACATTTAAGACAATATAATCAGTGTGCGAAACCAATTTCAAGTCGAGCGTCAGATCATTTATGGTGGCTTAGGTATGGGCAGAGTAAGGATTATCCTAAGGCGCCATCATATTCTATCCCACTGTTAACAAGATACGTGACAAATGAAGTTAACCGTGTCACTGGTGTTATTGATCTAGATAGTTCTGATGCTGACTAAATATAATCAACAAGACATATAGTCTTGGGAATAAATGTACATAGTTATAAATAAATGTAAATAAAAATAGAATAAATAGGAAAATTGATAAATAAAAAATAACAAAAAAAGAATTAATAAACTCAATTCTTTTGAAAGAAAAAGAGCAGTTAGCAAAGTTTTGTAGAATATATAAAATTACGTCTAATTTTGTGAACAACGGGAAATACAGGAAAAATAGCAGAATTACAGAAATTCAGAAAAGCAGTCTACAGTTTGATGAGCACATAATATTGGATATTTTAAGGCCTTCTTACATGCATTTTAACTCAACTTTTGTATCTAAGTACTTAGAGTTAGCCAAAATTATGAATAATGTTGAATTTTTTATGTTGCAGGTAATTATAATGTAAATCAGGTATTTTAGAACCTTGCAACCTAGTATGGATGTGTGGTGAAGGCATGGACACATTAAATGAGGATTGGGAGGCTTGGAATGTGAAGAAACCAAGAGAAATGGATTTTGGAAGGTTTAGCCCATTGGTTTCCCAAGGTTTTGACACAGTACCGATGTTTTTTCCCATTTTGAATCATGCTCCACTTCGAATCTGAACAAGTTTTAAACAATAAAGTTGTAGATCTGGCTATCTTATGTATTGTGTCAAAATATCAGCTCAATCCAACGGTCGGATCAAAAGTTATGTATCTTCTACGAAAATTGGTCCTGAGCAAAAGAGTACCGATACTGCGTATCGGTACGGTTCAGCCACTGGTGTTCAGGGTACCGGTATGCTCTCCTGAAGCAGCCTAAACACCTATTTTTCATGCTCTAATTGCTTGGGGGTCCCACTTACACTTCTCCCACTTGCCGCCCAACATTTTTTGCACATCATGCCTCCTACACCCCTGATGGAGACTTTTGAGGCTTGGCATTGAATGAGGAGAGAAAGAAGGGGTGAAGCTTGGGGATTACAGGCTGAGCCTGCCATACCCATCCATTCAACCACCTATTGATGGGAGGCCTACACACACCTTGAGGGGACCACCATGCATAAAAATTGAAGGCTCTGACACTCCATATACTGACCATTCTTCAGCATTTCAAAAGTGGTGGCTACCTAAGCTAGGAGAAGTTCAATGTAGAAGATGATGAATAGTGATTAGAAAGCTTATGTTTTTGCATTTTCCACTCCATTCTAGTTGTAGTAAGCTTTTAATCTCTTGTAATCTTTACCTCTCGCACCTTAATGTCATTTACTTCAAGTCCATTCCAAGTTTAGTTACATGTTTTTGATTTCACCATTGTTGTTTTAAGTTTTCTTCATTTTCATGCTTTAAAATGGGTATTGAATATTTTTCTTTTTAGTTTAAGTTTTCTTGTATTAGTTCAAGTTCCATGCTTCATTTCTTCATTATGTCCATTTACATTATGCTTGTCTTTAATTATATCATGAGTAGTTAGATTTAAGTTGGCTAATCCAATGGAATATTCCTCTTAGGAATACCATTTCAACTCATTTTCTTTCCTCCTCTTAGTGTACGATGGTTTGGTTTGACTGGGTTGAGAGTGCATGTGGTTGTGAGTCTTTGATATCCCGTAGGCCTAGTCATGGTTTATGCTTGGATCCCCACCATCTCGTCCCTAGCTTCCCACGAATCAATCGTTCATCTATGCACCATGGGAGGAAAGTTTTGAGTTGAGTTGGGATTCCCATTGGGATGACTTCTTTGGATTCGCCAACACTTGTTTTTCTTGCATTTTCATTAAGAATAAAACTCACCAAAACCAACTATAAGATTTTACATTTTTTTTCCTTTTTCAACAAAATCACCCTCAATAGAATTCCCTTCCTTCCCCGAGGAGACGACATTGGAATACTTATCCAAGTAAAACACGACACTCAAAAGACTCCTTATGCTTGGGGAGCACTTTTGTTCACATACGCATTTCATTCCACACATATATTTTATTCATTTTATTCAATTCCATCCACCATCTCCTTGCCCTTTCTTTTGACATCACCCATAGGAGAGTGACACTCCCCTTCGTCCATAAACTATACATGCTAAAAGGTGATGTTTAGAGGTTAGGAAACTAAAAGAAATTTTGACAAGCATTTTTGGCGCCATTGCTGGGGAAGGTTAAGCGTCGAGTTCGAAGGTGATTTTGGGACGACATAGGTAAGTCTCGTGATTTTCATCATGGGCCAAGGTATGTCGTCTAACTTGTATATATTTTTGTTGTAGTTTGTGTTTTGTATTATGTTTCCTAATTTTTATGAAAATGTATCAAATGCCCAAAATTTTAAAAATGTGTGTGAGATTTGTGATGAGTATGGGCACATCACTAGTGAGTGCCCAATAAATGTCCCTTATTTTGAAAATGTTTGCAAGATTTGTGGTGAGTATGGACACATCACTAGTGAGTGCCCAATAAATGCCCCTTATTTTGAAAACGTTTGCGAGATTTGTGGTGAGTACAGACACATGACTACTAAATGCCCAATAAATTATCCGGTTCATGACTTTGCATGCGAAGGTTCAAATTCAAATTTGGCCTCCGAAAATTTTTACCCCAACCACTATGTTACACCGAGTTGTCCGAGTTATGGTTGGGAGAATGAATCTTGTAATTTTTCATCCAATCTCACACCACCAAATGAATTTTGCCACTATCTAACATATGGGAACTCAACTGAAGAAGAATTGGAAAAAATTTTGCGCGATTTTATGCAATACCAAATGGAATTCAATGCGTAAATAACCTAACAACTGTTTGAAATTGGAGATGGACTTAGTACATTGACTAATGCTATAATTTATGTGCATGAAGAACAACATCTTGAGCATAGTCAATGTATTGAGGATGATCATCTCAATGAAATGATGTTGAATCTCCCACCACTCTAGATTCTGAAACATTTGATGACGTTATTATCTCACATGAGGCTAATGAGCCCAAGGTCATTTTGTCATCTTTGAGTGGTGTTGAGATTCACATTTCTCAACTTGGGGAGGGACATTGAAATGGAGTTAAGTGTAGAAACTTTTGAAGAGAAATTTTATACTCCATTGTTGGAATTGCAAAAACTTGCCTATACCTCAGTGCGGTTGAGAATTTTGAGTCAACATCCTTTCTATGTTTGGATTAATGGTTTAAGAAGGGCATTTATACAACAAAAAAAAATTTTAAATCAAAAAAATGAATGGGCGAAATCTCGTATCCGAATTGAAGTCGGATTGACATCTGCCATTTTTGTTTTATTTTCATGTACATAGTAGTTAGACATATATTTATTGTTATATTTTTCTTCTCTTGATTTTGTAGTGTAGCAATTGTTTACCTCTCCCTAATTTGGACTCATTTCATTTTGAGCATCATAGTAGAAAATCTCATTTCATATCATGTGCGAGTATAAGTTGGGGGTGTAATTAAATGTTTTTGTTTTCCCTTTAATGTGTATGCATAAAAAAAAAGGGGTATCTTATTTCTCACGTCACTTTCATTTTTCTCATTTGCATGATTTCTTGTGCATTGAGGACAATGCATAGCTCAAGTTGAGGGGTGAGCTGCACCATTTACATGTTCCACCACTTTTTGTATAAAATAAGTTGGAAATGTGAAAATTTTGAAAATTTTGGACATTTTTTGTGAAAATTATCCAATATTGAACCATATTCCCCTACCCTAATTTTTATGGGATTTGTGAGTTCTTGATCTTCATTTTAAATTTTGAATACATGAGCACATTATAGAAGTTTATCCTATTGCCATGAGTATCACATATGTGTTTTCTTTCAAACTCAACCCTTGTGCACCTTTAATGTGTAATTTGGACAATTTATGTATTGAGTTCACATTTGAGTGCTTGATATGAATAGTGGAGATGATTAAGAACCCATGTGAGCTTCAATGTCAATCCTTGTTTGGAGGGAACTTTCATTTACTCAAGGAACAAATTTTCAAATTCCACATTTGTTCAATAATCTAATTGTTTTGGTTAGGTTCCTTTCGGTAGTTCATTGACTTTGTCTTGATATGTACAATGCTCCCCTATGCTTATCTGGAAATGATCTTAGGCCATCTTTGAAATGCATTGAGCCTTAGCTTTTTTCTTGTGAAATTATATCCCTAGTGCCATGTTTGAGCCTTATTTGAAATTCGTTTCTATGCCACAAATTTGACCAAGCCAATGCAAAATGATATAAATCTACCTCACCTTGGTTGTTCCTAGAGCTAAGTATGAATGATCATAAATGAGAAGGAAGTATGATGGAAACTCAACAAAAGGGATGAATGAAGTTGAATTCAAAGACTTGAACGAAAAAAAAAATTCAAGAAAAGGAGAAAAAGGGGTGAAAAGAAGAAAATAGGGACAAAACAAAAAGGAAAATGTTAAGGAAAAGAGAGAAAAAGAAATAAAGAGTGAAGTGACGATGTTGACTGAAAATCCCATAGAAAGGGAGATCTTCTTGAAATAAATGTCATGCACTCGGAACAACCCTCTTTGTTATCCTATCTCCTTTGTTCATTTACCAAGATATCACCCAAGGCCTCATTACAACCTATGAAAGTCCTAAATGATCTAGAGAAGCATGGGGGATGCATACTTTTAAAGAAAAAAGAGAAGTTGGTTTTGTTATCTAATGCCCTAGCATGCCTTCATGAGATTATGCCAAGGTTGTTTCAGTTTTATGCATACTTCGTTTTTGGATTATATGTGAACATACTTCAGTTTGTGCATAATATTCTATCTCACATATATACGTGGAAAGCATACCAGGATAATCATAGTGTGATTCATTGTTGAGAGAAACCCTTGGTGAGTTTTTGCATCAAAGCTGAATTTGGATAGCTAAGTGAATGTGGATTCCGTTGAGTAAATGCTTAACTTACATATTCATCTCTCACACACACGAGTTTTGAAAGGAAATGTGTAGGTGTATACTCTATAATAACATTTTAAGCTATGATGTGTTTCATGTGTGATTAGTTCGGGTGTGTTGTACAAAGTCATTGTTGACATCCCAATGCTAGTTAAGATAAGGGAATATGCTTTAAATATTGGATACTAGGAAAAGAAGTTTGTAGGTACCTTCATTGGAAACCTTAATGCGACAAAATTCGTCCACTAGGGATCACTTAGGGATTTAAAGGCTTGTTGCATGTGCTAAATGCAATTGTGGAATTAGTTTAGGTTTATCTTTGTTTGCTTAATTTTTACATTTTGTTTGTTAGGGACTAGCAAAACTTAAGTTGGGGGGGGTGTGATAAGCACATAATATTGCATATTTGAAGGCCTCATTACATGCATTTTAACTCAACTTTTGTATCTAAGTACTTAGAGTTAGCCGAAATTATGAATAATGTTGCATTTTTTATGTTGCAGGTAATTTGTGAAACCTGGGAAAAATTTCAATTTTTTTTGAAAAAGGGGCAAAATGGTAATTTGCCATTATAGTGCGGGTTAAAAATTGGTATTTTCCTAGACCTCGGATGATGAAACGGACCTTACCGTTAGATTCATCTCGTGAAATCTAGTTACCTTGTCAATTTTTGTCGAATTCCGAGATAGTCAAATTTTTTACGTTTTTCGAGGTGATGGGCGTCTGGTGACCCCTAAAAATGAAATTTTTATTAAAATTTTGAAAGTTAAAAAATATTTTAAATAAATTTCCTATAAATATTTTGAGTTTAAATCGGTACGAAATTTAATTATTTCGGGCCGAAAACAGACCCGGACAAAGGAGGACGCTTGGCGCGACGAGGCCCAAGACTTTAAAAAGTATAAATATGGGCAAATATCTGAAAAATCAGATATTTTCCCTTCATTTGGCCGGCTGGATCAGACCTAAGAGCAAAGAGGAAAAAATAATAATTCTTCAAGCTTTCTACTGCCGATTCTCGGAGTTCCATCAGTCGGAATTCGTCAGGCCAAGAATTAAAGTCGATCTACGCGACGAGGGCTACGCATGAGTTCATGTGGACTGTTTATGTTTCCTCCTACTCGGACCTATTTCTAACCTAAGGTGTCCATAGGGTTCATGTGGACTGTTTTGGGTATTTCTACATTTTTCCATTATGGTTGGTGTTATGGAAATGGGTAGGATCAATTCTAGTGTGAATTGGTAGTTAGAAAATGCTAGTTTGTGATTTCTAGAATGTTTTGATAATTGGTTATGTAAAAATTATATATTCTGATTTTTATTTTGTTTGAAATGGTCCATATAAAATCTTGGCTTGATTTTGGTATATGGAAGTATTTATGTAATCCCTTGGAAATTGGGATCATGTGGGCATGCTTTGTGTTTTATATTATGCCTTGTGAATGAAATGTAATATTAGCATGTATTATGTGTTATCATGTTGATGGAGTGTTGATATATGCTCTTGGATATATTGAACTTGAAATGGTTATGGTGATTATATGCAAATGATATAAATTGTCATGGTATACATTGATATGTAAAAATTGTTCATTTGGCATGCATTGCAATATGGACATGGAATTAACATCACATTCATGGGCTACATGCATGAGTGTGGGTGTAGGGTTGCATGGGGTGATCAACACCAACATTGGTGCTTGATGGTGGGCTCGGGAAAGTGGGATGGAACGTCTTACGGAGTCGCATAGTTACATGCATAAGAAAACTTGTGTCGGGTATAGCAAGTAGGGCTAGATATTTCATCGGGTGAAAAACCTGGCCACTTGGTTCATGCACTTACCGTTAGTGAAATTTCAAAAAAGTGTAACGGCGTACGGAGCTGGAGGTGCGATTCCTGAATCCGATACCTCATAAGGCACATGATTTTGATATATAAATTATTCATTTGATGGGAAACATCCAAGAATGAATTGGTTTTATGACATATGGTTGATTTCAAAATGATCTTTGGATGTGTTTCATCAAAGACGTTTGTTTTGCACATATGAGTCGCATTGTGTTGTGGGCTCAGGATAGCATGCATGAGTGAGTTTCATCTCATTACTTGGCATGACATCATGAGATTCTATCTTGAATAACATATTCTTATTTGGAAGCAGTTGTTTGTGGCATGTGCGCATTGCATACGCATTTTAGGTGGGGAGTAACATCTGTAGGAGTTTTTCTACTAAGCATTGGCTCATCCTATATGGGAAACAATTCAGGTGGGAGAGGTATACCGCTGGATGGCTCCAATTTGGACCCTCATGTTTGAAGAAAGCCGAATGTGGCTTTATTTTGTGCTGATGTAAAATATTTGTGGAAATAATGTTTTAAGCATGTAATCTTTTAAATTGTAATAGAACTTATATGGACTATTGTTAAACAAACCCTGCATGTTTTGATATAAATATGTATGACTAGACCCGGTGTGGTCAAGTTTTACTTATAAATGGACCCTGTGTGGTCATTGTGTTATATGGGGTCTCGGACGGGTCATGTTAATGTATACTGCACATGTTGTGTTTTTGGGTAGAGCTCCCCGTACAAAAGAGACTCTGCCCGAATTTTGTTAAATTAAGGACCTTGGTAAATGGGGCATAATGGTGTGATATCGAGTTACTCGGTATCTGCAGGTATTCCGCAGGTTGATGGGTAATCAATGGACCCCTGAATTTTGGGGCATCACATAATTATAGTGTAAATCATGTATTTTAGAACCTTGCAACCTAGTATGGATGTGTGGTGAAGGCATGGACACATTAAATGAGGATTGGGAGTGTTGGAAGGTGAAGAAACCAAGAGAAATGGATTTTGGAAGGTTTAGCCCACTGGTTTCCCAAGGTTTTTACACAATACCGCTATTTTTCCCATTTTGAACCATGATCCACTTCGAACCTGAACAAGTTCAAAACAAGAAAGTTGTAGATCTGGACGTCTTATGTATTGTGTCAAAATATCAGCTCAATCCAATGGTTGAATCAAACGTTATACCCCTTTTATGAAAACTAGTCTAGAGTAGAAGAGTACCGATACTGTGTACCAGTATGGTTCAGCCACTGGTGTTCGGGGTATCGGTACGCTCTCCTGAAGCAGCCCAAGCTCCTATTTTTCATGCTCTACTTGCTTGGGGGTCCCACCTACACTTCTCCCACTTGCCCCTAACATTTTCTGCACATCTTCATACCTCCTACACCCTTAATAAAGACTTTTAAGGCTTGGCATTGAATGAGGAGAGAGAGAAGGGGTGAAGCTTGGGGATTGCAGGTTGAGCCTGCCATACCCATGCATTCAGCCCCCTATTGATGGGAGGCCTGCACACACCTTGGGGGGACCACCATGCATGAAAAATGAAGGCTTTCACACTCCATATACTGACCATTTTTCAGCATTTCAAAAGTGGTGGCTACCTAAGCTAGGAGTAGTTCAATGTAGAAGATGATAAATAGTGATTAGAAAGCTTATGGTTTTGCATTTTCCTCTCCATTCTAGTTGTAGTAATCTTTTAATCTCTTGTAATCTTTACCTCTTGCACCTTAATGTCATTTACTTCAAGTCCATTCCAAGTTTAGTTACATGTTTTTGATTTCACCATTGTTGTTTTAAGTTTTCTTCATTTTCATGCTTTAAAATGGGTATTGAATATTTTTCTTCTTAGTTTAAGTTTTCTTGTATTAGTTCAAGTTCCATTCTTCATTTATTCATTATGTCCATTTATATTATGCTTGTCTTTCATTATATCGTCGTGAGTAGTTAGATTTAAGTTGGCTAAGCCAACGGAAAATTCCTCTTAGGAATACCATTTCAACTCATTTTCTTTCCTCCTCTCGATGTACGATGGTTTGGTTTGACTGGGTTGAGAGTGGATGTGGTTGTGAGTCTTTGATATCCCGTAGGCCTAGTCCTAGTTTATGCTTGGATCCTCACTATCTCGTCCCTAGCTTCCCACGAATCAATCGTTCATCTATGTACCATGGGACGAAAGTTTCGAGTTGAGTTGAGATTCCCATTAGAATTACCTCTTTGGATTAGCCAACACTTGTTTTTCTTGTATTTTCATTAAGAACAAAACTCACCAAAACCAACTACAAGATTTTACATTTTTTTCCTTTTTCAACAAAATCACCCTCAATAGAATTCCCTTCCTTCCCTGAGGAGATGACCTTGGAATACTTTTCCAAGTAAAACACGACACTCAAAAGACTCCTTGCGCTTGGGGAGTACTTTTGTTCACATATGCATTTCATTCCACACACATATTTTGTTCATTTCATTCCATTCCATCCACCATCTCCTTGCCCCTTTCTTTTGACATCACCAATAGGATAGTGACACTCCCCTTCGTCTATAAACTATACATGCTAAAAGGTGATGTTTAGAGGTTAGGAAACTATAAGGAATTTTGGCAAGCACAGTTACAAACCAAAAACTAGTCAGATAGCACCATCCAGATAGTAGAGCTAATGTCCGGACGACAGTATATATATCTTCTGAAGAGAAATCAACAAAAAGATGGATTTAAGACGATGAGCAAAATGGTCTTCAAGCCAAACGCAAAGGGATCAATCTCCACCACCTCATCAACCTCCACAACAACCTTACCTGAGAAATATCTTCAATGAGATGATGTTTGAGAATTTTGAACAACAAGACTGGTACGATGCTAATTTTTTGAAGATTTTGAGAACATCAGAATCAGACAAATTCTTAATACAAGAGGATGGTTACATTATGTTAGATTATCTGTTCCTGCTTATGACGGCTTAGTTCGTGAATATTATAGTAATGCTGAAATAATTTAAAAAAAGGCAATTACGTATATTTATATAGGGTATTATTTTCCAAGTGACACCTGCTACTATACCCGAATTCTTTCAACCCATACCAGGACTAGAAAACCCCAATATCCATATACTCGATTACCTGATTTAAATGTTATAAGAAGAGAAGTAATATGTACCCCAAAATTTGCTTGGGGTAGACCAAATAAATATATAAAGCAAGGGGACCTGACTAACAAATACCGCATCCTGAATTTGATAATAGGGTATAGTTTGCTACCCCGTGCCCAAAAAAATCAAATCTATATTGAGCAGACTTATTTCTTGTATACATTTGGAATGGGACACACAATTGATTTGCCGAATTTATTCATGGACCAAATGATAGTTACTGTGAATAGAATGAAAGCCTCACTCCCATATGCCATGTTAGTCTCTCAGCTATGCAGGGAAGGAGGAGTGATCATTGATCTGATATGGAAAATAGTGGATCAATTTGGAGCATTGGATAAAACTTCATTGACAAAAAAGTCATAAGGGATAGCAGGAAGACCGACTTGAAGCACCATCTACACCCCAAGAAGAGTCATTCCAGGTACCTAAAGAATTCATACCACTAGAGGAACAAATATACATACCAATGGACGACAAAACTAATAGACAAATCTTACTAGAGGCGGAGAATAGTATTACTCAGATCAACCAAATCATGGATGAATATGAACAAAGTCAAGCTGAAATTTTGAAGTTATTTAAAGATTGGTTCGGAGAAGGATCTTCTACTTCCTAAACATACTGAAGATTCTACAAAATAATTTGTTATCTTTCACTCATCTTTTACAATATGCACTTGAACTTTAGTTTATGTTTTATACTTGTTTGTTTGCCTTAAACTTATTTGTTATTAACTTATGCATGTTTTGAATTAGGTGTGTTTAAGTTTGTTTTTGTTAAAGTTAGAGCTTATATTGTTAAAGTTAGGAAGACTAGTTCATATGATTCACAATTAAATTAGGTTAATATACCTATGTGTTGTGAAAATATTCTTAATCTGATCGTGCGGGATTTTCATTCTTTAGCTATATATTATCTTAATATTTTTATTCGAACTTATTTATATGAGCACGATTAGATTTCTTTATTTCAGAAACCGTCTTAAATATCACACTCTTTACATATTTAGTGGAGAAGTATAACCAATTGAAGAATTTAAGCCACTCATTCTTGGAGAGATAGTCTACATTTACTCAAATAAACATCTTCGATTCTACGGTAAAATTTCTTTGAATAATCTCATTAATTTTGTCTTGATTAGCACTTGTTAGATTATATTATTAGCATTATCCTTGAAATTATTTTATGCAGTAATTATATAGATATATGATTTCTGAAAAATGATCTTAGACCACGTTTGATTAATTTTGAGCTTTAACCATTTCTTTTACAAAATTATATCCTTAGTCAACCATGATTGAGCCTAAAAGGGTATAAATTCTTTTCTTGAACCCCAAGAATACCCGAGCCACATAAAAGTATATTAAATCTACCCTTGCTATCTAATTTTCTTGCACCCTCTTTTAAATCAGCAGGATACTTAAAGAAAAAATGATCCCGATTCAAAGAAAAGAAATCTGAAAAAAAAAATAAAAACAAAAGAGCCAAGAAAGTGAAAAAAAAAAAAATGAACATGCAAAGTCTTAGAAAAGAGAGAGGTGTGTTACAATATTAAAGATAGCGTTTGAATCCCACTAATGTCATTTCATACACCCTAAACCTATGGACACATCACAACATGAAGAAAGTCCTTTTTGATTCCAGAAATTATGCATTTGTATTAATCTTATCATTCTAAAAAGGAAAATGTTAATAATATATGTTTAATACAATGTTAATATTCTCTCATGAGATTATGTCAAATTCCAGTTCGATTCAAATAAACCGCTCTTTTGATTAAGTACATATGATATTATTTGTTTTGTTAACTATATTCCAATCACATGTAGCTCATGAGAATAGTCACTATAACAGGTGTGTTCTTTTTGCTGAGTGTATTCCAAGAAAGGATTGACA
This sequence comes from Ilex paraguariensis, assembly GCA_963454935.2. Classification (NCBI taxonomy): domain Eukaryota; kingdom Viridiplantae; phylum Streptophyta; class Magnoliopsida; order Aquifoliales; family Aquifoliaceae; genus Ilex; species Ilex paraguariensis. Next base: position 1,656,391 of record CAUOFW020002835.1, read on the forward strand.
TCAAAACTACCATAAAATATGGAAATATTTCTTGAGTGATTTTTGAAACAAAAGAAATCATCACAAACACAAGTTTGTATAAAAATATATGGATAATTTTACAACTAACGTGTGTTACTCTTATAGTGATCAGAAAGGAACTATTATAGCAAGACAGAAGGAATATTGATTTAATTATTTTTGTGAAAAGTATGAATTATAAACGCCTAACTACTGAAGTTTGTAGGTAACTTCACAGGAAACTTTCACGAGACAAAACTCGTCCACTAGGAATCACCTAGGGGTTTAACGGCTTGTTGCATATGCTAAATGCAATCGTGAAAAAAATCTATTAAAATGATTTTACTTATGTTTATGTTTTATTTTCTAAAATAATTTTTCTAATCTATGTTTACTAGGGACTAGTAAAGTTTAAGTTGGGGGCTGTGATTAATCCTAATTAGTGTGTAAACTATAATGACTAAGTAATCAACTTTGTAAGATAAAACAACTAAAAATTATCAATTAGGAGTAATTATAATTTGTGTGAAAATTAAATTTTTAAATACTTTATGTTTAAATTTCAGGGTCTAAGGTTGAAATACTGGAGAATACGAGGCAATTTTGCAAAATTTGAAACAACAAAGGAGCAAAGTGTAATATAACACATTGAACATCCAGCCCACGACATATGGATCAACTACAAGGCACCTTGAAGCTTAAGAACAAGACACTTGGAACCTCTTGCAAGGCAACACCATTCGGATGATGATCCTAGGGTCCAAATGGTCATTAGGAGGCAAAGCCTTACCTTTCCACCTCGGCCTTACATGTCCATCTCATGCTTGCATTTTGCCTGTATATAGGGGTGTTCTCCACCATCTTAGAAGGCTGGCCATCCTAGAGCTCCAAAGGGAGAAATCCAAGAAAAGAAAAGGAGAGAAAAAGAAAGAAAGAAAGAGAAATTCAAATACAAAGTCAGTCTATCCTACACCAATATTATGTATTTCTACATTTCTGTTGTATCTTTCTATTTGGATAGTTGAACTACTACTAGTTTTTTGTCTTAATTGATAATAAAGGTGGTTATGTTTCAGTTGTTCAATGTGAAAGAAGTTTTAGAGTTTATATTTTAATTTCAGTTGTAATAAAAGCTGCTTGCACTTCTTGCTTGTTTGTAGCAATGGGGAGTGTTTAGTTCACTTATACCCTTCGATGAAGGGTGAATGATTAGCACAAAACTTTGTAAATTTTTATATGCTAATCATCTTGTTTTAATTGCTTTCGGAAATTAAATAATGGGAGTTGTGTTAATTGAGTTCTTAAAGATGATATTTGGCATTTGCAGTTAAAAAGTGCTAAATGAGGCCTCTTAAGGCCTTTCCAAACCATTTGGGATGAATGGGGATGAAAAGGTAGCTTGGGAACAACTCAGAACAGCTCAGGAGAGGAGGAAATCAGAAAATTAGAAAACCAGCCAAACTGTACTGGTACGTTGAGGCTACTGGAGTTCCTCATACCGGTATGCTTTGCCTAATCTGCCTAAATGCTCTGCAACTCAGATCTGCTACTTTGAGGGTCCCACCAAGACATCCTTCTGCAACTCCCTGACATGCCCAACACTTAGAACACCCCTTGGGACACCTATCTTGGACTTTTGGAAGCTTGGCCATAAATGAGGAGAGAGAAGAGAAGAGGAGCTAGGTGTGTAGACAAGCTCTGCAACCCCTCTGTCCAGCCCATTCCTCCTGCACCCCTACAGATGGAGGTCACTTTTGGAGTCTAAGGCATCATCCCATGCACATTTCTGGTAGGCAAAGACTCCATTGGTTCAGTATTCTACATTACATAGAGATATAGAGAGAGAAGGTCAGGGAGAAGATGACGAATAGTGTCTACTGAGAGAAAATTGAGATTTTTGCATTTCTTTCAATACCTTGTCTTGTAATCTCCGGTATGAATCCTTAGAACTTCATTTAATGTCATTAATGTTGTTTTCCTTAAAGTTTAATGCAAGTTTAATGCTCTTTTAAAGATTTCAACATTAATGTATCAAACTTCTTCATTTTCTTAGTTTTTAAATGGGTATTCAATATACTCTCTTCTAGATTATGTTTTCTTGTATCTAGTTACTCTAGAACTTCATCTATTTGCAATGCATTCTCATTACATTGTCAATTTCATTTTAAGCATGAGTAGCTAAATCTCTTAGTTGGCAAAACCAAGGGGAACCTCCACTTGGGTATACTATTTCAACTCATTCTATGCCTTTCTTTTAGAGTCCAATGGTTCGGTTTGATTGGGATGAGGGTGGATAACTTGGTGAGTCTTTGATATTTTGTAGGCCTAGTCACGGTTTATGCTTCAATACTCACCAATTTTATCCCTAACTTCCCACGAATCAATAGTTCATTCATGCTTTATTGGAGTAGGGTTTCGAGTTGAGATGGTAGTCCTATTGGAGTGACCTCTTGGATTTGCCAACATTTGTGTTTCATTTTATGAGCATCAAAACAAACTTCACCAAACAAATTCCAACAACCAAAGATTTTACACTTTCTTTTTCCCAAAGTCACCTTCCCCTCGATTTACTTCCTTCCCCATGGAAACGACCATGGAATACCACCAAGTAAAACACAACCCACAAAAGTCTCCTTGCACTTGGGGAGCACTTTTGTAGACACACACACTTTTTGTGCATTTACACATCACATTGCCATCTTTTCATTTTACCCCGTCTCCTTGCCCTTTCTTTTAACATCACCCATAGGAGAGTGACACTCCCCTTCATCCATAAACTATACATGCTAAAAGGTGATGTTTAGAGATTAGGAAACTACAAGGAATTTTGTCAAGCAGTGAACATATGTATATTATTGGTTTACTTCTGGAAATGTTGATATTTTATTTATATCTTTATCTATAAATGTATTATAAGCTTCATGCATGATACAGTGATGTGCGTAGTTTCGGTGCTGTGCCTGAAATTATGTCATCAGCGCATCATCAACCTGCCAGTAAAACAACCACGGCATACCTATCGGTATAGCTAGTCCTCAACCGGAACGTTGAGGATGTTTAACTGTTGCATGGTACTAAACCTAAATGATCCTCTTGAATGGTTTGTCCTTTTGCATTATTAGGGTTGTTCATATATAATAATACTATCAGGTGAATATTTACGGTGTTCCTATTGGTATGGCTAGTCCTCCCCCGGAATGCTGAAGATGTTCTACTGTAACATACTATAACCATCAGATTAATGACCTAAGTGATCCTCATGAATGACTTGTTCTTCTGGATTACTAAGATTATTTAATTGGTATAAATGATAATATTCCAAGTCGAACAACCACGACATTCCTATTGGTATGGTTTATCCTCCACCGAAACGCTGAGGATGTTTAGCTGGTGTACATGTATCACAAATGAAGTCAAATGAATAATTCAAGTATTCCTTATGAATGGCTTGTCCTTCAAGTTTGCTTGGATTAATCACTTGATACATCTATAACCAGCTAACCTAAGAAGTTGTTGTGTTATGAATTAATACCACCAGTTAACCTAAGAAGTGGCTAAGTTATGGTTTATTATATATGTACCTACTATTATAGAGTTAATTGAGTAATTCAAGTATTCCTTATGGTTTGCTTGGATTAATCAATTGACATAAATACCACTAGCTAACCTAAGAAGTTGTTGTGTGATGGTCTGTATACATTAGACCTACCGGTTGACTTGCCAATAAAATGGGAGTTAATTTTTGTAAGGTAGCATTTCCAGTATTTAACTAAAATAAAGCATATGGAATCCCTAAACTGAAGGGTATCTTTTATATTCTTGTCATTAATACTCTTACTTGCATATTTTATTTAATTAAACTAGTTGTTAATCTAAGCTCGCATCACAAGCTATCAAATGATACACTACTTCAAACAACAACTTAATTTTTTTTATTTTAAAATCTAAATTACTAAAACTCTTCATGAGATCGATACTTGGACTTAAACCGAGAAAACTACAATTCGACCACTTATACTTTGGTGTATAATATAATATTATTCAGATCACAAAGAGTACGAATCATCCCTTAGTTAATTTTAACTTAGGTTGATTAGGATGAAAATATAATTCAAAGCAATCTAATTATGACTCCTAAGTCATTTTAAAACAAAATATTTTCTAAACCATATATGAGTTTTGAAAACATAGTTTGAGTCATAATCGGACCCCTCTTTGAGCAATGACCTTTAGTGCTCAAGAGGCTAAGTTTTTGCATAGTTTTATGCTTAAAAACCTTTAGGGACCAATCTATGCTCGCTAGCTTTCACTATAATGATCTCTTTGTTACTTAAGGAAGAAAATTGGAAAAGGCCACAGAAGGCATCACAGGACTCGCTCGAGCAATCTCCATAGTCGCTCGAGTAGTATCATGGTCGCTCAAGAAGTGCCTACCTCAATCGTGTTTGAAACGTTGTTTTCACTCCAGCGACAACTGCCATATAAACACCCTCCCACCGATCAAACGATAGTTCACTAATTTGAATTTGCTTATTTACTAAAATTATCCTTATTATAGACTTATTAGTAGGGAGAGCCTTTCCCACATTTAGGTCAAGCCTCTAGTGAGATTTTCAAGAGAGAAAATCATACTTCTACCTTGAGGACTTCAACCACAACCTAGATCCTAAAGATCCAAAAGGCTACTACTATAGGTTCTGCCCAACCTCACAAATTGGAGTTGAAGATCTTGATGGTTTGATAAACTCAATGGTGTGTGTATATCAAGGATTGACATGCTCATAATCGCTCGAGGCCTAGATGAACCATGAGCGGAGAGGTCCGAATAAAGCTACACTAGATGTAGAAAGTGGCCCTGTGGTACAGAGACAGCAAGGAAATGAGCATCTAAACATGGAATTGATTGAGGGATAAGTCTCGAGTACTTGTATGCTGACTTAGTAAATAGAAGAATAGGCTTTGGTGAACTGAGAAGGTTCCCCGCAATGTTTCCTGAGGATGGTTTTTCGTGTCAACAAATCACTCATGTTATTTACTATTTTTTTATATACACTTGTGATTGTTTGCACACACGTGCTCTATGTGTTTGTGAATTTGATTTTTTGAATATTCATTCATACATAGTTATGCAATTGGTTTCAGTTTGGGATCACCATGAGATTGATTGTGAGTGCATTAATTCTACATTAATTAAAATCAATCATTATGGTTAATTTGTGAGAAGAGGTAATTGTGATGGTTTAGTGATGAGTGCTTAATATTCAATATTTAATGGCCTCACTATATGCATTTTAACTTAACTTGCATTTAGTACTTACAAATAGTTGAATTTATGAATAATATGAAAATTTTGATGTTGCAGGTAATTACAGTGTAAATGATGGATTTCAAAACCCTGCAACTAAGTGTGGATGAGTGGTGAAGATATGGACACATTATTGAGGATGTGGAGGCTTAAAAGTGAAGAAATCAAGGCGGTATTGGTGCTTGGTAACATAGCCACCGGCACCTGCACTATCTGGTAGTAGTACCTTGATTTTTCTCCTTTTTGACCATGATCTACCCAGAATCTGAAAAGTTTCAAAACCTAAAAGTAGTATATCTTGACGTTGTCTGTATTGTGCCAAAATTTTATCTCAATCGGACGACTAGATCAAAAGTTATGACAATTCTACAAAAATTGGTCCTGAGCTAACATCTCAATTACGACCTACCGGTAGGTTTTGGCTATTGGAGTAAAACCTACACGTAGGTTTCATCGTTCTATATGTAGGTTTTGCCCAAAAGTGTCAAAATGCCTACAACTCATGCTCCACTTGCTTGGGGTTCCCACTTATGATTCTCCCACATTCCCCTTGATATATTCTACATATATACATGCCTCCTACACCCTAGTGGCTGACTTTTGAGGATGGAGGATGAGAAATGAAGAGAGAAGGAGGAGACATGGTGGGTTGCAAGCTAGGCTTGTCCTAGCCTGTCCAAAGTCATCAACTCACCTCCCATTGGTAGGAGGCCTGCACATAGGCTATGGGGAGCCTCATGGATGAGATTTACGAAGATCTTACACCATATATTCAACATTTCAAAAGCTTTGAAAAAAGAATGGGCTACGTAAGCTTAGAAAGCTCCAAGGAAGAAGATGAATAGTTAGATATAAAAGCTTAGATTTTTGCATTTCTTCCACTCATTTCACTTGTAATCTTCTATAAGACTTTTGTAAGCTTCATTATTTACTTTTAATGTCATTTATTTCAAGGGCTTTGCAATTTTAGTTGAGTATCTTAGTTTCTACCATTGTTGTATTTAAGCTTTCTTCATTTCAAGTTTTAAAATAGGTATTGAATACTTTTCTTCATAGTTTAAGATTTCTTGCATTAAGTTACATTCCATGTTTCATTTCTTCATATGTCTCTTTACATTATGCATGTCTTTCCTTTTTATTATGAGTAGCTAGAGCTTAAGTTGGCTAATCCAAGGGAGATCTCCTCTTGGGTTTGCCATTTCAACTCATTTCTTTCCCCCTCACAGTGTACGTTGATTCAATTTGACTGGGTTGAGTGTGGACATGGTTGTGAGTCTTTGATATCCCGTAGGCATTGTCAAGAGGTATGCTTGGATCCTTATCTCCATCCTAGTCCTGCATTTTCCATGAATCAATCGAACATCTAGACACCATTGGAGGAAGGTCTTGAGTTGATTTGGCATTCCCATTGGAATGGCCCCTTCGGATTAGCCAACACTTGTTTCCCTTTCATTTTAAGCAAAATCTCCACTCACCAAAACACAAAACTCAAAGGTTTTTACACTTTTCATTTTTCACCAAAATCACCTTCACAAAATTCCCTTCTTTCCCTGAGGAGATGACCTTGGAATGCCCATTCCAAGTAAAATATGACATTGCAAGATTCTCTCTACGCTTGGGGAGTATTTTTGCACACACAAACACATTTTGTTCATTCCACACCATTATTCCATTTTCCCATTTCTTGCATCATTCCGAGGGAGAGTGACATTCTCCTATCCCTATAAGTCATACACACATTGAGGGATGATGTCCGAGATTAGGGAGTACAACGAAAACCATCAAGCATTTTTGGTGCCGTTGCCGGGGAAGGTTAAGCGTCGAGTTCGAAGGTGATTTTGGAAGGCATATGTAAGTCTCGTGATTTTCATTATGGGCCAAGGTATGTTGTCTCATTTGTAAATAGTTGGTTTTAGTTTGTGCTTTGTGTTATGTTTCCAAATTTTTATGATAATGTGTTAAATGCCCCAAATTTTGAAAAATGTGTGTGACGTTTGTGAAGAGTATGGGCACATCACTAGTGAGTGCCCAATAAATTATACGGTTCAGGACTTTGCATGTGAAGGTTCAAATTCAATATTGGCCTCCGAAAATTTTTACCCTGACCATTATGTTACACCGAGTTATGGTTGGGAGAATGAACCTTATAATTTTTCATCAGATCTCACACCACCAAATGAATTTTACCACTGTCCAAGATATGGAGACTCAATTGAAGAAGAATTGAAAAATACTTTTCTCGAGTTTATGCTATACCAAATGGAATTCAATACCCAAATAACCCAGGACCTTATTGCATTGACTAATGTTATAATCACTATGCATGAAGAACAACATCTTGAACATAGTCAATGTAGTGAGGTTGATCATCTCAATGGAATGCATATTGATGTTGAATCTCCCACTACTCTAGATTGTGAAAATTTTAATGAAGATATTATTTCACATGAGGCTAATAAGCCCAAGGTCATTTTGCCATCTAAGAGTGGTATTGAGATTCACATTTCTCAACTTGAGGATGATCATCTCAATGGAAAGCATATTAATATTGAATCTCCCACCACTTTAGATTGCAAAAAATTTAATGAAGATATTCCCTCACATGAGGCTAATGAGCCCAAGGTCATTTTTCCACAAAGAGTGGTGTTTTTCAACTTGGGGAGGGCATTGAAATGGAGTTAAGTGTAGAAACTATTAAAGTGAAATTGTATACTCCATTGTTGGAATTACTTAAACTTGTCTACACCTCTGTTTGGTTGAGATTTTTGAATCATTATCCTTTGTATTGTTGGATAAATTGGTTAGGAAGGGCATTTATATAGCAAAAAACTTTCAAAATAAAAAAAATCAATGGGCGCAAGCTCATATCCGAATTGAAGCCGAATTGACTTGAGCCCTTTTTTTTGTTTTCATGTACATAGTAGTTAGACTTATTTCATTGTTATATTTTCCTTTTCATGATGTTGTAATGTAGATTTTAGCATGAAGTTGTTTACCTCTCCCTCATTTGTACTCTGTTCATTTTGAGCATCATTGTAACAAATCTTATTCAATATCAAGTGCGAGTTTAAGTTTGGGGGTTTAAACAAACTTTTTTTTGTGTTTCATATTCCTATTAATGTTTATATCAAAAAAAAAAAGAAAAAGAAAAAGAAAAAAAGAGGGGTATCTAACTTCCCATGTTACTTTCATTTTTCTCATTGCATGTTTCCTTGTGCATTGAGGACAATGCATGGTTAAAGTTGGGGGGTGAGATGCAACATTTACATTTTCCACCACTTTTGTATAAAATAATGGGAAATGTGAAAATTTTGGACAATTTTTGAGAAAAATATCTAATGTTGAACCAGATTCCCCTATTCAAAGTGTATGGGTCCAGTGATAATTTGGTCTTCATTTTGAACTTTGAATACATGAGAACATTATAGAAGTTTATCCTATTGCTAAGAGTATCACATACTTGTTTGCTTTTCAACTCAACCATAAGTGCACCATGAACTTGTAATTTTGGTAATTTACGGATTGATTTCACATTTAGTGCTCGACATGAATAGTGGAGATGAGTAAGAACCCATGTGAACATTAATTCCAATCCTTGTTTGGAGGGAACTTACATTTACTCAAGGAACAAATTTTCAAATTCAAATTTGTTCAATAACCTCATTATGCTTGTTTGGTTATGTAGAAATGATCGACTTTGTCTTGATATGTACAATGCTCCCCCATGCTTATTTAGAAATGATCTTAGACCATCTTTGAAATGCTTTGAGCCTTAGCCTTTTCTTGTGAAATTATATCCCTAGTGCCATGTTTGAGCCTTAATGAAAATTCATTTCCATGCCACATAAGTGACCAAGCCAGTGCAAAAAGATGAAAATTTACCACACCTTGGTTATTCTGAGAGCTGACCATGATTGAACATGACAGAGAAGGAATGGTGATGTGGAAACCAAGAAAAAGGGATGAATGATGTGGAATTCAAATGTTGAATGGGAAAAAGAATGAAAAATACAAGAAAAGGAGAGAAAGAGGTGAAAGAAGAAAGAATGATTAAAGAAAAAGGAAAATGTTAAGGAAAAGAAGAAAAAGAAATAAAGAGGAAGTGATGATGTTAGCTTGGAAATCCCATAAAAATGGATATCTTTTTGAAATAAAGGTCATTCACCTAGAACAATCATCTTTGTTATCCTATATCTTTCGTTTCACTTACCTCATTATCATCCCAAGGCGTTATTACAACCCTTGAAAGTACTAAATGATCTTGAGAAAGCATGGGGAAGGCACACTTTTAAAGAAAAAGAAAAGTTAATTTTGCTATTTAGTGCCCTAACATTCCTTTCATGAGATTATGCCAAGGTTGTTTCATTTGTATAAATGTGCTTCATTTTCGGATTATATGTGAATATATTTTATTTTGAGCACAAGATTTTATCTCACATATACACATGGAGAGCATGTTAGGATAATCATAGTGTGATTCATTGTTGAGAGAAACCCTTGGTGAGTTTTGCATCGAAGTTGAATTTGGATAGCTAAGTGAATGTGGATTCTGTTGAGTAAATGCTTAAATTACACGATAAACCTTAATCAATATATAACCCACACTCTTATCTTTATATAGTAAGTAATCATTTATTTTTGAAATGCTAATATACGTAATGGAGTCTGCATGAACTAAATAGATTGTAAGAGTAGAGATAACAATGTTAATAGTGTAGAATCGGGTAAATATTTAGTTCAAACATAGTTTTCACTTGTAAATATATGAAACCGTTTGTAATAGAACTTATACCAACTATGTTTGATGTACAAATATAAGTTGTATAAGTTTGGGTTCATTTTGAAAGGGTTTTTAATGGGTTTGAAATGAAAAATAGAGGAAATAGGCAAATCTGGACAGAACCTACCAGTAGTACGCAGTCCAATGGATCCAAACTACCGATATTCAATAGGTAGTAAATTACTAGTAGATCTGAACTACCGGTAGTCAACAGGTAGTAAATTTCCAGTGGACCCTAACTACCGGTAGTTCCTTATGAATTACCGGTAGATCGTTAAAAAATCGAGATTTTTATGTTTTAAAACCTCATTTTCACTCCATTTTCTCCCATTCTTTCACCCCACTCTCACCCCAAACCTCTTAGAACCCTAATAGAAAGACTTAGAGAGAAAGAGAGAAAGGGAAAACAAGAGTTTTAAGGGTGATTCAAGATCAAATCTTCTTGTCCTTCACACCAAAGCCAAGGAGAAAGGTAGGGGTTTTCTTGCATTCTCGTTCATTGAGACTAGAGCTTGTATATACGTATTCTTGACTCTAAATCTTATATATATGTTATGAAATCATCATTTCTTGGTCTTCTTGCAATTATTATTTTGTTTTAAACAAAGTTAGGGTTGAATACCCATGAAATCTCTTTTTCTTGATTTAAAACCCTAGTTTTCAAAAAAGATGGATTTTTCTCTTGATTCTTCCTTTTATTCTTGATTTCGAAACCCTAGTGCTTTGTGTTGAGAAACAAAATGGTATTTATGTGATATCTCGCTTAATTTCTTAATTTGTTTTATTGGAAAAATGTCGATGAAATTTGGGACTTATGATTTATCTATGATTTGAGAATTTGGTTAGAATTGCGCATCTCTGGTATGGTTATTGTGAGGGACTTGAATTGTATTCGAGCACTGCCGTAGAGTGTTAAAGGTTAGTCTATCCCAGTGAGGGTGAGATGGTTTCCTAACACTTGTAGTGGTTTGTTGTTTGTGAGAGGAACCATTATTATTCACATAAGTTCGAACTTAGGGATGGTATACTTTTCTTGGGAAGGATTCGTCAATGCCGTGGGAGACGATATATGTCCTTTCTAAAGTGGTTTTTGTGGTTATGATTGGGTGAACGAGGTAGAGTCGTTGTGCAGATTAATGGGAAACAACCAACATACCTGAGAATATGTAATGACACTATTGAACAATTATGGTTATTTTGTGGAATTGGTTTCCTACAAGAGCTTATGGAGGTATGAGACTCTACAAGAACTTGTGGGAAATGGTTTATGATTGTAAATGATTTGTTAATACCAGAAACGGTTTCCTACAAGAGCTTGTGGAGGTATGAAACTCCACAAGAACTTGTGGGAAATGGTTTATGGTTGGAAATAGTATATTGTTGAAAAATTCTTTTTTGCTATTCATTTAAATTATTGCTATTGCATAAACTTGGGATCCGTTGAAATGTCCCAGTTTTATTTCAAAATTTGATATATGATATTTGCAAAAATGAGGCCGACTTGCTTTATACATTTTTCTAAACCTTGTATGAGTTTGGGAGGAATGTTGCTGCAGAGCTTAGTGCTCACCCCCTACAAGCAATATATTTTTTAGATTACGTGTTAGATGAGGAGCTCAGAGTCAATGAGTAGGTACATTGGGAAGCTTCGCTAGACGGGTGCGTGGTTCCCGAGGAGAATGGTTAGGGTTTTACCCTCCTAGATTGTAGACTAGGAAATTTCTTTTGGGATCATGTAAAGACTAATCTTTTGTTAAATTCCGTTGCGAGAAAATAGTTGATTCTTTTGGGATGTAATGGCCATGGTTGGTCTATTCTTTTGGGATGATATTGTAAATATTATATTTGTTGAATGAAATTTCTTTATTGATGAATTTATTTAGTTGCTCTCATAATGTGAATGGTTTTTAAATTGTAATGTTCTCCAAGGTGGGTTTTGGGGCGTTACAAAGTTTTGGTATCAAAGCTTAGGAATTAGGTCTTACATGGGAGCTGTAGGTTGTGGACTATCACTGGAGTATTAGCTTTGGTTAAAGAAACTCTAGGGTTGAATTTGTTTGAAGTGGTATGTTTAAAAGATATGTGTGATGTGTTGATTAGTTAGCTTAGGGATTAATTATATGTTAGAATTCATGGATTAGCTAGCTTTGAGGAGTTGATGAAAATTTGGGATGTATATTCTAGTTTTATATCATGTTATGTTGGACTATTCTAGGAGATGGATTGTAATTTGAAGTTGGTTTGTAAATAATGCTAGACATGGATCTTTATGCAACTCATATTATCTATATTGAAGATGGGTATGAGATAGGATTTGTGACAAAAGACACACAAACCTGAGTTGGACAAGTATAGCAAAACCATCAGTCAAACAGACTCCCTTTCAATAATTTGATCATAACTCTTTGTTGGAAAGTCCAAATAGTGCACCGTCTTTTTTGTTAGAATCTTAACTTGTATATCTTTCCAACCATATAGGTCACACATTCTAGAAATATCTGAGTTAAATCAGTTTATTCTTTGAAGTTGATCAAAAATATGTGTTGTGGTATTCCTTGGATAGCAAAATATCATGCTTTTCTTCCTAGACTCTGAAAGACTTATCCTTAAGCAAGCTTCCTTCACTATTTAGGCTTTGATTTAGAGATACCCCCATGTTGATTGAAGTATTTTGATGGATAACAATATAAAATGGGATTATGAACCATGTGAGTGTTATGTTTTCCGCTAGGGTGAGTACGATGGTATGAGATAGTATAATTCTCAAATATGACCAATTGAAGGAATATGGTGAAATAACATCGAATGAGAGCCTATTTTGGAATAGCAATAGGAATTGTGGATATGGTTCTTAAACGGATAAGAGTTTGTTTTCATAACCACAAACTTAAGGTTACCAATATTGGTTTGAAAGTATTACGGAAAGTTGATTAAATTTACTTTGGAAGTATTGGTGGTTTAGAGGGTTCATACATAGGATACTCATTGAAGACGTTATACTTAGGTAATCTTATTTTGGTGTGGACTCAATTCACTGTATTTAGACTCTCTAAAATATTAACAATCAAGAATCTCTTGGGTGAGTGTGTAGTTAATAGTTGACTTGTATTTATAAATATTGATTTGAAATTTGAGGTTGAGGTATGGAAACAAACTCATAGACATGTAAAAAGGAAATCTAAAAGGCCTGACTAAATTATAGTAGTTACATTTGACCCTATATATTGTAGGATTAAAGACTATAGAGGTTTAAAAAGATCGAGGTTAGATATATCAAATAAGTATTAAAATACAAATAATATCCAAAGTTTGATATGAACCTCTATTGTTCCGTGAAATCTTTTATTGTTATTGGGTCGTGTTGGGGGAATATGAAGTTCTTTCTCTTGTCTCTTTTAGTACTTTGTTGAGATAGGTATGATTAGTTATACTTGAGGATTGTTAATATGAGTATGGGAGATTTAAACTTTATGGTTTGTGATGATAATTGGAAAGATGTAATTTGAAGAATCAATGATGATGCCTATGAAGATTGACTTTGACATGGAGGTAAAAACCTTGTGTAATGTTTGGGATAAATCACTATGGATATCCTAGTAACTAGCAGATCGTTAATATCTTGGGGATTACTAATAATGAATAAGACTTTGATGACTAATGTGGGTAAATTGAGGAACATTGGTTAATCATTGGGATTCAAGTTTTTGGTTTTAATTATATCACCCGAAATTTGGTAGTAGTTAATTGAGAGAGTTTTTGGGATCCTTGACAGTACATCTTTACATTTTTGGTATATTGCTAGATATATATTGTACGGGATTGTGTCATAGGGATTCGAAAGAATAGGTATTGTGAAAAGAATTGTGATGTTAATGAAAGCCACTATGAATTGATTTCATGGTTATTAACTCTAGCATAAAGTTAGTGATTGAGAATGAATACTTGGGAGATAGAAAATAATTGGCCTTAATCAAGTTGGTGAACATGTGGAGATATTAAGATTGATCTGAAAGCATGACTCTGAATACAAATGAGTTGTGAAGAGGATTGTAAGGCTTGTTGATTTGAGCTGTAGATTAGGGACTGAGAGCAAATATCTTGGAGATATAACTTGACACTTAGCATACTTATAACAGTTAGTTAATTACTAAAATTTCTTTTGAATGGATTAGATAGATCGTTGGTGTATACAATTTGGAAGCTATAATTGGAGGATAAATGTGATTAGGTTTCAATTTTACACTTTGGTAGAATTTGACATATCTTCTCAAAATTTTCAAACCAATGGGAATTCTTATCTTGTGGCTAGTTTGATCTGGGACATGGTGGATGTTAATTTATATCAGAGTGCGCAGCAAGCCATTGGATTAGATTCAATATTAGTGGAATTAACCATTAGTTACGGTTACTGTGGTGAATGTAGAGAGTATAAGCTTGAAGAGTGAGATTCAATTTCTTGGAAAACTTGGTGTATAGTTTGATGGTTATAATTGTTGGGAATCTTGCGATGTCCACCAAACTACAAAAATTGATAAGTGTCCATAGGATGCGAAGTATTATTAGATTTTAAATATTGTGAGCTTCTCTAGACTGGTGAGAAACAAAGTCATTAAGAATGATACATCTATTTAAGGAATCATTGTAGATCTTGTCGTAATGGCATTGCTAAGTTTTGGATTATAACGTAATTTGGGTATAGGAATGACGGGTAATTCCATTAATGAAATTGAATTTAGTTGTTGTGAAATGCTTATGGATAAGCTACATGTAAAAATCAAACATGAGATTTTTTCTAAAATGATTGATAAATTCAAAAGAGAAGTGATATGCGATGAATAGGAAATAAGTTGAAGATCTAGCAATTCTGCATGATATGGAATTAGTTTAGACAATCACATGGAATTATTGAGTATAAAGAATGATCAAAAGTAGTGAATGAAGGTAAACTTGGGGACTTCACTAATTGTAGTGACGGTATAAGTTGAAGGGATGGATTTAAAATTTGCATAAGATGTTCTATTTTAATCTTGGCTTGATGTTTAAAGGATGAATAGAAGTGGCAACATCATGGTCAAATGAGAATTTGATAGACTAACTCAACGATTAAGTTTCGAGCACAAAACTTTCTTTAAGGGGGGTGGATTGTAATCCCCCACACTATTATCTTTATATAACAAGTAATCATTTCTTTTTGAAATGCTAATATACGTAATGGAGTTTGCATGAACTAAATAGATTGTAAGAGTAGAGATAACAATGTTAATTGTGTAGAATCGGGTAAATATTTAGTTCAAACTTAGTTTTCACTTGTAAATATATGAAACCGATTGCAATAGAACTTATACCAACTATGTTTGATGTATAAATATAAGTTGTATAAGTTTCGGTTCGTTTTGGAAGGATTTTGAATGGCTTTGAAATGAAAAATAGAGGAAATAGGCAAATCTGGACAGAACCTACCAGTACTACGCTGTCCAATGGATTTGAACTACCGATAGTCAACAGGTAGTAAATTACTAGTAGATCTGAACTACCGGTAGTCAACATGTAGTAAATTTCCAGTGGACCCTAACTACTGGTAGTTCCATATGAATTACTGGTAGATCGTTAAAAAATCAAGATTTTTATGTTTTAAAACCCCATTTTCACTCCATTTTCTCCCACTCTCTCACCCCACTCTCACCCCAAACCTCTTAGAACCCTAATAGAAAGACTTACAGAGGAAGAGAGAAAGGGAAAACAAGAGTTTTAAGGGTGATTCAAGATTAAATCTTTTTGTCCTTCATCGAGACTAGGGCTTGTATATATGTATTCTTAACTCTAAATCTTATATGTATGTTACGAAATCATTATTCCTTGGTCTTCTTGCAATTATTATTATGTTTTAAACAAAGTTAGGGTTAAATACCCATGAAATCTCTTTTTCTTGATTTAAAACCCTAATTTTCAAAAGAGATGGATTTTCCTCTTGATTCTTCCTTTTATTCTTGATTTTGCTTGGATTAATCAATTGACATATCTATAACCAGCTAACCTAAGAAGTTGTTGTGTTATGACTACTACCACTAGTTGACCTAAGAAGTGACTGTGTTATGGTTTATTATGCATGCACCTATTATTATGAAGACAAATGAATAATTCAAGTATTCCTCATGAATGGCTTGTCCTTCTGGTTTGGTTGGATTAATCAGTTGTTATGGATACCACCAGCTAACCTAAAAAGTTGTAGTGTGATGGTTTAAGGCTATTGCATTACGAAGTGGAAGAAAGCTACCTAAAATCGTTGGTGAAACTCCAAAACAATCACTTTGGAGAGGATGGTAAGGATGAAGATAAAGATAGCAAGAATGTGGAACATGAAAAGAAATAAGAGGATCCAAGTGCATGTTCTAAGGGAGGCAAGCAAAGTCCTATTGTGCCTCCCGTGCTAGTTCCACAATGTTTGCAGAAATAGAAGTTGGATAAACAGTTCTCCAAATTTTTGGAAGTGTTCAAGAAGCTCCAAATTAATATCCCTTTCGCAGATGCCTAGCTACGAGAAATTTATGAAGAAAATTCTATCAAGGAAGAGAAAATTGGGTGATTTCGAGACAGTTACACTTACAGAATAGTGTAGTGCTACTGTTCAAACGAAGCTACCACCAAAGCTAAAAGATCTGAATAGCTTTACAATTCCATGCACAATAGGCAGTCAATTTTTTGGGAAAGCATTATGTGACTTGGGAGCTAGTATTAACATGATGTCACTCTCAATTTATCAGCAACTGGGTTTGAATGAAGCAAAGCCGACGAATGTTACATTGCAACTTGCGGATAGATCACTCACTTATCCAAAGGGCATAGTTGAGGACGTTCTAGTTAAAGTAGATAAGTTCATTCTTTTCAGCTAATTTCATAGTCTTAGATTGTGAGGAAGATAGAGAAATACCTATTATTCTTGGGCGACCATTTTTAGCAATGGGGAGAACACTTATCGATGTACAAAAAGGTGAGCTAACTATGCGAGTCCAAGATCAAGAGGTTACATTCAATATATTTTCAGGTATGAAATTTCCTAAGGAAGCGAACGAATGTTTTCGGGTTGATTTAGTGGGAGATACAATAAATGAGGTATTTGTAGGAGGTTGTATTTTGAATCCCCTTGAGATATCACTCGTTAGTTCCACTGTTTCGGGCCACCTTGCTCCTCTAGAGTATGTACAGTGGTTGAATGCTGCTCCAAGGGTTGTCAAATTCAAGTCACAATTTGAGACTTTGGATCATTCGGGAAGCTCTACTCATGTAAAGTCATATTTGGAAGAACCACCTGTATTAGAGCTTAAACCTCTTCCAAATCATTTGTGGTATGCATATTTGGGTGATTCTTTTGCTTTACTTGTTATTATTTCTACTTCACTTGATGAATTTTAGCAAAGTAAGCTGTTGCAAGTTCTTCGTGAGTACAAAGCGGCTTTAGGATGGTTTATTGTAGATATTAGGGGTATTAGTCCCTCAATATGTATGCACAAAATTTTGCTTGAAGATGATGCTAAGCCTATGATTGAGCAACAACACCAGTTAAATCCTATCATGAAGGAGGTGGTCAAGAAAGAAATCATCAAGTGGTTGGATGCCGGAATTGTATACCCTATCTTAGACAGTTCATGGGTTAGTCCAGTTCAATGAGTTCCGAAGAAAGGAGGCATGACGGTAATGTCCAATGAGGACAACAAATTAATTCCAACTTGGACAGTGACTAGGTGGCAAGTATATATGGATTAACACAAACTCAATAAGGCAACTCCAAAAGATCACTTCTCTCTACCATTCATTGAGCAAATGGTTGACAGATTGGTTGAGCATGAATTCTACTGTCACTTGGATGGTTATTCCGGCTATAATCAGATCGCAATAATACTTGAGGATCAGGAGAAGAGCATGTTTACGGGCCCTTATGGAACCTTTGCATTCCAGAGGATGCCTTTTGGACTATGCAATGCACTCGCAACATTTCAACGATGCATGATGGCAATATTCTCCGACATGGTCAAGCAAAAGCTTAAGGTATTTATGGATGATTTTTCGGTATTTGGAGATATCTTTGTCCTATGGTTAGAGAACCTAACTCTTGTGCTGAAAAGATGTGTGGAAACAAACTTGGTATTGAATTGGGAAAAGTGCCACTTCATGGTTAAAGAAGGCAGTATTATGGGGCACAAAGTTTCTGCTATTGGGATAGAGGTGGACATGGCAAAAATAGAGACTATTGAAAATCTACCACCACTAACATCGGTAAAAGGAATTCAGAGTTTTTTGGGGCATGCAGGATTTTATAGACGATTTATAAAGGACTTTTTCAAGATTACGAAACCTTTGTGCAACCTTTTAGAGAAATACATACCCTTTAATTTTGATACACCTTGTATAGAGGCCTTCGAGGTGTTGAAAAAAAAGCTCATCACTGCTCCCGTGATAGTTGCACCAAATTGGGATTTGTCGTTTGAGCTCGTGTGTGGTGCTAGAGACTTTGCAGTTGGATCACTTTTAGGTCAACAGAAAGAAAAAATGTTTCATGCTACCTATTATGCTAGCAAGACGTTATCGGATGCACAACTCAACTACACAATCACTGAGAAAGAATTATTAGCAGTTGTCTTTGTTTTCGACAAATTATGATCTTATCTCATTGGTACAAAGGTGATAGTGTTCACAGATCATTTAGCCATTAAGTATTTGATCTTGTAAGCAGTTGTCTTTGCTTTCAACAAATTCTGATCTTATCTCATTGGTACAAAGGTGATAGTGTTCACAGATCATTCAGCCATTAAGTATTTGATCTTGAAAAAGGACGCAAAGCCACGCTTGATTCGCTGGGTCCTTTTGCTTCAAGAGTTTGATTTAGAGATTCGGGACAGAAAGGGGATAGAAAACCAAGTGGCAGATCATCTCACTAGACTTGAGAAAGTCGTACAACAAAAGGGTGATGGTGTAATGATCAATGAATCCTTCCCAGATGAGCAACTATTTTATGTTGCAGAAAGAGTACCATGGTATGCAGATTATGTGAACTATATAGTGAGTCATGTGCTTCCTCCTGAAATGAGCAACTAACAAAGGAAGAAGTTCTTGCACGTGGTGAAATATTGCATCTGGGATGAACCATTCCTGTTTAAACAATGTGCAAATCAGATGTTAAGAAGATGTGTGCCAAGGGAAGAAATCGAAGGAATCTTATAGCATTGTCACTCATCATGCTATGGAGGACATTATGGGGGAGAGAGAACAACAACAAAAGTCCTTCAATCAAGTTTCTATTGGTCAACTATCTTCAAGGATGCCCATTTTTTCGCATTAAAGTGTGACAGATGTCAACGCACTGGAAATATTTCCAAGCGACATGAGATGCCCTTCAACAATATTTTGGAGGTTGAGATCTTTGACGCCTAGGGTATAGACTTCATTGCCCTGTTTTCATCATCATACAATAACCATTACATATTAGTTACGGTGGATTACGTCTCTTAGTGGGTTGAGGCTACTGCTTTGCCTACCAATGATGCAAAGGTATTGTTAAATTTCCTCCGAAAAAATATCTTCACAAGGTTTGGTACGCCGAGAGCGATCATTAGCGATGAAGGTACGTATTTTTGTAATAAATATTTTACAGCACTTCTCGCTAAATATGGGGTCACCCATAAGATTGCCATAGCTTATCACCCCCAAACTAGTGGCCAAGCCGAAGTTTCGAATAGAGAAGTGAAGCGAATTCTGGAGAAAATTATTAATCCCAACCGAAAAGATTGGTCGAAGAAACTAGATGACGTCCTGTGGGCCTATCGAATAGCATATAAAAAACCAATTGGGATGTCTTCGTATAAGCTAGTGTATGGCAAAGCTTGTCATCTACCAGTAGAATTAGAGCATAGTGCATATTGGGCTATTCATAAACTTAATTTTGACTTGCATGCAGCGGGTGAGAAGCGTCTCTTGCAGCTGAATGAGATGGATGAGTTCCGTCTCCATGCATACGAGAACGCAAAGCTTTATAAAGAGAAGGTAAAAAGGTGCCATGATAAGAAGATCATTGAGCGAAAGTTTCAACTGGGACAAGCAGTACTCCTGTTCAATTCGAGGTTAAAACTCATCCCGGGTAAACTCAAATCAAGGTGGTTGGGGCCATTTATGGTTACTAAAGTATTTTCGCATGGAGTATTTGAAGTCAAAGAACCCAACTCGAAAAGAACGTTTAAGGTGAACGGCCAAAGATTAAAGCACTATTGGGGTGGTGACGTTGATCGTCAAAAGACCTCGATAATCCTCATCGATCCAGAATGACAATGGGGAGTAATCAGGCTAATTACTTTAAACCAAGCGCTATTTGGGAGGCAACCCAAAGTTTAACTTTTAATTTTTAATTCTTTATTTTTTTCAATTTAGTTCTTAGATTATTAGTACATTTTTAATAGTGGCTTAATTGCTTGTAGGTATTGATGATCTAAAAGAAACATCAAATAAAATAAAAGAGTGAAGAAAAATGGAGTTTGAACAAGTAAAAGAGGAGCAAGACCAGAAATTCAGCGCCTCAGCGCTGCCCTTCTATTCCCATACCAGCCAGGTCGCTCCCCTGTGATGAGCACAAAACATTGCATAATTATTGGCCTCATTTCATGCTTTTTAACTTAAATTAGCATATTAATTATTTAGAATTAGTTAAAGTTAGGAATAATGTGAAAATTTTGATGTTGCAGGTAATTATAGCATAAATGATGGCTTTTAAAGCTTTGCAACTAAGTGTGAACATGTGGTGAAGAGATGGAAAAATTGAATGAGGATAGGGAGGCTTGGAAGGTGAAGAAACCAAGAAAAATGCAATTTGGAAGAAAACCTTCCAGAAGGTTTAGCCCACTGGTTTCCCAAGGTCATGACATAGTACCACTATTTTTCCCATGTATGACCATGATCCACTCGAATTTGAAAAAGTGCAAAACTTGAATATTGTAGATCTGGAAATCTTCTGTATTGTGTCAAAATTTTCGCTCAATCCAACGGTTGGATCAAAGATTATGGCAATTTTACAAAACGTGGTCATGAGTTGTCACCTTCCAAAAGACCTTCCGGAAGGTTTTGCCTACTGGAATCGACCTTCCAGAAGGTTTACAAAAAACCTTCCGGAAGGTTTTGCGCTGAATACCCGGAACGCCTGCAACTCATGCTCCACTTGCTTGGGGGTCCCACCATTGATTCTTCCACTTGTCCCTTGACATCCCTTACATATTTACATGTGCCCTACACCCTAGGAGAAGACTTTGGAGGCAATGATATTGATGAGGATGGAAGAGAAGGGGGCAGCCATAATGGTTCCAGGCTAAGCACTCTCCTAGCCTGCCAAGCAATTAAAAATCACCTATTATTGATGGGAGGTCTGAACACACAGGCTAGGGAAGCCTCACGGATGAAAAGGCATCAAGTCTTCACCATATATTCAGCATTTTCACTCACATTTGAATGGTGGCTACCTAAGCTTGGAGTAGTTCAATGTAGAAGATGATGAATAGTAATTAGAAAGCTTATGTTTTGCATTTTTCCTTTCCATTTCAGTTGTGGTAAGCTTTTAATCTCTTGTAATCTTTAACTCTTGCACCTTAATGTCATTTACTTCAAGTACATTTCAAGTTTAGTAACATGTTCTTCATTTCACCATTGATATTTTCAAGCTTTCTTCATTTTTAGTTTTAAAATGTGTATTGAATATTTTCTTTCATAGTTTACGTTTTCTTGCATTGAGTTAAGTTTTAATCTTCATTTCTTTTTCATGTCTCTTTACATTATGCTTGTCCTTCCTTTAGTTATGAGTAGCTAGATTTTAAGTTTGCTAATCCAAGGGAGATCTCCTCTTGGGTATTCCATTTCAACTCTTTTTCTTTTCTCCTCTTGGTGTACGATAGTTCGATTTGACTGGTTTGAGGGTGGGTGAGATGGTGAGCCTTTGATATCACGTAGGCCTGGTCACGATTTATGCTTAGATACTCATTCCATCTCGTCTCTAGCTTCCCACGAATCAATCATTCATCTATGCACCATTGGAAGAAGGTTTCGAGTTGAGTTGGGGTTCTCATTGAAATGACCTCTTTGGATTAGCCAACACTTGTTTTCTTTTCATTTTCACCAAAAACAAAATCATAAAAACTGAACTCAAAGATTTTTACAGTTTTCTTTTCTGCACAAAATCACCTTCACATACTTGAACTTTCCTTCCATGAGGAGACGACCTTGGACTACTTTTCCAAGTAAAACAACAACACACAAAAGACTCCTTGTGCTTGGGGAGCACTTTTGTTCACATTTGCATTTCATTCCACACACATATTTTGTTCATTTCATTCCATTCTATCCACCATTCTATTGCCCCATCTCTTGCATCATTCCAAGGGACAGTGACACTCCCTTACACATATAAGCCCCATACACATATTTGAGGGTGATGCTAGGAGACTAGGGAGCAACAACGAAAAACACCAAGCATTTTCGGCGCCGTTGCCGCAGAGGGTTAAGCGTCGAGTTCAAAGGTGATTTTGCGATGGCATAGGTAAGTCTCATGATTTTCATCATGGGCCAAGGTATGTCGTCTAACTTGTATATTTTTTTGTTGTAGTTTGTGTTTCTTATTATGTTTCCTAATTTTTATGAAAATGTATCAAATGCCCAAAATTTTGAAAATGTCTGTGAGATTTGTGATGAGTATAGGCACATCACTAGTGAGTGCCCAATAAATGCCCCTCATTTTGAAAATGTTTGCGAGATTTGTGGTGAGTATGGACACATCACTAGTGAGTGCCCAAAAAATGCCCCTTATTTTGAAAACGTTTGCGAGATTTAGGGTGAGTACGGACACATGACTAGTGAGTGCTCAATAAATTATCCGGTTCATGACTTTGCATGCGAGTATTCAAAATCAAATTTGGCCTCCGAAAATTTTTACCCCGACCACTATGTTACGCCGAGTTACTCGAGTTATAGTTGGGAGAATGAACCTCATAATTTTTCATCCAATCTCACACCACCAAATAAATTTTCCCATTATCCAACATATGAGGACTCAAGTAAACAAGAATTTGAAAATAATCTTTACGAGTTTATGCAATGCCAAATGGAAGCCAATGCCCAAGTAGCCTAACAACTTTCTGAAATTAGAGATGGACTTAATACATTGACTAATGCTATAATTTATGTGCATGAAGAACAACATCTTGAGCATTGTCAATGTATTGAGGATGATCATCTCAATGAAATGCAAATTGATGTTGAATCCCCCACCACTCTAGATTGTGAAAAATTTGATGAAGTTATTATCTCACATGAGGCTAATGAGCCCAAGGTCATTTTTCCATCTTTGAGTGGTGTTGAGATTCACATTTCTCAACTTGGGGAGGGCATTGAAATGGAGTTAAGTGTAAAAACTTTTGAAGAGAAATTGAATACTCCATTGTGGGAATTGCATAAACTTGCCTATACCTTGGTTCAGCTGAGAATTTTGAATCAACATCCTTTCTATGTTTGGATTGATGGTTTAAGAAGGACATTTATACAACAAAAAAATTTTTACATAAAAAAAATCAATGGGCGAAAGCTCATATCCGAATTGAAGCCGAATTGACATGTGCCATTTTTGTTTTATTTTGATGTACATAGTAGTTTGACTTATTTTGTTGTTATATTTTTCTTCTCTTGATGTTGTAGTGTAGAAATTGTTTACCTCTCCCTAATTTGGACTCATTTCACTTTGAGAATCATATTAGAAAATCTCATTCCATATCATGTGCGAGTTTAAGTTGGGGGGTGTAATCAAATGGTTTTGTTTTCCCTTTAATGTGTATGCAAGAAAAAAAAAGAAAAAAGAAAAAAGGGGTATCTAATTTCCCATGTCACTTTCATTTTTCTCATTGCATGATTCCTTGTGCATCGAGGACAATGCATAATTCAAGTTGGGGGGTGAGGTACACCATTTACATGTTCCACCACTTTTTGTATAGAATAAGTTAGAAATGTGAAAATTTGGAACATTTTTTGTGAAAAATATCTAATATTGTATTATATTCCCCTACCTTAATTGTTATGGGATTTGCGATTTCTTGATCTTCATTTTGAACTTTGAATACATGAGCACATTATAAAAGTTTATCCTATTGCCAAGAGTATCACATATGTGTTGTCTTTGAAATTCAACCCTTGTGCACCTTGAATGTGTAATTTGGACAATTTACGGATTGAGTTCAGATTTGAGTGCTTGACATGAATAATGGAGATGAGTAAGAACCTATGTGAGCTTTAATGCCATCCTTGTTTGGATGGAACATACATTTACTGAAGGAACAATTTTTCAAGTTTCACATTTGTTCAATAATCTCATTATGCTTGTTTTGGTTAGGTGCATTTGGGTACTTACCTAGATAGCACCCCAAGACCTCATTACAACCCGTAAGGTCCTAAATGATCTAGAGAAATCATGGGGAAAACATACTTTTAAAGAAAAAGAGAAGTTAATTTTCCTATCTAATGCCCTAGCATTCCTTTCATGAGATTATGCCAAGGTTGTTTCATTTTTATGCATAAACTTCATTTTTGGATTATATGTGAGCATACTTCATTTTGTGCACAAGATTCTATCTCATATATACACATGGAGAGTAGGCTAGGATAACCACAGTGTGATTCATTGTTGAGAGACACCCTTGGTGAGTTTTGCATCAAAGCTTAATTTGGATAACCAAAGTGAGTGTGAATTCTGTTGAATAAATGCTTAAATTACATATTCATTTCACACACACAAGTTTGAAATAAATGTGTAGGTGAATACTCTAGAATAGCATTTAAAGTTATGATGTGATTCATGTGTGATTAGTTCGGCTGCATTGGAGTAAGGTATTTTTTTACATCCCATTGCTAGTTAGGATGAGGGCATATGTTTTAAATGTTGGATTTGAGCAAAAGAAGTTTGTAGGTACATTCACTGGAAACCTTCACGAGATAAAATTCATCCACTAGGGATCACCTGTGAGTTTAAAGGTTTGTTGCCTGTGTTAAATGCAATTGCAAAATTAATATATGTTTATTTTGTTTGCCTTTTTTTTACATTTTGTTTGCTAGGGACTAGTAAAGCTTAAGTTGGGGGGTGTGATGAGCACAAAACTTTGCATAGTTATTGGCCTCATTTCATGCCTTTTAACTTAAATTTGCATATTAATTATTTTGACTTAGTTAAAGTTAGGAATAATGTGGAAATTTTGATGTTGCAGGTAATTATAGCATAAATGATGGCTTTTTAGCATTTTGCAACTAAGTGTGAATGTGTGGTGAAGAGATGAATACATTGAATAACGACAAGGAGGCTTGGAAGGTGAAGAAAACCAAGAAAAATGCAATTTGGACATAAACCTTCCGGAAGGTTTAGCCCACTAGTTTCCCAAGGTCTTGACATAGTACCACTATTTTTCCCACGTTTGACCATGATCCACTTTGAATCTGAAAAAGTGAAAAACTTGAATATTGTATATCTGGAAATCTTATGTATTGTGACAAAATTTCCACTCAATCCAACGATTGGATCAAACGTTATGGCAATTTTACTAAAAGTGGTCCAAAGCCGTCACCTTCCGAAAGACCTTGCGGTAGGTTTTGCCTACTGGAATCGACCTTTTGGAATGTTTACAAAAAACCATCCGGAAGGTTTTGCATAGAATGCCTGCAACTCATGCTCCACTTGCTTGGGGGTCCCACCATTGATTCTTCCACTTGTCCCCTGACATCACTTACATATTTACATGTCCCCTACACCATAGGAGAAGACTTTGGAGGCATTGACATTGATGAAGATGGGAGAGAAGGGGGCAGCCATAATGGTTGCAGGCAAAGCACTCTCCTAGCCTGCCAAGCCATTAAAAATGACCTATTATTAATGGGAGGTCTGCACACACAGGCTAGGGAAGCCTCATGGAGGGAAAGACATCAAGTCTTCACCATGTATTCAGCATTCCACTCACATTTCAAGGGTGGCAACCTAAGCTAGGAGTAGTTCATTGTAGAAGATGATGAATAGTAATTAGAAAGCTTATGTTTTGCATTTTTCCTTTCCATTTCAGTTGTGGTAAGCTTTTAATCTCTTGTAATCTTTAACTCTTGCACCTTAATGTCATTTACTTCAAGTTCATTTCAAGTTTAGTTACATGTTCTTCATTTCACCATTAATGTTTTCAAACTTTCTTCATTTTTAGTTTTAAAATGGGTATTGAATATTTTTTGTGAAACCCGGGAAAAATTGAAGTTTTTCTTAGAAAGAGTAGAATGGTAATTTGCCATCCTAATTCATATTTAAAATACTCATGTTCTAGACCTCAGATGAGTAAATGGAGTTCGTCGTTGGATTCGTATCGCAAAATTTAGTCACCCTATCAAATTTCGTCGAATTCTAAGATAGTCAGATATTTTTACGTCGTTCGAGGTGACTGCAAGGCGAATGACATTTTAAAGGTCCCAAAAAATGAATATTTTTAACAATTAAGTTAAAGTTCTAAAAAAATTAATTTGAACTAAATCCGAGGTATAACGAATCGTTTCGGGACGAAAAACGGACCCCAAAGTCGAAAATATGCGGTGCGATGTGGATCACACATTTGGGACTATAAATATCTACTTAACTTAGATATTTTGGAAAAAATATCTCTTGTTCTTGACCCTTGGCCGGCCATAGAGAGAAGAGAGTGAAAAGAGAGAAAAATAAGAAGTTCTTCAAGTTTAAATCCAAGATTCCCGGAGTTCCGTCGGTCGGAATTCGTCAAGCGAAGAATCAAAGTTCATCTCCTCGATGAGGGCTACACGTACGTACCAAAAAGAGTGGGTTTCACCGAAGATTCAAGAGGAGACTTTGGGGAAAATCAAAGTTTTGAGGTTGTTTTGGTGTTATAGAAATTCTCTACACTTCTATTGAGGTAGGGTTCTTCTTACCTTGGTTTTATTCCTCTTCTTTGGGGCTGTTTGAGGGCCGGTTTAGGGGCTGAAACTATGGACTGTTATGGACTTTTTTGGAGTTAAAATGATGGACCATTTTGGGTTAAAATATGGGCTGCTATGTGGCTGTTTTGTGGCTGAATTTGGGACTGTTTTATGGCCTGTTTAGGGGCTATTTTGTGGCTGAATTTGGGGCTGTTTTATAGCCTATATAGGAGCTGTTTTGTGGCTTATATAAGGGCCGTTATGTGGGCTATTTTGTGTTATATTGCACCTTTGTGATTAAGTGTATTATTGGCACAAAAATTGTGATAACATGCTTGGAATTGTGTTATGAAAATGGTTAATGTATGTACATGCTTGTGTTATATTGACATTGTGGAGAATTATATTGACATTATGGAGAATAATGGGAATTATATGCTTATAATATAATTTTGCCATGAATATGTAAAATGTATTGATATTGTTCATATGTCTTTCATAGAATATTGAATATGTTATAATTGTGCAATAGGACATCATATTGCATATGCACGGTAACATCGCATCACGTGAGTGTGTGCATGGTTGTCGTCAACACCACACTTGGTGGATGATGAGTGGACTCCATTAAGCTTGGTCGAAAACTTGGCTGAATCACAGAAGTTGCATGGTGATTAGGGTTGGGGTAAGCAAGGAGGGACTAGAAGATCCCCCGGGTGCAAGGCCCAGTGATTGGGATACGCACTCCCTTGGCTTGGCCCATGAAATGTGTGGGCGTACGCGGAGCCCTTGGTGGAAGTCCATAAATTCCAAGTAGGTTGGAGACCCTTGGTATAAGCCCATGAACATCCACCCCATACAAAGACCCTAGGTTGGTAAAAGTTATTTGATGTGCAACATAAATGACGATTCCATACACATTGGCACTTGCATGTGTGAGGAGCTGGGAAGGGCTCGGGTTAATTTGCATGAGTGAGTCTCATCTCATTTCTTGGGATGACATGATAAATTCCACCATTGAATGCATATTCTTACTTGGAATGTTGATGTGAATATGAAATGTTGTATGTGGGCATTGCATTTGCACTTAGGTGGGGAGTAGCCTTCGTAGGAATTACTCTACTGGGCGTGGCTCACCCTATACGGGAAAATATTTCAGGTTTTGGATACACACCGGTGGAGGGCCCTCACTTGGATCCTCATGTTTGAAGAAGGCCGGATTGTGGCTTTATTTTGTGTTAATGTAAAACATTTGTGGAAATAATTTTTTGGGCATGTAATCTTTTACAAATAATTGTAATAGAACTTATATAGACTATTGTTAAACTAAGCTTGCATATTTTGATATAAATATGGATAATTGGACCCAGTGTGGCCAATGTTTACTTATAATTGGACCTGGTGTG
Organism: Ilex paraguariensis; assembly: GCA_963454935.2. Classification (NCBI taxonomy): domain Eukaryota; kingdom Viridiplantae; phylum Streptophyta; class Magnoliopsida; order Aquifoliales; family Aquifoliaceae; genus Ilex; species Ilex paraguariensis. The sequence continues at coordinate 1,684,847 of CAUOFW020002835.1, forward strand.
GTCATTGTTGAATATTGGACCTCAGATGGGTCTTGTTATTATATGATTGCACAGGTTGAGTTTTGGGTAGAGCTTCCCGTACAAAGGAGACTCTGCCCGAATTTTGTCAAAATTATGGTTTTCGATAAATGGGGTACAATGGCATGATATCGAATTGTTCGGTATCCACGGGTTGATGGGTAATCAATGGACTCCCGAGTTTTAGGGCGTCACAGCTTGGTATCAAAGCATAGGTATACGATTTACGTAGGGCTTGATGGCCATGGGTTTAGACTATTGCATTCATTGTGCATTTCATGTTATGTACTAAATTTTGCTACATGATTATGTGTTATGTGTTATGTGAATTGTATGCATGGTAAAAGACATATGGAAAAGAGAAACACTAGAGTTAGAAAACATGACCTTGGGTTCGAAAAAAGGAATGAACAGTATAGTTCTATGTGTCTAGTAGGTGGTACACGAACTACTAGTTAAACAAGGAGGAAAATCTCTAAGTTTAAATACTTGATCCCTAACTTGGGATATTAAGTAATTGATCTATTGTCATCTTATGTGTTTGTAGATGACAACTAGAGGAAGGGGACGTCGAGGTGGATAGAGCAACCAACCACTACCACCGGCCTTTGACCAACAAGCCTTCTTGGAGGCTATTGGTGCGGCAGCAGCTAGCATTGTACAAGCTAGTGCTACGGCTGCTACTATTGCATAGACAGGTGCAAGTGGGAGTCAAGGAGGTTCAAGTCACCTCCAAAAATTCAAGGCACACAATCCTCCGATCTTTCTGGGAGGGGTGGATCCTATGGTGGCTGACCATTGGTTCTGATAAATGGACAAGATCTTGAGGGCTATGGAGATTACCACAGATGCCACGAAGATAACGCTAGCTACTTTTCAGCTAGAGGGAGAATCCCAGGTGTGGTGGGATTGGGTCAAGGACTCAAGGAATTTGGAGACCATGACTTGGGTAGAGTTTAAGGAGCTCTTTATGAGCAAATATTTCCCCGCAACTACTAGACATGCAAAGGCCCGAGAGTTCTTAGACCTCAGACAAGGAACGATGTCAGTGATGGAATACGTGGCTAAGTTCACGAAATTAGCACATTTTGCTGATGATTATGTGGCCACAGATATAGCCAAAGTAAGGAAGTTCAAAGATAGCTTGAAGTTGTCTATTCGAGGCAAGATTGTGGGTCCTCTTCTGCAAGACTTGGACTTAATGGTCACCACAATAATGGCCATTGAAAGAGAGGTGGATGATGCATGGAACATCCGGGAGGCAGGTGTGAAAGATAAGAAGAAGGAGGGTCAATCCTCTTCTTCTAGTGCAGGGAAGAAACAGAAGACTTCAACTCTGCAGGGGTATCAAGGGCAGGGCTGTGACTATCAAGGCCAAGGCCAAGGTCTGTCCTCTCGAGGTAGAAGAAACTTCAGGACTACGTATCAGGCAGGTTAAAAGACTTGTTATCATTGTCATCAGCTGGGCCATGTGAGGAAAGATTGTCCCCAGCGACAGGGATCCTAGTCCCAGTCTTCAGTGGGGTACTCACAGACGCACTCTATTCCTCCCTACCCTACCAGGGGCCAAGGGAGCCATTATCGGTACCAGGGCACTACACAAGGCCCCACTACTTCACGTGCGGGGATTTTGCAAGCAGGTCAGATAGGCCAGAGCATGGGTCTAGGCCCGGGACAGGGCTCACAAGTCGGTACTTCAGGGACCTAGGGGAGTGTTTACGCTATAATACCACAGGCTGAGCCGGTAGATCTGTCAATGATAAAGGGTACATTTCTACTCTCTCGCTTATAGGCTAGAGTATTGTTTGATTCTGGTGCATCACATTCATTTATTGCTGCATCTTGTGTGCAAGACTTGGGCTTAGAGGTTGAGACCTTGGAAGAGCCATTGCTTGTGAGTTCTCCGCTAGCACCTAGGGTGAGAATTGATCAGATATGTCGGGGTTATGAGTTAGAGATCTCAGGGATTATACTAATCATGGACCTTAGGGTCATGAACATGTCCGAGTTTGATGTTATCCTTGGTATGGACTGGTTGACGGCACACCGTGTTGTTATTGATTGTGATCGTAAAAGGGTCACTGCTTTTAGTCCAGAGGGGGTTTGTTTCAAGTTCCAAGGGGAAAAGCATGATGCTTTACCCCAAGCAGTGAAAGATTCTCAATGGCACGGGTAGTTGATGAGTTGGCTTGAGAGCCTTACTTTGAAGGATTAGGTGAGATATGAGTTGGGTCTACCTCTGGTGGTTTGTGAGTATGAGAATGTTTTTCTAGATGAACTACCGGGATTACCTCCACATAGGGATGTAGACTTCACCATTGATTTACATTGTGGTACATCGCCCATTTCTATGACTCCACATAGGATAACGCCCGCTGAGTTGCAAGAACTCAAGGTCCAATTGCAAGACTTGTTGGACAGGGGTTTTATTAGGCCGAGCACCTAACCTTGGGGCGCTACAATATTGTTTGCGAAGAAGAAGGACAAGACCCTTCAATTGTGTATAGATTATCGACAGTTGAATCGGGTTAGTATCAAGGATAGGTACCCTTTGCCGAGGATTGATGACTTGTTTGATCAGTTGAGAGGGGCGCGAGTCTACTCTAAGATAGATCTTGGCACCAGTTACCATCAGTTGAGAGTTAGGGAGGAAGATATCCCTAAGACGGCATTCAGAACATGATATGGGCATTTCGAGTTCACAGTCATGCCGTTCGGATTGACAAATGCTCCAGCGACATTCATGGATCTCATGCATAGGGTGTTTCAACCCTACTTAGATTTGTTTGTTGCAGTCTTTGTTGACGACATCTTAATCTACTCCAAGTCTGAGGAGGAAAATGAGGGTCATTTGAGGATTGTTGTTTAGACCTTGAGAGACCATCAGTTGTACGCCAAGTTCAGCAAGTGTGAATTTTGGCTTACAGAGGTGAAATTTTTGGGACATGTAGTGTCGGCTTTGGGTGTATCCGTGGACCTAGAGAAGGTTGAAGTGGTTATGAATTGGGAGAGGCCGAAGTCAGTCTTTGAGATACGTAGTTTCTTGGGATTGGCGGGGTACTACAAGAGGATCATTGAGGACTTCTCCCAACTACCTGCACCTATAACAAGATTAATCCAAAAATAGGTCAAGTTTGAGTGGAATGACTTGTGTGAGAAGGCATTATAGGAGTTGAAGAGGAGGCTGACATCAGCTCCTATTCTGATAGTTTCGAAAAGGTGAATGAGGTGCAATGTGTATTAGGATGCCTCGAAGGACGAACTCAGTTGTGTATTGATGGAGTCCGGGAAGGTGGTGGCTTATGGTTCTCGAAAATTAAAGAATCACGAGCAGAATTATCCAACGCACGACATGGAGTTGGCGGCTATTGTCCTTGCCTTGAAGGCTTGATGCCACTATTTATACGATGAGCAGTTTGAGGTGTTTTCGGACCACAAAAGTCTGAAGTACATCTTTACACATCGGGACCTCAATATGAGGCAACACAGGTGGATGAAGTTTTTGGAGGATTATGACTTCACTTTACATTACCATCCCGGTAAGGCAAGTGTGGTGGCTGATGCACTCAGCCGGAAGTCACGAGGAGTCCTGGCTAGTGTGGCTTTTCGGGAGTGGCAGATGCTCGAGACTGTGGGATAGTTCGGGTTACGCTACATGGGGCAGGCTCAAGGTACTTTGGGGAGTTTAGTGGCTACACCTTCCCTACTGAGCAGAGTGATTGAGTCCTAGGGACAGGATACAGAGTTATCATCCATCAGGGACCGAGAATGATTAGGTACAGGTGACGAGGGCTAGACCATTCACTCGGACGGTAGTCTTCGATTAAGGAGAAGGATTGTGGTTTCCCAATCTGCGGAACTCAGAGAGGAGATTCTTAGAGAGTTCCATTGTTCGCATTTTGTTGTGCATCTAGGTGGCACAAAGATGTATCATGATCTTCGTCGCCAGTATTATTGGAGTGGGATGAAGAAAGACGTTGGGAATTTTGTTAGGCGATGTCTTATGTGTCAGCAGGTCAAAGCCGAACACCAGAGACCAGCAAGGTTACTCCAGCCTTTAGAGGTAGTTAAGTGGAAGTGGGAGCATGTCACGATGGATTTTGTGACTTACTTGCCACGGACATCGCGAGATCATGATGAGGTGTGGGTGATAGTGGACCGACATACAAAGTTGGCATACTTTTTGGCAGTGAGAATGAACTTCATGATCTACGATTCCAGTTTGTTATAGTTTCGTTTGTTATAGTTTCGTATTTTAAAAAAAAAAAAAAAGATTGTTCTGGATTGCGTATTTTTACAGCATTTTTACTTATATTTCATGATCACATCAAATACAGCGTCAATCGTCTTTGTGACTGGCAGACATTAAAAAACCAGATAGTGAGTCTTGAAGCATAGAAAGCATAGATGTTAAAATTTTTTGGTTTAGTTTGGGAGTCTTGCGCACATTTCCATCTGATGTGCATGCTGTGATCTTGAGAAAAATAAGAGTAGTCAGAAAAATTGAAAGCGGAGAAGCACAAGCAAAACCATTGTGTGGCAGAAGTACTTTTGCTAAACGTCGTCGTGCCAAACGGCTGGGTGCTTGTAAACAATGTGGCAGATGTTTTCACATGAAAAAATACAATATGTGTTCTGAACCAATTTCAAGTCATGCAACCGATCGATTAAACTGGATAGTGTATGGGCAGAGTAAGGTCACTTACACCGGGACTTACATGTTATGTGCGAGAAGAAGTGGGAAGGGTCACTAATAATGACATAGACACAAGCGACGACTCGGATTAAATTTTAACTAATAATGACAAAGTTGTGGAAAAATGTGTTTTGGGGATGAAGGTTAATGGTCCGAAATTTTTTTTTGTAAATATTTGTTTATGTACAAAGTTTTTTTGTTGAAATAAAAATGTGGGTCGAGTAAGGATTGTCCTAAAATGGCAACTTGTAGCGTGGGTAGGGACCTATCCTAAGACACCATAGTTTTCCAAGTTCAATATGTGCATTTAGTCTTTTTGTAAATTTTCATAGATAAATGTGTATGTAAATAGTTTTGATTTTTATTCGAGTGAAAAAAAAAAACTACATTTCCTTGAAAAATGATATTTTCTCTATGCTTAAATGTCAAATGTACATTGGTATTTGTTAATCTTAAGGTATAGAATGACCAGACTCGAAAATAGAATTATAATATAACTGACATTTTTTGGAAACCTGACATAACCAGTGGAGATAACGAAGAATATCATGGTAAGTTTTGAGCCTTACAATGCTTTCTGAGAGACAATCAACATTTACTCAAGTAAACTCTTTCACTTTCAATTGTTGAATAATCTCATTAAACTTGCTTTGATTAAATGCAACTAAAGTAATCTATTGACATATCCTACAGGGAACCTTTGTATGCAACACATGCACATACTTGAGAAAGGATTTTAGGCCATCTTTGAGTTGATTTTGAACCTTAGCCATTGCTTCTACAAAATTATATCCCTAGTTAGCCATGTTTGAGCCTTCAATGAATGATGATTTTTTTTTTCTCGAAAAACCCATATGATAACCGAGCCACACACAAAAAATAAATAAATAAATACACTTAACATACCTTGCTATCCAATTTTTTCTTGCACCCTCTTTTAAATCGGTATGACATAGAAAGGCAGGAAAAAAAAGAAAAGAAGATGGTGGCTACTGTTCAACGAAGAATCAAAAAAAAAAATGAAAGAAAAAAATATCATTTCTAGACAAAAGATTGAAAAGCAAGAAAGAGGTGTGCTACATTAAAAAAGGGGATAGCTTTTGAATACCATTGACGTCATTTCATTACCCACTGACCTCTGGCCACATTACAACCTATAGAAAGTCCTAATTGATCTCAAGTCTAATGCATGTGCGCTGTCGACCGAAAACTAGGGTATGTTAAATAGTATTTCTTTAATTGTATTGATATTCTTCCATGAGATTATGCCAAGAACATGATTAGCCTACTTTCTTAAGACTTTCACTCCCTTCCTAAGTGTGCATGTGATTCTTCGATTGACCATCCTCTGATCACATGCCCTTTGAGAGAAAAGTCATTATAATCGGAGTGAATTTTTTGCTGAGAGCATTCTAAAAGAGATTTGAGAAATCAAAGCTATCCATGGAAGGTGATAAAGTAGAATGTTTCTTATATAACAATTCTTGCTACTAGAATGATCATTCCTACTACACAAGGAATTCCAAATACCAATGTAACAAGTGTTTATTTTTGTATAGAGTACGTACCAATGACAGAGAAGTGTTCGGGAAACAATTCAAAATTAAGAGATGTGTGCCTCAATGATTCTGTTGCTAACTCATTTTGACAAGAAATCTTACATATACACATCTTTTAATTGGAGTTTGTAGGTAGCTTCACTGAAAACCTTCACGAGACAAAACTCGTCCACTAGGGATCACCTAGGGGTTTAACGGCTTATTGCATATGCTAAATGCAATCGTGTTATCTACGAAAGTGATTTTATTTTGTTATGTTGTTTATTAATAGGGACTAGTAATATTTAGGTTAGGGGGTGTAATTAACCCTAATTAAGACATAATTTAATAGGTAAATTGTGTTAGTTGAATAAAGTTAAACTAGTCAAAATAAATCAAATTAGAATTAGTGTGTGAATAAAGGATAATGCATTAATTGTTGTTCTTTTCAGGATTTTGTGCGTCAAAGCTACAAACTACTGGGGAGCCAATTGCATTAAAGCTACAAACTACTGGGGTGCCAATTATCAAAGCTCAAAACAAAGGGGGATCAAAGAATTCAAGGCCACCTAACAAGATTTTCAAGTCCACCTAACATGATTTTCAAGTCCACCTAACAAGACTCTTCAAGTCCACCTAACAAGATTCAAGGCCACCTAACAAGACTTTCACCCTCCCTTGTTGCCTATAAATACCACCCCTTAGGACTTGTAAAGCATTCATCTTTTGGTAGTGGAAAACCCTCCAAAAGTATTATTGCTTTCCTTATTGCTTATAGCTTTCTTTAAGTATTGCTTTCTTTTATTGTATTCTTGCTTCCTTTTAATTTATTGCTTTCTTTTACTTTAAATATTGCTTTCTTTTATTGTGTTATTGCTCTTTTACTTCCATTGCTTGAGCTTCCTTCTTCCCTTAGAGGAGTGAAACTCTTCCACTTTTCTAGAGCTTTACCAAAGCCGTGAAGGGTGGAACGTGATTCACTCATTCTTTGTCGAAGATCGGCTCCTTGTGTAAAATGTGTTACCTTGTAACTCCTCTACTTGGAGGGATGAGCATCACTCACTTTTCTAGTTTTAACAAAGCCATGAAGAGTGAGTAGTTTCTCATCCAATCTTTAGTAAGAGGTGGTTATCCGGAAGTTAAATTTATGCAATTCGTTTATGCTTAGCTTTAGTCTTTATTTTTTCATAATGTCTTCTCATCATATTGTTGTCTTTATTTTAAGCATGAATAGCTAAATCTCTTAGTTGGCAAAACCAAGAGGAACCTCCACTTGGGTATACCATTTCAACTCATTCTCCTCCCCTCTTTCAGAGTTCAATGGTTCGGTTTGACTGGGTTGAGGGTGGATAACTGGGTGAGTCTTTGATATTCCGTAGGCCTAGTCACGGTTTATGCTTAGATACTCACCAATCTTACCCCTAGCTTCCCACGAATCAATCGTTCATTCATGCTCTATTGGAGGAGGGTTTTGAGTTGAGACGGTATTCCTATTGGAGTGACCTCTTGGATTTGCCAACATTTGTTTCTCATTTTACTAGTATCAATGTAAGTTAATGCTCTCTTTAAGCTTTTACCATTAATGCATCAAGTTCTTTGTTTTTCTTAGCTTTCAACTGGGTGTTCTTGCATTTTTGGCTTATGTTTGCTAGCATCTAATGATTCTAGAACCCCTTACCTTTGCAATGCACACTCATCACATTGTCAAGTTCATTTTAAGCATGAGTAGCTAAATCCTTTAGTTGGCAAAATCAAGGGGAACCTCCTCTTGGGAATACCATTTCAACTCATTTTCCTCCCTTCTTTTGGAGTTCAATGGTCCGGTTTGGCTGGGTTGAGGGTGGATAGATTGGTGAGTCTTTGATATTCCATAAGCCTAGTCACGGTTTATGCTTTGATACTCACTAATATTATCCCTAGCTTCTCACGAATCAATCCTTCATTTATACTCTATTGGAAGAGGGTTTCGAGTTGAGATAGTATTCCTATTGGAATGACCTCTTGGATTTGCCAACATTTATTTCTCATTTCATTAGCATCAAAACAAACTCCACCAACACCATTCAACAATCAAAGATTTTACACTTTCTTGTTTCCCAAAATCACTTTCCCTTCCGTTTACTTTCTTCCCCGTGGAAATGACCTTTTAATACCACCAAGTAAAACATGACCTGTGAAAGTCTCCTTGCGCTTGGGGAGCACTTTTGTACACACACACACTTTTAGTGTATACACATCTCATATTTCCACCATCTCATTTTGCTTGCTCCTTGCCCTTTCTTTTGACACCATCCCAAGGGAGAGTGATACTTCCCCATTCCTATAAGTCATACACATTTTAGGGGTAGTATTTAGGGGTTAAAGACTAGTAAGGAATTTTTTCAAGCATTTTTGGCGCCGTTGCCGGGGAAGGCAAGTGTCAAACCAAGAAGGTGATTTCCGAACGACAGAGGTAAGTCCCATGATCTTCATCACGGGTGATGTATGTTGTCCAGTGTACATAATCTTGTTTGTGTATAATTTCCATTGTTGATATTTTGTTGCATATGGGAGAGGGACAACCATAATCGATTAGTTAGACAAACCCTTGACCCCAACATGAATTGTGACCAAGACCCACCCGAGGATGCGGGTGACAATTTTGATAAGTTAGATGCAAATCCGAATGTCCAAAGGGATGCAAATCCCAATGTCCAAAGGGGTGCAAATCCCAATGTCCAAAGGGGAGTGGGACCACAAGAACCCCAAAGACCCAATCCGATTAGGTCAATGAGGGACTTCCTACAACTAACACGGAGCACTACACCATCATGCATCCTCCTTCTAGTCCAAGCCCATCTTTTCATAGTAAAGCTAGGGATGTTGCAACTACTTCCCACATTCAACGGACTTGAAAGTCAAAGCCCCTATTCTCACATAAGGTAATTTAAGGAAATGGTTGCAACCTTCCTCACCAATCATGGGATGGAAGAGATTGCTAGAATTAAATTGTTTCCCTTTTCATTGAGGGGTAAGGCAAAAATGTGGCTTATTTCCTTGAGACCTCGAACCATCACATCTTGGAGCCAAATGATTTCTGAGTTTTTGAATAAATTCTTTCTGGTGCATAAAACCACCAACCTAAAAAAACAAATTCAGAATTTTTCAGAAAAACCCAATGAACAATTTTATCAATGTTAGGATCAATATAAGGAGTTGCTCCAATCACTTCCACATCATGGCTTTCAAGCGTGGCAATTGGTGACTTTCTTCTATGAAGGAATTACAGCGGGCCATCAACAATTCATAGATATGATGTGTAATGGTAAGTTCCTGAATAAAGACCCCGATGAGGCTTTAGTGTAATGGTAAGTTCCTGAATAAAGACCCCGATGAGGCTTTAGACTTTTTTGTTACACTGGTCCAAAATGCATAGTCATGGCACATCACTGACCCGACCGATGTACCAAGGTCTTTGCCTCAAGGGAGTGGCCAACCTCAAGGGGGAGGGATTTATGATTTGAGGGATAGGGAGGACTTACTTTCAAAAATTTCAAAATTGTCTAGGAAAGTTGAAGGTCTTGAATCAATAGGAGACAAGAGGTCTCTCATGTGTCAAGAACCGAGGAGTCTTGTTTTATTTGTGACAGTGTCGAGCATTCCATATCGGAGTGCTCGAGCTTTCCGGCTCTGAAGGAAGCATTTCATGAGCAACTTTATGCATTCAACCAGCCAAGGCAATCATTTTCCCCCAATTCAAACACCTATAATCCGGGGTGCAGTAACCATCCCAATTTCAGTTGGAGAAATGAGAACCCAATCCCTTATGGTTCTAGTACATATTCGCCTCCCATGCCTTCCATGCCGTCTAAGCAAAACCAATACCATGGTCAACGGCATGCATCTAACTCTCAATACCTAAGGACAAATCCACAAGGGTATCAGTTAAATCCACCACCACAAAATTCTTCTCAAGGACCATCCAATCCATCCACATACCAACCTCCTCAAAAAAGAAATTTGGAGAACATGGTTCATTCCTTCATTCAAAGTCAAACCGCCATCAATAACCAAAATGCCATAGCCATCAATGATATAAGAGCCCAAATCACAAAGTTGACAAACTCTTTAGGGGCATCTCAACAAGAAAAGAGGAAGTTTCCCGCTCATCCACAAGAGAACCCTAGGGGTCAACACGTTATTGAGTCATCGGAGCCTTCAAGAGAGAGTTGCAAGTAACTCAAGGCTGTCACCACCCTTCGTAATGGCAAAGAAATTGACAAAATCATATTGCCAACGGTCTCACCCAAAACCACATTGTAGAAAGAAAAGCACATCTTCGGTGACGCAGACAAGGGTGAGGTGAGTGTATAAAAAGAAATAGAGGTTGTTGATAAAGAAAAATTAAGTGATGAATGTGATTTTGTTCCTCCCATGCCTGCCCCTTTCCCGAGTCTTTTGAAGCCAGCTATCATGGTGGCTAACTATTATGATATTTTGGAAATGTTTAAGCAGATGAATATTAACATCCCACTCCTTGACGCCATGAAGCAAATACTGTCGTGTGTCAAAATCTTGAAGGATCTATGCACGATGAAAAGGAGATTGAATGTTCGGAAGAAAGCATTCTTAACTGAAAATGTGTGATCAATACTAAGGACCAACACTCCTCCAAAATTCAAGGACCCCGGTTGTCCACCAATTGCCATCACCATAGGGAATTGTTGGGGTGGAACAAGCATTTCTTGATTTAGGAGCAATTGTCAATCTCCTTCCCTATTCAGTGTATCAACAACTTTAACTTGAGGAGTTGAAGCCCACCTCAACTATGCTTCAATTGGCGGATTGTAGCATCCGTACACCAAGGGGAGTAGTGGAAGATGTCTTAGCTCAGATTGACAAGTTTTATTTTCCTGTTGATTTTATTGTGCTAGATACACACCTAGTTGGTAACCTTAGTTCCCAAATCCCCATTATACTTGGAAGACCCTTCCTTGCTACGTCTAATGTTGTGATAAATTACAGGAATTGTCTAATGAAGTTGACGTTTGGGCACATGACAATAGAGCTTAATGTATTCCATTTGGCAAAGCAACCTGGTGATGATGAGGATGTTAATGAAGTCAATAGAATCGACACCTTGGCTGAAACACATTTGGAGTTGGAGAGGATGTTAAAATTCAAGGAGGAAAAAATTGTTGAGATTAGGGAGTTGGATGAGAAAGAGGAGATCAAAGAGTTGAAAGGGATGGCAAGTTGGATCCTTACATTTGAGGAGTTGCCCCGCCAAGAACAACAAATTTTCCCGTCGGATGAACAAAAACCAAACTTGGAGTTGAAACCGTTGCCATCCCATTTGAAGTACGCCTTTCTTGGCAAAGGAGAAACATTTTTGGTAGTCATTAGCTTGATATTGAATGCAGAACAAGAGGAAAGACTATTGGAGGCAGTAAAGAAGCACAAAGGAGCAATTGGGTGGACCATTACGGATATCAAAGGGATAAGCCCTATCATTTGCACCCACCGCATTTACCTTGAGGAGGATGCCAATACCTCCCAACAACCTCAAAGGAGATTGAAACCCAATATGAAGGAGGTGGTGAAGGAGGAGGTATTGAAACTACGTGATGTGGGCATCATTTTTCCTATTGCTGATAGCGAGTGGGTGAGTCCCACACAAGTAGTACCAAAAAAATCCAGAGTCATGGTGGTAGAAAACGATGAGAATGAACTCATACCGACGAGAGTGATCACCGGATGGAGGGTTTGCATCGACTACCGGAAGCTTAATGCATGCACAAGGAAAGATCATTTTCCTATGCCATTTCTTGATCAAGTTTTCGAAATAGTAGCTGGGCACCTCTTCTATTGCTTTCTAGATGGGTACTCCGGCTACAATCAAATAGAGATCGCATTGGAGGATCAAGAGAATACCACCTTCACCTGCCCCTATGGCACCTTTGCCTACCGCCGCATGCCGTTCGGATTATACAATGCTCCAAGGACTTTTCAACAGTGCATGATGGGGATTTTCAGTGATATGGTAGAAAGGATAGTGGAGGTCTTCATGGATGACTTTTCAATGTTTGGGGATTCATTCGACGGATGTTTAAAAAACTTGAAGAAAGTTCAAACTAGATGTGAGGAGAAGAATCTAGTGTTGAACTAGGAAAAGTGTCACTTTATAGTGATAGAGGGAATTGTGCTTGGTCACATAGTGTCAGCAATGGGCATTGAAGTTGACAAATCCAAGTTGGAGGTCATCTCCAACCTCCCTACGCCAAGAACCATCAAAGGCATCCAGTCATTTTTGGGCTTTACAGGTTTTTATCGTCGATTCATGAAATATTTTAGTGCATTGGCTCATCCCTTGACCAACCTACTGTCTAAGGAGGCCCCCTCTGAGTGGTCGGATGACTGTGAGGTATCCTTTAAAATAATCAAGAGCATGTTAGTTACACCTCCGATTATGCAACCACCCCTATTGGGACCTACCTTTCGAACTCATGTGCGACGCGAGTGATTATGCAGTCGGTGCAGCACTTGGTCAACGGGAGGAAAATAGACCGTGTGTGACACACTATGCTAGCAAAACACTTAATGAGGCCCAAATGAATTACACTACCACCGAGAAAGAATTGCTAGCTGTAGTGTTTGTTTTAGATAAATTTCGTTCGTACATCATTGGTTCGCCTATTGTTGTCTTTACTGACCATTCTGCCTTGAAGTACTTGTTGTTTAAGCAGGATGTGAAACCAAGACTCATTAGGTGGATACTCCTCCTACAAGAATTTGACTTGACGATCAAGGACAAGAAAGGAGTTGACAACGTGGTGGCGGATCACTTATCCCGGCTGGTCGTGCAAGAGGCCGATGAGCATATTCCTATCCCCGACTTTTTTCTTGATGAACACTTGCTTTCAATTTATTCTGTGTGTCCTTGGAATGTTGATATATGCAATTTCCTTACAACAGGACAGATTCCACCGCAAGGGAGCCCAGAAGATCAAAGACGATTTATGGCCTATGTGAAGTACTTCTGCTTCAACAACCGTATTTGTTCAAGTATTGCCCCAATCAAATCATGAGGAGATGTGTACCTGAAAATGAACAGCAGGACGTCCTTGCATTTTTCCATTCACAAGCCTGCAGTGGACATTTTTCAGCTAAAAAGACTTCAGCTAAAATTCTCCAATTACGTTTCTACTAGCCCTCTCTTATCAAAGATTGTGTTTCGTTTTGTAAGGCATGAGACAGATGCCAACAATTGGGTAGTGTGACCCGAAGACACATGATGTCCCTCTCCCCTATGCTTGTCATATAAATATTTGACTATTGGGGCATCGATTTCATGGGTCCGTTCCCTATGTCATATGGTTATCTGTACATCCTCCTGGTAGTGGACTATGTGTCCAAATGGGTGGAGGCCATCCTGACCAGGACTAATGACCACCAGAACTAAGGAAAACATTTTTTCGAGGTTTGGGATGCCTCGTGCGATTATAAGTGATGGTGGATCACACTTTTGTAATAGGCCATTCGCTTCATTAATGTGCAAATATGGCGTCACTCACAAAGTATCTACCACCTATCACCTATAAACAAATGGTCAAGCCGAGCTAGCCAACGGGGAGATAAAGGGTATTCTAGAAAAAATGGTTAACCCCAATAAGAAGGATTGGTCTGATAGGTTGACCGATGCCCTATGGGCATACCGTACTGCCTATAAGACTGTTTTGGGCATGTCTCCCTACCGGCTTGTCTATGGAAAGGCTTGCCACCTGCCAGTCGAAATGGAGCACAAGGCCTATTGGGCCATTAAAACATTAAATTTCAACTTGAGAACGACCGGTGAATATAGGAAGTTGGAAATGAATGAGTTGGAAGAGATTCGACGAGATGCATATGAGAGCCCCAAAATCTCAAAGGAACAGGCTAAGATCTTTCACGATAATTTCATTATATGGAAATCATTTTGGCTCGGTCAAATGGTGCTATTATACAATTCTCGCCTCTCAATTTTTCAAGGAAAGCTTCGATCCCATTGGGATGGGCCCTATCTTGTCAAGGAGGCCTACCCCAATGGATCTGTGGATGTGAAAAACCCCAAAGATGGCCAAACATTCAAGGTCAATGGCCAAAGACTCAAGCCATTCTTCAAGGGTTTTGCAGGGAAAGAAGTGGCGGAAGATTTGACGGATCCCCGTATATCCGGAATTGATGGAGGACTAGCTAGTGTTTATGATCCATAGTGTATAGTTTCTTTTCTTTGCTTATGTTATTTTTATTTCATGTCACTGACTTTCATTTGTTGTATAGCATTGTTTCTTAATTTCAGATCTTGGTGCTTTTGTTGAAGCTCGATAACGAGGTGTTCTCTAACCCTTTTTATCTTTTTACTGTCCTTCTTTGCATATTATATCTTTTTTTTGCATTGAGGACAATGCATGATCCAAGTTGGGGGGTGAGGTGCACCATTTGCATGATACACCAAAGTTGTTAGGAAATTCCCGTGAAATTTTTGTGATACAGATTTTTGCTTGCAGTAGTGAAAAAAACGTGAAATTTTTGATGAAAAATATCTGATTGTTGATCTGTATTCCTTCATGAAGAATGTGTGAGTTGGATGACATGTTGATCTTTGTTGTGAACTTTATGCACATGAGAATTCTATGGAAGTTGATCCTATGCATGAGTATCACATATGTATTGATTTTTGAACTGTATGTGACTATTGAATGTGTAATTTCGGCAATTTATGGATTGGATTCATGTTTTAAGCTTGACATAAGTAATGGAGATGAGTAAGGACCCATGAGAGCTTTAGTGCCAAATCCTTTTTGGAGGGAACTTACAATTACTCAAAGAACAATTTTGAATGTCAAATTTGTTCAATAGTCTCATCATGCTTGTTTTGGTTAGGTGCAGTTGGGATAGAAGGCTGACTTGTCTTGATTGTATAATGCCATTCCATGCGGACCTAGAAGTGATCTTAGGCCATCCTTGAATAATTTGAGCATTTGCCCTTTTTCTTGAGAAATTATTTATCCCTAGTGCCATGGTTGAGACTTATTGTAAATTCATTTCTATACCACACATTAAACCAAGCCAGTGAAAAAAATGAAAAGATATCTACCTTACCTTGGTTGTTCCTAAAGCAAAAATGAGTGATTGCAAAAGAAGGAAGTGTGGTGTGGAAATCCAAGCAAGGGATGGATGAATTTGAAACTCAAAGAGTGAAAAAAAAAGAGAATGAAAATTCAAGAAAAGGAAGAAAAGGGGTGAGAAGACGAAAGAATGATCGGAAAAAAAAAGTGAAATGTTAAGGAAAAGAAAAAAAAAGAAACAAAGGGTGTAGTGATGGTGTGAGAATTAAAATCCCATGAAAAGGGGAAGTGTTTTTTCTAATATAAAAGTCTCTCACTAGGAACAACCCTCTTTGCTATCCTACATCCTTCATTTCATTTACCTAAATATCACCCCAAGGCCACATTATAACCCCGAAAGTCCAAAGTGATCTAGAGAAGCATGGGAGGTGCATGATTTAAGAGGAAATGATGAGTTAAGTCTTACTGCCTAATGCTCTAGCATTCTGTTCATGAGACTATGTCAAGGTCACTTCATTTTCATTTATGAACTTCATTTTTGGATTACATGTGAGCACATTTTTGTTTTGGACACAAGATTCTATCTCACATGTACACATGGAGTGCATACCAAGATAACTTGAGTGTAGTTCATTGCTTTGGAGTGACCCTTGGTGAGTTTTGCATTGAAACTGAATTTGTCTAGCTATTCGAATTTGAATTCTGTTGTGTAAATGCTCAAATTACTTGTTTAATTCACACACACACAAGTTGAAAATAAATTTGTAGGTGCATACTTTAGACTAGTGTCTAAGACTATGGTGTTGATCTTGTACACTTAGTTCAAGCATCTGATAACTTTGTTAAAAAACTCCATGCTTATAAGAATGAGGGAATATGTCTCAAGTTTTGGATATTTGAAAAGAGTTAGCAATGTTGGTTTGAACTAAATTCATGTTTTATATTTTGAAGTGCATTTTGATATCTAAAAGTAGGAGGCTATGTTTTGTATATTTAGTATAAATAATAATAATAATAATAAACTAAAATAAAATAAAATTTAAATTGCATTGCAATTTTAGTAATAAATTGGGCACGATGGTTCAAATGGTGGTTTACAAGTGTAGTACATGACTATGGTGGAGTAGAAGTCGTATGAGAGTGGTAGAGTGTGAAGGGTAGGTCCTGAAATGAAGTGGAATGGAATTGTGTTGGATAGGAGGGGTATTTTGTAATTAAGGAAAAATCTACCGGTAGTGACTACTGGTAGGTTTTAGCTTCTGGTGCAACAACTACCGGTAGTTATTTCGCGATCTACAGGTAGTTGTGGCCCAGAATGCCAAACATAAGGGCATTTAATCAATTTTCTTCGGAGAAACCCTTCGTCATCCTCACAATTCATAGAACCTAGTCTAATTCTCTTTCACTCAAAACCCTCCTAGGCTTCCATATCACTCCCCTACCCCATTAATCTATAATTCCCTAACCCTAGAACCGTGATTTTGGCAATTCTTGTTGAAGATTCAAAGCATTCCTGCTTAGAAGCCCTAGACTGGCCGAAAAATCTCTCAAGCCCAATCTCCATTTCCATTTGCAAAAATCCATAAAATCATCTCAATGGCTTGTCAAGAGAAGATGGTGGCCGATATTTTGGACCCAGTTGGGGGATCCTTGATGGCTTTCCTCTCTTTGTTTCTTTTTGGGGCACTGTTGTTGACCATGGCCCGTACCAAATGACCAGGACCAGGCTCCCCACAACCCTCGGATGCGAGTGGTCGAAAAAGGAGTGAGGAAGAGTGAAGCACCCAAAGGAGTGAGCAAAGAAAAAAGGCATGGAACAAGGCTAGAAATTGAACTCATTGATGGTAAAAATGTGACATGTGAAAGGTTTGTTGATAAGAGAAGTTTGGGTGTGACCCAGGTGGTGGTGAGGATCATCGAGGCTCAAGGGATTGGATTTTGGTTCAAACCAGTAAGTGGATTCAATTTGTCTCAATGCCGCGAGTTTTACCAAAAACTCAAAGTAGTGGATGAGGCTGGGGAAATTTTGAAAGCAAATGTGAGAGGAAAGAGTTTTGAGGTGACACCCTCAGTGATTGTTACTCTATTGGAGTATGAGAGGCCAGCTCTCTCCACTCCGGTTTATCCACACAACATCACGAGGGTCAAACCTATCCAAAAATATATGGATTCAATGTATGAGGACCCAACACAGTTTAGGGGAACAGTCCACGTTGGGGGCCTCAAGCACGCATATGGGCTGATGAACAAGATCCTCCATTACAACCTTTTTTATGAGGGAAGCGGAGAAGACACCAAATGTTGAGAAGTTGGCCCTCTTAGACTTGGTAATGACAGGAAAGGCCCTTGATATCTCATTTTTCATCTTAGAGGTAATGAAGGATTTCACCGAGGCTGAACACCCAAGGGCAAACCTCCTATTTGGGAATTTGGTAACCCGCGTGTATGCGTATTTCAATGTAAAAGGATATGCTTCAGACAAAATCACCCCACCGAAAATCGAACTATTGGCAAGGCAAGTAGTAGCAAGGGGTCCGCTATGACTCGAGCTGAGCATGCTAAAGCTTCAGGTCCTGGGTCATCTAGTGCAGGACTGTCTTCCGAGGATTCATATGAGTCAAGGTCATTCACTGTTGTGCCAGAGAGCATCATTGCTCATCGCCTCGACGCATTGGAGGAGATAGTCTATGGAATCTCGACGATGATGACCAGAATTTTCAAACAAGCATTCCCTGGTGAACCAATTCCTACTAGACCACCATCTCAAACTGCTGGACCATCTACCCCTCAGCTTCCACTTTAGTTGAGGAGGGGGAATCTGATGAGGGGGGGAATCTGAGGAGAATGATGATGATGAGGGAAGTGACGATGATGGAGATGGAGATGAGGCTTAGGGTCCATTAGTTGCCCCCTTTTGTTTCAATTTTTTTTGGATTGCACGCAATCTCGATAGAGTCATTGGCTGGTAGAAGAAGCCCTTAGGAATGATAAGTTGTTTTGTCTCTTTTTGAAGCCTAACTCCGTGTACTCCAAGTTTGAATGTGATTAATGAAAAACCACAATTTTAACTCATTTTGCTCATATTCATTTCGTAAATTGCAATATGATTTCTTGTGTTTTATTTGATGAAAGAATTGCCTGAGTGAATGAATTATTGTATTTCTATGCTGCAGGCTGAATATAAACTTTGCTAGGGACTAGCAAAGCACAAGTTGGGGGGTGTGATTAGAACAAAACATTGCATATATTATGTGCTTTTACATCCTTATTATATATGTTTTTGTAGTTGAAATGAGTGGAGTTGCATGGTTTGAGTTTTTAATGGAGTTTTGATTTGACTACAGATAAAAGTGGTCATTTAGTGCTAGGTAAACCCTCCCATGGTGTTTTCTGATGAATGGAGGTGATAACGAGCCTTGATGTTGGATTAAAGGAAGGAGGATGCAAGAATTGTGCAAAACCAGGAAAAAACTACCGGTAGTCACTACTGGTAGTATTAAGGATTTTTTGAAGGGTGAAGGAATCAGGGATTTTGCAGCACAAGGAAACACCTATTGGTAGGCACTACCGGTAGTTGTTGGCTACTGGACCTGAAGCTACCTCACAACTACTGGTATTCGTTGGCTACTGGGGTCATCAATACCGGTAGTTATTCCACGATCTACCGGTAGTCATTACTGAAACAACCCAGATTCTACAGACCTATCTCTACTACTTTGAAGGTCCCACCATCAAGTCTCCCACACTTCTCTGACACGCCCACAACACTGTTTAGCTCTTACACGCCTCTTGGAAGCCTGGATGACAAATGAGGTGAGAGAAGAAGAATGAAGGTGTGTGTGCAGACAGGACTTGCAACCACCCTATCCAACCCATTCCTTCTACACCCCTGTGGATGGAGGTCACTTCTAGAGTCTAGGGCATCATCTCCTTGCACGTTTTTGGGGGGGAAATGACTCCATTGTTCAGCATTCTGGGACATACAGAGATACAGAGAGAGAAGGTCTGGAGAAGAGAATGAATAGTGTGTAGTGAGAGAAAAATTGAGATTTTTGCATTTCTTTCAATACATTGTCTTGTAATCTCTGGTATGAATCTTTAGAAATTCATTTAATGTCATGAATGTTATTTTCATTCAAGTTCAATGTAAGTTAATGCTCTCTTTAAGCTTTTACCATTAATGCATCAAGTTCTTCGTTTTTCTTAGCTTTCAACTGGGTGTTCATTTCTTGCATTTTTGGCTTATGTTTGCCAGCATCTAGTCATTCTAGAACCCCTTACCTTTGCAATGCACATTCATCACATTGTCAAGTTCATTTTAAGCATGAGTAGCTAAATCCTTTAGTTGGCAAAACCAAGGGGAACCTCCTCTTGGGAATACGATCAACTCATTTTCCACCCTTCTTTTAGAGTTCAATGGTCTGATTTGATTTGGCTGAGGATGGATAGATTGGTGAGTCTTTGATATTCCGTAGGCCTAGTCACAGTTTATGCTTTGATACACACCAATATTATCCATAGCTTCTCACGAATCAATTGTTCATTCATACTCTATTGGAAGAGGGTTTCGAGTTGAGATGTTATTCCTATTGGAGTGACCTTTTGGATTTGCCAACATTTATTTTGCATTTTATTAGCATCAAAACAAACTCAACCAAACACCTTTCAACAATCAAAGATTTTACACTTTCTTGTTTCCCAAAGTCACTTTCCCTTCGTTTTACTTTCTTCCCCATGGAAACGACCTTGGAATACTACCAAGTAAAACACGACCCGCAAAAGTCTCCTTGCGCTTGGGGAGCACTTTTGTATACACACACACTTTTTTTGTGTATACACATCTCATATTTCCACCATCTCATTTTGCTTGCTCCTTTCCCTTTCTTTTGACCCTATCCCAAGGGAGAGTGATACTTCCCCATTCCTATAAGTCATACACATTTTAGGGGTAGTATTTAGGGGTTAAAGACTAGCAAGGAGTTTTGTTAAGCAGGGTGCGTCCCTGCACCATTTTGGGCACCCCTATGCCATTTTTGGTACAACTGCGCTTGTGTTGGTCTGTGACGTAAATTTTGACTTATTTCTGACCCAAAATTGGACTCTACAGCTACATATAAGCTAGGGTTTGAGTTTGGAAGAGATATTCTGATTTTTGGGGCTGCTAACATTGGAAAAATCAAGGGATTGAAAGAAAATTGAAGACAAGAATCGTAGGCAGCAACATGAAGAAAATTGGAATCGAAGGCTAGAGAGAAAGTAAAGATTGCAACTAAGTTTTTATTCTTTTCTCTTACTTTTATTTCTTGATTTTCTGAGATGTTGTTTACTTTGAGAATGATATTTTTCAATTACATTATGAACTAAATCTTTATTAAGATTGCAACGGAACTTAATGTCTAGTTAAATTGAGCTACTCTTGTTTCTAGTTCTATTAATCATACATGAGTTATTTGTCATATTTTGTGATTAATATATGATTGTATAACCAAAAATTAATTTGATAACCTAGATGAAATTGGGCGATGAATTGTAGGTTTAGATCTGAATATGATGACACGCATCTAGTTTATTCTTCTTAGGATTGAATAGTTGGGTTTGTGGATAGTATAGGAATATACCTATATATCGTGTGTAACTTTTTTGAGAATTTGAACTTAATGAATCTATTCCAACTTATTTTGCATAGGAATATAGTAATTTAATTGGGAGAGATAATTTTATCTAACTATTGAAAGAGGTTTGAGAAATAACTTTGAGTTCTTAGTTAACAACTTATTTTGATTAATTGACTGGAAAGAGAGTTAGAAAGATTTAGACGAAGCATTTGGGGAAGTTGTAATCTTATGTTCTTTTATCCGATAAATTCAACCCTTGATTGTTAAGTTTGGATTTAGTTTTAATTTAGTCATTTTATAGTTCAATTTCAATGTTTAAATAAAATTGAATTGATATAAAGTTAATACTTGGAAGTTATTAGCAATATTTCTCCATGGGAACGATACTCTACTTACCACTTTATTACTTGTTGATCGTGTATACTAGCACGTAATTTGTCAATATCAAATTCGGACAACAGTAGCTCCATATCGCCGATTTGATCAAGCTTCGGGGCAAAGGAATCAAGCAGTTCGAGAAGTTGGGGTTACTCAGAGTAGAGCAGGCACATACCCGCGTCAATGCTTCGCATGTGGAGGTTTCGGGCACTTCAGAAATAACTGTCCATCGGTTCCACCAAATACCAATCAAGCAGTAGGACAAAAAATTGTGAACAAGCCCCCATCTCAAAGGCAACTACCATTGAAGAAACCTGGTGCAATTGTACCAACTGGTACCACTCAAGGCCGAGTGTTTGCAATGACTGAAACGGAGGATGATCTCATGAATGTCGTGGTTGAAGGTATCATTTTATTGTATAATTCTTGGGCACATATATTATTTTACCCTAGTGCTATGATTAGCACAAAAACATTGCATATACCATGTACTAATCATCTATTTTTCACTTGCTTTTGGGGATTGAATGTTTAGAATTGGACTACGTGAACTATTAACGAAGATATTTGATCTTTGTAGGAAAAGATGTAATAAATAATGCTTCTTAAGGCCTTCCCAAATATGTTGAGGTGAATGATGATGGAAGGATGGTCTGTGGATAGCTCAGGAAATCACGAAATCAGAAAATCAGGCAAACTGTACCGGTACGCTTAGGCCTCTAGAGTTCGACGTACCGATACGCTTTTCTAAATCTGCCCAAAATTTGCAGATCATCCTTTGCTGCTTTGAGGGTTCCACCATCATATCTCCCACACTTCTCTAACATGCCCACAACACTGTTCATCCCTTTTACAACTCTTTTTGGAGCCATGGTAATCCATGAAGAGAGAGGAGAGGGAGTTCTTGTGTGTGCAGACATGTGTCTACACTTCCCTGTCCAACCCATTCCTTGCTGCAGGCTATGGATGGAAATCACATCACTCAGCTGAGGGAGCAGACTATGGACTTTTTTGGGGGGAAATGACTCCATTATTCAGCATTCCATACATTACACAATATATAGAGAGAGAGTCTGGGTAGAAGAGGATGAATAGTGTTCTAGAGAGATAAATTGAGTTTTTACATTTTCTTCAATATTTGTCATGTAATCTCCTATAAGAATCTTTAGAGCTTCATTGAATGTCATTAATGCTAGTTCCCACAAGTTCATTGCAAGTTTAATTCCCTTTTAAAGCTTTCACCATTAATGCATTTATGTTCTTCATTCTTCCTAGCTGTAAAATGGGTATTCATTGCTTTTACTTATAGCTTATGTTTGCTTGCATTTAGTTACTCGAGAACTTCATTCCTTTGCAATGCATTCTCATTTCATTGTTAATTTCATCCCAAGCATGAGCAACTAAATCCTTTAGTTGGCAAAACCAAGGGGAACCTCCACTTTGGGATGCCATTTCAGCTCATTCTCCTCCCTTCTTTTAGAGTTCAATGGTTCGGTTTAAGTGGGTTGAGGGTGGATAAGTTGGTGAGTCTTTGATATTCCATAGGCCTAGTCACGGTTTATGCTTAGATACTCACCCATCTTATCCCTAGCTTCCCATGAATCAATAGTACATTTATACTCTATTAGAGGAGGGATTTGAGTTGAGATGGTATCCCTATTGGAGTGACCTCTTGGATTAGCCAACATTTGTTTCTCAGTTGATTTTCACCAAAACACATTTCACCAACCAACTTTCAACAACGAAAGATTTTACACTTTCTTTCACCCAAAATCACCTTTCCTTTGGTTCACATCCTTCCCCATGGAAACGACCTTGGAGTACCTCCAAGTAAAACACGATCCACAAAAATCTCCTCGCGCTTGGGGAGCATTTTTGATCATACGAATAACATATTTACACCATCCCATTTTCCCATCTCCTTGCCCTTTCTTTTGACACTACTTAAAGGGAGAGTGCATTCCCCTCCAACCATATAAAATACATTTTGAGGGATGATATTTAGGGGTTAGGGATAACAAGGAAAATAACCAAGCATTTTTGGCGCTGTTGCTGGGGAAGGCAAGTGTTGAATCGAGAAGGTGATTTCTGGACGACGGAGGTACGCCCTGTGATCATCACCATGGGATTGAAAAGGAAAATCCCTACTCCACATAAGGGAGTTGGAGGATATAGTTGCAACCTTCAATGCTAACTATGCTATGGAGGACATAGCTCAATTGAAATTGTTTTCTTTATCCCTCAGTGATAAAGCCAAATCATGGTTGTGTGCCTTGCGACCTCGATCCATTACCTCTTGGGCTCAAATGCTCTCTGAATTCATGAACAAATTTTTTCCCTTTCATAGAACCACTACTCTAAAAAAGGAAATTCAAAATTTTTCTGAGAAGCCTAATGAGAAATTTTATCATTGCTGGGATCGCTACAAGGAGTTGATACAATCCATACCACACCATGGCTTTGAATCATGGCAATTGATAAGTTTCTTATATGAAGGAATCACACGAAGCCATAGACAATTCTTTGACATGATGTGCAATGGCGAGTTCTTGAACAAAGACCCTGATGAGGCCCTGGACTACTTTAGTACACTTGTATCACCCCAAAACCCACATTGGACGGCATTACAATTTATAAATCATTCACATCATGAGAGCTACTAGATAAATTCATCATTTAAGAAATTTCATTCATCAAATATAACATTTGCAATATTATCCCAAAAGAATAGGCCAACCATAGCCATTACATCCCAAAAAGAATGTGATTGACTATGATATTTATATCCTAAAAGAATCACATTTTAACTTGCAGTGGAATCACAAAAGAGTAGTCTCTACATAATCTCAAAAGAAATTTCCTAGTCTAGCTCCTAGGAGAGTATAAGTCTAGACATCCACCTCGGGATCCACGAGCCTGTCTAGTGGAGCTTCCTAATGTGTCGGCTCCTCAACCCCGAGCTCTTGTTCTAGACCACAATTTGAAAAATATAGTTTGTAAGGGGTGAGCACTAAGCTCTGTAGCAACATTCCTCTCAAACTCGAACAAGTTTTAGAAAAGCATATAAAAACGGACGGTCACCTTTCACAAATAGCATATATGAATTTTGAAATAAAATAGGGACATTTAAACAAATCTCAAGTTTAAGCTACAATAGTAATTTAATGCGTAAGTGAAACCAATATACGACTAATAACTCATTCCATCATGAACCGTTTCTCCCAAGTTCTTGCGGAATCTCATATTTCCCAAAATTCTTGTAGAAACTATTTCTGGTACAATGAGCAGTAACCCACCACTGTATTCGTATCTCTGGTCTGAAGTAAGATCTCGTATGAATACAATCAAAAATATCCTAGCCCATGTACAACCCACACAAATCCTTGCAAGGATATCTAACCTTTAGGAAGGGTGTATGCCAACACCATGCCAGTAACGTATCCAACCCAGGAGTAGTATACGAACCCTTTTTCCATGATACTCTATGAGCGATAATGGTTTAGTCCTCGCAAGACACTAACCCCACTACGAGTGATAGGAAAAGTTCAAACCCGCACGGAGTAAGAAGGCGTCTACACACACCACGATACTTGGTCAATAGTAGCCTATGTTTATCCAACAACCACACAAGAGATACAATACCAACAATTTCATAAATCTCCAATTTCACATGTAATATTTCAAATCAAATTGACATCAAGATAAATGATTATGATCCAAATACTAGGTAGTGTCCAAAATTCTTTTTACCCAAATTCTCTCTAAAGTGTGCTTTCATTTCGGAGTACTTTCAAACTTCTACAACATACCGTATTACCTCAACTAACCTTTTTATTCCTACTCTTACAATCTACATAGTTCATTCATACATCATTATATATATTAGCATTTCAAAAATATAGTTACGTTGTTTTATAAAGATAAGAATGTGGGGGTTTACAACACTGGCCTAAAATGCACAATCTTGGGATATTAGGGATCCCAACGATGTACCTAGGATGTCCTCGGGTAGTAGTCAACCACAAGGGGGAGGGATATATGATTTGAGAGACCGAGAAGACTTACTTTAAAAAATTTCTAAATTGTCAAGGAAAGTTGAGAGTCTTAAAGTCAATCGGAGACATGAGGTGTCTAATGTTTCTAACATTGTGGGGGGATCTGTTATATGTGTGAGTGTAGAGCATTCCACATCGGAATGTCCTAACATTCTAGAACTTAAGGAAGCATACCATGAGCAAATCCATACATTCAACCAACTAATGCAATCATTTTCTCCCAATTTGAACACCTACAATCCGGGGTGGAATAATCATCCAAATTTCAGTTGGAGAAATGAGAACCCCATTCCTCATGGGTGAGGTGCATATTCATATCCCACGCCTCCCAAGCAAAACCAATACCATGACCAAGGGCAACCATCTAGCTCTCAATACTTAGGGACCAATCCACATGGGTATCAGTCAAACCCGCCACCACAAAATTTTTCTCCAAGTCCACCTTCACAATGTTTTTCTTAAGGACCGTCCAATCCATCCACATACCAACCTCCTCACAAAAGAAATTTGCAGGGTATGGTCCATTCCTTTTGTGAAACCTGGAGAAATTTAAACTTTTTTTTGATAAAAGACAAAATAATAATTTGCCACTATTATGTGGGATTAAAATGCATATTTCTATAGAGCTCGAATGAAGCAACAGACTTCACCGTTAGATTCGTATCGCGAAATTGAGTTATCACGTGTAATTTCTTCGAATTTTGAGATAGTTGAAGTTTGTACGTTCCTCGAGATAATTGAGTGACGAATGAACTTTTAAACGTCCCCAAAAATAAAAATTATAAAATTTACTTATAATTGAATACGGGTTCAAATAAAATTAATTTGAACTAAAACTGAAATTTAATTCAGTCATTTTGGGTTAAAAACAGATCCGGAAGTGATAAACGAGCGAGACAATGTGGACCGCGCAATTAAAAATATAAATAGCGCTAAATATCTGAAAAATTAGATATTCTCACCCTTGTTCAGCACACCACACGTTGGAGATGAGAGGAAAAAGAAATTTCAATCTTTCTCCTTCGATCCAAGAAGCTCCGTTGGTCAGAATTGCTTGATCCAAGAATTAAAGTTGGTCTATGCGACGAGGGCTATGCGTACATACCAAGAACAAGGGATTTCACCAAAGATCCGAGAGGAGAATTTTGGGGAAGTCAAGGTTTTCGGGGCAAGAAGAGTGTCATGAGGTTTCTACTATTTCTTATACGCTCCAAGAGGTAGGGTTTCTCCTACTTTGGTTCATTTTCTTACCTAGGGTGTATTTGGCTTGGGGTAAGGGTATGGAATAACCTAGGTCATTGACCATGGTTATGAAAATGAGGAAATGGGTGGGGGATTTGGCCTAGATCAATTCCTAGTTATGTTGGCATAAAGAATTACTTGTGTGTGATTTCTTTGGAATTTGATATTCGGGGCATGCTATATGATATATATTATGCCTTGTGAATGAGGTGGAAATCTTGTATGATAACATGAATTGTTGCCTTGAAGGTGTTTGCCAAAATGCCTATGTGTGAATCAAGTTGTTATGGCATAGTGATGTCTAACATGCTTAGATAATGTATTGAAAAGAAATGTTAATATGTGCTCATTGAGATATTGGCATTGTATTGATTCATGGACTTTATATGCTTATGATATAAATTGTCATGACACATGTTAAGATGTGTGGTTTAATGGTCCATATGGCATCCATTACATATGGGACATGATATGTGATTAATTTGGCTCATGGCATTCATTACATCACATATGCACGAGAACACGTCGTATTTCATGGGTATGAGTGCATGGTTGATATCAAACACCAAGTAGGTGGGTGATAAGTGGGCTCGGTACCATTGGACGAAGGTTCGACAGAGTCGCACGGTTGCATGGCATAAAAAATTTGTGTCGAATATAGCAAGAAGAGCTAGACACGCCCTCAGGTGCAAGGCCCGGCTACTGGTTTTATACACTTCCTATGGTGCAAGTCCAAAATAGTGTATCGGTTTGTAGAGCCAGTGGTGTGACACCAAAAGTCCGTTACCCAAACAAAGGCACATGGTTTTATTATCTAATGATTTCATTTGATGGGAAACATCCATGAATGAAGTGGTTTTGTAAATATATAGTTGGTGTTTTAAGGATATCATTGGATGCATTTCATCAATGGTAAAGGTTTTACACTTGCATTGCATTGTGTAGTGAGAGCCCGTGAAGGCTTGGGTTGATGTGCGTAAGTGAGTCTCATCTTATTTCATGGCATGACATGATAGACTCTAACATGAAATTGTATATTCTTGCATTGTAATGGATATTGGTTGTGTGTTGTTGCATGTATACATTTATATACACTTAGGTAGGGCGTAGCCCTTGTAGGAAGTATTCTACTGGGCGTTGGCTCACCCTATATGGGAAACATTTTAGGTGTGGGGTTAGCACCGGCAGAAGACTAGCACTCGGGGCCTCGAGGGTGAAGAAAAGTCGGTTTATGGCTTTTGGAGACAAGTTTTTGTAAAACTTAGGTTTAATTTCCATTTTGATATATAATCATGTAAATGGTTTGTAATAGAACTCGCATATATCAAGTTTTATGTGATAAACATCATTATATATGTTTGAAATGATGTTGGGGTGGTTTGGAATGGATTGGACATGAAAAATAGGTGAAACAGATAATATTGGGTAGAGTGTACCAGTACTGTGTATCGGTACCATATGGTTCAGAAGACAGAGCGTACCGGTACTGTCTGTCCAGAGGGTAAATTGTACCGGTACGCAGTACCAGTACGCTTTTCCAAATTTTCCAAAATTTTAAACTGAAGTGCTATGCCATTGGACTTTGGTTCCTTGGTTCCAATGATGTGTTTGGACAATAAATTGATATGATTTGTGGTACTGTCAACCACGGTTAAATTAAATGATAAAACACACCCGGGTTACACGTGTGAGTTAAAATTCCAAGTAAAGGGATACTATTACATGATGTCAGATTATGCGGCACTCACGGATATTTTTGCAGGTTGACGGTGGTCAACGGGACCCCCCGATTTTAGGGGCATCACACCTTCATTCAAAGCCAAACCGCTATCAATAACCAAAATGCCACAACCATCAATGATATAAGAGCCCAACTCACAAAGTTGACAAACTCCATAGGGGTATCTCAACAAGAAAAGGGGAACTTCCCCGCT
The DNA here is from genome assembly GCA_963454935.2 of Ilex paraguariensis. Lineage (NCBI taxonomy): Eukaryota > Viridiplantae > Streptophyta > Magnoliopsida > Aquifoliales > Aquifoliaceae > Ilex > Ilex paraguariensis. The sequence continues at coordinate 1,713,409 of CAUOFW020002835.1, forward strand.
CAACCACAAGAGAACCCTTGGGGTCAACACATTGTTGAGTCATCTGAGCCTTTGAGAGAGAGGTGTGAGCAACTCAAAGCTATCACCACCCTCCGTAGTGGCAAAGAAATTGACAAAACCATTTTGCCAATAGTCTCACCCAAGACCACATTGCCAAAAGGAAAAGATATCTTGAGTGATGTCGACAAGGGTGCAATGAGTAAAGAGAAAAAAAAAGAGGTTGTTGAGAAAGAAAAATTAATTGATGATTGTGTGTTTATTCCTCCCATGCCTGCCCTTTTCTCGAGTCTTTTAAGGCCACCTGTCAAGGTGGCTAATTATGCTGCTATTTTGGAAATGTTTAAGCAGGTGAAGATTAACATTCCACTCATTGACACCATCAAGCAAATCCCATCTTGTGCTAAAATTTTGAAGGATCTATGCACAGTGAAAAGAAGATTCAATATCCACAAGAAGGCATTCCTCATAGAACAAGTGAGCTCAATATTGAGGACCAACACTCCTCCCAAATTCAAAGTCCTCGGTTGTCCAACCATAGCCATCACATTGCAAACTGTGGAGTGGAGCAAACACTCCTCGATTTGGGGGCAAGTGTGAATATTCTTCCCTACTAGGTGTATCAACAACTTTAGCTTTAGGAGTTAAAGCCCACCTCCACGCTTCAATTGGCGGATCGTAGTATCCGTACACCAAGGGGAATAGTTGAGGATGTCTTAATTCAACTTGATAAATTTTACTTTCCTGTCGATTTCATTGTGCTTGATACACACCCTGTTGCAAACTTTAGTGTCGTGATAAATTACAAGAATGGTCTAATAAAGTTGGAATTTTGGAATATGACAATGAAGCTCAATGTATTCAACATGGCAAACCAACCGGTTGATGATGAAGAAGTAAGTGAGGTCAATAGAATCGACACTTTGGTTGTGGAACACTTAAAGCTGGAAGGGATGTTGAAATTCAAGGAAGAAGAAATTGTGGATCTTGATAATTATGATGAGCAAGAGGAGGTAGAAGATTTGAAAAGGATGGAAAGGTTTTTCCGTACATTCGAAGAGTTACCCCATTGAGAAAAGAAAATTTTTTCGTCGGATAAAAAAAGCCCAACTTGGAGTTGAAGCCCTTGCCCTCCCTTTTAAGTGGGGAAGGTGAAACATTTTTGGTGGTCATTAGCTCTACATTGAACAAGGAACAAGAAAAAGAACTCTTGGAGGTTTTGAGAAAGTATAAAGGAGCAATTGGGTGGACCATTGCGGATATCAAGGGGATAATCTCTCTCATTTGTACCCACAACATATATCTTGAGGAGGATTCCAAACCTTCCTGACAACTACAAAGACGATTGAATCCCATCATGAAAGAGGTGGTGAGGGATGAGGTTCTAAAACTACTTGATGTGGGGATCATTTTTTCAATCGCCAATAGTAAGTGGGTTAGCCCCACGCAAGTAGAACCTAAGAAATCTGAAGTTATGGTTGTTGAGGATGATGAGAATGAGTTTACACCTACAAGAGTGATCACCGAATAGAGGGTGTGCATTGATTACCGAAATTTGAACGCTTGCACAAGAAAAGACCACTTCCCATTGCAATTCCTCGATCAAGTTCTAGAACGAGTAGCGGGGCATCTATTCTACTACTTTTTAGATGGATACTCCGGCTACAATCAGATCAAGATTGCTTTGGAGGATCAAGACAAGACCACCTTCATGTGCCCCTATGATACCTTTGCCTACCTCCACATACCGTTTGGACCATGCAATGCTTCGAGGACGTTTCAATGTTGTATGATGGGGATTTTCAATGACATGGTGGAAAAGGTAGTGGAGGTCTTTGTGGATAACTTTTCGGTGTTTGGGGATTCATTCGAGGGATGTTTAGCAAACTTGGAGAGAATTCTAACAAGATGTGAGGAGAAGAATCTAGTATTGAATTGAGAAAAGTGTCACTTCATAGTGACAGAAGGATTTGTGCTTGGCCATATAGTTTCGGCAAGGGGTATTGAAGTCGATAAATCCAAGGTGGAGGCCATCTCCAACCTCCTCAGGCCAGGAGCCAACAAGGGCATTCGGTCATTTTTGGGCCATACAGGTTTTGATCATCTATTCATAAAGAATTTCAGTGCATTGGCCTGACCCTTGACCAACCTGCTATCTAAGGAGGTCCCATTTGAGTGGTCAGATTATTGTTAGTCATCCTCTAAAAAATTGAAAAACATGCTAGTCATACCTCCGATCATACGACCACCTAATTGGGATCTACCTTTTGAGCTCATGTGCGATGTGAGTGATTACACGGTCGGCACAGTACTTGGTTAGAGGGAGGAAAATAGACCATATGTGATACACTATGCTAGCAAAACACTTAGTAACGCTCAGATGAATTACACTACCACTGAGAAAGAGTTGCTAGTACTAGTGTTTGCCTTAGATAAATTCCGTTCTTACATCATTGGTTTGCCTATTTTTGTCTTTACTGATCACTCTGCTTTGAAGTATTTGTTGTCTAAGCAGGATGCAAAATTGAGACTCATTAGGTCGATACTCCTCCTATGAGAATTCAACTTGATGATCAAGGACAAGAAATGAGTTAAGAATGTGGTGGCAAATCATTTATCCTGGCTTGTAGTGCAAGAGGCCGATGAGCACATTCCTTTCCTTGACTTTTTCCCTGATGAGCATTTGTTTTCAATTCATTATGTATGTCCTTGGTATGCTAATATATGTAACTATATTGCAACAAGATAGATACCACCGCAATGGAGCCCAAAATATCGAAGACGATTTATGGCGGGATGTGAAGTACTTCTACTTCGATAACTCGTATTTGTTCAAGTACTGCCCCGACCAAATCATGAGGAGATGCGTACCTAAAAATGAATAGCAGAATGTCCTTGCATTTTGCCATTTACAAGCTTGCGATGGACATTTTTTAGCGAAAAAGACTTTAGCGAAAATTCACCAATCAGGTTTTTACTGGCCCTCTCTTATCAAAGATTGTGTTTCGTTTTGGAAGGGATGCGACAGATGCCAATGGTTGGGTAGTGTGACCTAAAGAAACATGATGCCTCTTTCACCAATACTTGTCATAGAAATATTTGACTATTGGGGCATCGACTTCATGGTCTCTATGTCATTTGGTCATTTGTACATCCTCCTGGAAGTGGACTGTGTCCAAATGGGTGGAGGCTATCCTAACCAAGACTAATGACCACCAGGTCATAGTCAAGTTTATTGAGGTTTGGGATGCCTAGTGCAATAATAAGTGATGGTAGATCATATTTCTGTAATAGGCCATTTGCATCTCTAATGTTCAAATATGGCATCACTCACAAAGTATCCACTGTCTGTCACCCACAAACAAATGGCCAATCCGAGCTAGCCAATACGGAGATCAAGAACATTCTAAAAAAAATGGTTAATCTAAATTGGAAGGATTGGTCTGATAGATTGACCGATGCCCTTTGGGCATACCACACTGCTTTTAAAATTGTTTTAGACATGTCTCCCTACCTGATTGTCTATGGAAAGGCTTGCCACATGCCAGTCGAAATGGAACACAAGGCCTATTGAGCCATTAAGACTTTGAATTTTAATTTGAGAATGGCCGGTGATCATACGAAGTTAGAGCAGAATTAGTTGGAAGAGATTCGACGAGATGCGTATGAAAGCTCCAAAATCTCAAAAAGAACATGCCAAAATCTTTCATGATAACTACATCGTGAGGAAATCATTTGAGCCTCAGCAAAAAGTGCTCTTATACAATTCTCGCCTCTTAATTTTCCAGGGCAAACTTTGACCCCGTTGGGATAACCCCTATCTTGTAAAGGTGGCCTACCCCAATAGAGCTGTTAAAATCACAAATCCTAAGAATGGCCAAGTATTCAAGGTCAATGGCCAACGACTTAAGCCATTCTTTGAGGATTTTGCTGGGAAATAAGTGGAGGAAGATTTGATTGACCCAGTATATCTAGACTTGGGGGAGGAGTAACTAATGTTTATGTTTTCTAGTGTACAGTTGCTTTTGTTTCCCTATGTTATTTTTATCTCATGTCACTTACTTTCTTTGGTTGTATAGTATTGATTTTCTTCATTTCAGATATTGGTGCTTTTGTCAAAAGCTTATTTGTGAGGTGTTGTCTAACCCTACTCATCTTTTTTCCTGTCCTTTTGTAATACCCCACATGCGTTTAAAAAAAAAATAATAATAATAAAATAAAATAAAATAAAAAAAACAATAAAAGACATAGGTGTTCAGTAATTATTTCATTTGAAATGATAAAATAGTATAACTCAAGGAAAGAGTAGTTAAAAGATTAGTTTCGGTATGAAAATGTACAAAATAAATCATAAAAGAACTTGAACTAATTAGGTCGATGTAGAAAAGTATGTAGGATAAGTTAGGATTAAAGTTGGAAGGATTGGAAGTGAAAAGGGGCGCCCAAATGGGCGCTGGGGCGCTGCTCCGGGTACATTGCCTACTCCGGACCAGTTGTCGTAGAATCGTCATAACTCTTGCTACAATGGTCCGATTGAGCTGAAATTTTGACACAATGCAGAAGACATCTAGATCTACAACTTTCATGTTTTGAACTTTTTCAGATTCAAAGTTTATCATGATCAAAAATAAGGAAAACAGTAAGTCTGGAAA
>CAUOFW020002835.1:1718778-1760831 GCA_963454935.2 Ilex paraguariensis
TTTTTTTGAAAGATTGTAAAGTCTAGTTATCTTTTGAAATTCCGCTGCTTATCATAGTTTAATTCTTTGGGAATGTACATGCCATTGTGGGCATATTTTTTTGGGTTAACATGTAAATTTGATGGATTGATTATATAGTAGTTAATTGGACCCGGTGTGGTCATTATAGTAGAATTGCACAGGTTGAATTTTGTGGTAGAGCTCCCCGTACAAAGAAGACTCTGCCCGAATTTTGTTAAATTATCAATGGTTGATGGATAAAAATTTCTTATTTATGGATTTATTTAGTGCTCTCATGATTGTGAAAGGTTTTAGAATGTAATGCCGTCCGAAGGGGTATTTGGGGCGTTACACCTTTATTGCATATCGTATCTTTTTTTTGCATTAAGGGTAATCCATGATTCAAGTTTGGGGGTGAGGTGCACCATTTGCATGATACACCAATGTTGTTTGGAAACATTTTTGTGATACAGATTTTTGCTTGCATTAGTGAAAAATATTTGAAAATTTTGAAACTTTTTGATGGAAAATATCTAAAAGTTAATTTGTATTCCCTTATGAAGAGTGTGTGGATTGGATGACATTTATCTTTGTTGTGAGCTTTGAGCACATAAGCATACCATGGACACTATCCCTATGCATGAGTATCACTTATGTATTGATTTTTGAACTCAACTGTATGTGACCTTTGAATGTGTAATTTTAGAAATTTACGAATTGGATTCATGTTTTAGGCTTGACATAAGTAGTTGAGATGAGTAAGAACCCATGTGAGCTTTAATGTCAATCCTTGTTTGGAGGGAGCTTACATTTACTCAAAGAACAATTTTTCAATGTCAAAATTGTTCAATAGTCTCATCATAATTGTTTTGGTTAGGTGCATCTGGATAGTAGACTGACTTGTTTCGATTATACAATGCCATCCCATGCACACCTGGAAGTGATTTTTTGCCATCTTTGAAATACTTTGAGCCTTAACCCTTTTTCTTGTGCAAAGATTATCCCTAGTGCCGTGATTGAGCCTAATTTAAATTTGTTTCTATGCTACATATTTGACCAAGCCAATGAAAATAAGAAATATCTATCTTACCTTGGTTGTTCCTTGAAGCTAAATATGAGTGATTGCAAAAATAAAGGAAGGGTGATAGTGATTAACCCTAATTAAGGCATAATTTAATAGGTAAATTGTGTTAGTTAAATAAAGTTAAACTAGTCAAAATAAATCAAATTAGGGTTAGTGTGTGAATAAAAAATAATGCATTAATTGTTGTTCTTTTCAGGGTTTTGTGCCTCAAAGCAACAAACTACTGAGGAGCCAATTGCATTAAAGCTACAAACTACTGGGATGCCAATTATCAAAGCTCAAAACAAAGGGGATCAAATAATTCAAGACCACCTAACAAAACTTTCATGCCACCAAACAAGACTTTTCAAGACCACCTAATAACCTAACAAAACTTTCACCCTCCGTTGTTGCCTATAAATACCACCCCTTAGGACTTGTAAAGCATTAATCTTTTGGTAGTGGAAAACTCCCCAAAAGTATTATTGCTTTATTTTATTGTATTATTGCTTCCTTTTAATTTATTGCTTTCTTTTACTTTAAGTATTGCTTTCTTTTATTGTGCTATTGCTTTCTTTTACTTCCATTGTTTGAGCTTCCTTCTTCCCTTAGATGAGTGAAACTCTTCCACTTTTCTAGAGCTTTACCAAAGCCGTGAAGGGTGGAACGTGATTCACCCATTCTTTTTCGAAGATTGGCTCCTTGTGTAAGGTGTGTTACCTTGTAACTCCTCTACTTGGCGGGATGAGTATCACTCACTTGTCTAGCTTTATCAAAGCCATGAAGAGTGAGTAGTTTCTCATCCAATCTTTAGTAAGAGGTGATTATCTGGAAATTATATTTATACATTTCGTTTATTTTTAGCTCTAGTCTTTATTTCTTCATAATGTCTTCTCATCATATTGTTGTCTTTATTTTAAGCATGAATAGCTAAATCTCTTAGTTGGCAAAACCAAGAGGAACCTCCACTTGGGTATACCATTTCAACTCATTCTCCTCCCCTCTTTTCAGAGTTCAATGGTTCGGTTTGACTGGGTTGAGGGTGGATAACTTGGTGAGTCTTTGATATTCCGTAGGCCTAGTCACGGTTTATGCTTAGATACTCACCAATCTTATCCCTAGTTTCCCATGAATCAATCGTTCATTCATGCTCTATTCGAGGAGGGTTTCGAGTTGAGACGGTATTCCTATTGGAGTGACCTCTTGGATTTGCCAACATTTGTTTCTCATTTTACTAGCATCAAAACAACTTCACCAAACAACTTCCAACAATCAAAGATTTTACACTTTCTTTCTCCCAAAATCACCTTCCCCTCGGTTTACTTCCTTCCCCGTGGAAACGAGCTTGGATTACCACCAAGTAAAACACAATCCGCGAAAGTCTCCTTGCGCTTGGGGAGTACTTTTGTTCACACATACTCACATTTGACATTTCATTCTTCCACCATTCCGTTGCCCTTTCTTTTGACATCATCCCTAGGAGAGTGACATTCCTCTTCATTCATAAAATATACATGCTAAAAGGTGATGATTACAGATTAGGAAACAACAAGGAATTTTGTCAAGCATTTTTTGTGTCGTTGCCAAGGAAGGCAAGTGTCAAACCAGGAAGGTGATTTCCGGACGACGAAGGTAAGTCCCATGATCTTCATCATGGGCTGAGGTACGTTGTTCCATGTACATAATCTTGTTTGTGTATAATTTTATTTGTATATATTTTGTTTTATGTGGAGGCAGAACAAACGAAATCGATTTGTTAGACAAAACTTGGCCCCCACCATGAATATTGACCAAGAACAACCCGAGGATGCGGGTGACAATTTTGACAATATAGGTGCAAATCCAAATGTCCAAAGGGGTGCAAATCTAAATATTCAAAGGGGTGGTGGACCATAAGAACCCCAAATACCCAATCCGAGAATGAATTTTCTCCCTCCCGTGAATGAGGGGAATAATTTTCAAATGGATCCCCCGGTGAGGTCAATGAGGGATTTCCTACAACCAACATGAAGCACCACACCATCATGCATCCTCCTTCTGGTCCAAGCTCATCTTTTCATAGTTAAGACAGGGATGTTGCAACTAATTCCCACGTTCAACGGACTTGAAACTCAGAGCCCCTATTCACACATAAGGGATTTCGAGGAAGTAGTTGCAACCTTCCTTACCAATAATGGGATGGAAGAGATAGCTAGAATGAAATTGTTTCCCTTTTGCCTGAAAGACAAGGCAAAAATGTGGCTAATTTCCTTAAGGCCTTGAACCATCACATCGTGGAGCCAAATGATTTATGAATTTTTGAACAAATTCTTTCCGGTGCATAAAATCACCGCCCTAAAAAAGCAAATCCAAAACTTTTCAGAAAAGCCCAATGAGCAATTCTATCAATGTTGGGAGAGGAACAAGGAATTGCTACAATCCCTTCCACATCATGGTTTTGAACCATGGCAATTGGTGAGTTTCTTTTATGAAGGAATCACACCGGGCCATCGACAGTTCATTGACATGATGTGTAATGGAGAGTTTTTGAACAAAGAACCTGATGAGGCCTTAGATTACTTTGATACATTGGCACAAAATGCACAATCATGGGACATTACAGATCCCACCGATGTACCAAGGTCTTCTCCTCAAAAGACTGGCCAAACTCAAGGGGGAGGGATTTATGATTTGAGAGACTTGTTTTCAAAAATTGCTAAATTGTCAAGGAAAGTTGAGAGTCTTGAAGTCAATAAGAGACACGAGGTGTCTAATGTGTTACAAACCGAGGAGGGTTGTTCAATTTGCGAATGTATGGAGCATTCCCTATCAGATTGCCCAAACATTCCGACCCATAAAGAACCATACCATGAACAAGTCCATGCCTTCAACCAAACGAGACAATCATTTTATGCCAATTCAAATACTTACAATTAGGGTTGGAGTAATCACCCAAATTTTAGTTGGAGAAATGAAAACCCCATTCCTCATGGTTCAAGTGCCTATGCATCTCCCATGCCTCCCAAGCAAAACTAATACCATGGCCAAGGGCAAACATCTAGCTCTCAATACCCCCAGACCAATCCACAAGGGTATTCGTCAAACCCACCACCACATAATTTTTTACCAAATCCACCTCCACAAATTTTTTCTCAAGGACCGTCCAATCCATCAACATACCAACCTCCTCACAAAAGGAATTTGGAGGATATGGTTCATTCCTTCATTCAAAGCCAAACCGCCATCAATAACCAAAATGCCACAGCCATCAATGATGTAAGAGCCCAACTCACAAAGTTGACAAACTCCATAGGGGCATCTTAACAAGAAAAGGGGAAGTTCCCCGCTCAACTATAAGAGAACCCTAGGGGTTAACACCTTGTTGAGTCATCGAAACCTTTGAGAGAGAGTTGCGAGCAACTCAAAGCTATCATCGCCCACCACAGTGGCAAAGAAATTAAAAAAACAATTTTTCCAATGGTCCCACCCAAGACCACATTGCCAAAAGAAAAAGATATCTTGGGTGACGCCGACAAGAGTGAGGTGAGTGAAGAGAAAGAAAGAGAGGTTGTTGAGAAAGAAAAATTAATTGATGATTGTGTGTTTATTCCTCCCATGCCTGCCCCTTTCCCAAGTCGTTTGAAGCCACCTGTCAAGGTGGCTAATTATGCTGATATTTTGGAAATGTTTAAGCAGGTAAAGATTAACATTCCACTCCTCAACGCCATCAATCAAATTCCATCATGTGCTAAGTTTTTGAAGGACTTATGCACGGTAAAGAGAAAACTGAATGTCCACAAGAAAGCATTCCTCACCGAGCAATTGAGCTCAATATTGAGGACCAACACTCCTCCCAAATTCAAAGACCCCTGTTGTCAAACCATAGCCATCACCATTGGAAATTGTTGAGTGGAGCAAGCACTCCTCGATTTGGGGGCAAGTGTGAATCTTCTCCCATACTCGGTGTACCAACAGCTGCAACTCGAGGAGTTAAAGCCCACCTCAATCACGCTTCAATTGGCGAATCATAGTATCCGTATACCAAGGGGAGTATTTGAGGATGTCTTAGTTCAAATTGATAAATTTTACTTCCCGGTCAATTTCAATGTGCTTGATACACACCATACTGCAAACCTTAGCTCCCAAATTCCCGTAATACTTAGAAGACCCTTCCTTGCTACATCTAATGCCGTGATAAATTACAGGAATAGTCTAATGAAGTTGGCATTTGGGAATATGACAATGGAGCACATTGTATTCAACTTGGCAAAGCAACCGGGTGATGATGAGGAAGTAAGTGAGGTCAATAGAATCGACACTTTGGTTGAGAGCACTTGGAGCTGGAGGGGATATTGAAATTCAAGGAAGAAGGAATTGTGGATCTTGAGAATTATGATGAGCAAAAGGATGTAGAATATTTGAAAGGGATGGAAAGGTGGATCCCTACATTCGAAGAGTTACCCCATCGAGAAAAAAAAAAAATTTCGTCGGATGAACAAAAGCCCAACTTGGAGTTGAAGTCTTTCCCCACCCATTTGTAGTACGCCTATCTTGGGGAAGGTGAAACATTTCGGATGGTCATTAGCTATACATTGAACATGGAACAAGAAAAAGAACTCTTGGAGGTATTGAGAAAATATAAAGGAGCAATTGGGTGGACCATTGCGGATATCAAGGGGATAAGCCCACTCATTTGCACCCACCGCATATATCTAGAGGAGGATTCCAAACCTTTCCGACAACCACAAAGACGGTTGAATCCCATCATGAAGGAGATGGTGAGAGATGAGGTTCTAAAACTACTTGATGTGGGGATCATTTTTCCAATTGCCGATAGTAAGTGGGTTAGCCCCACGCAAGTAGTTTCTAAGAAATCTGGAGTTACGGTGGTTGAGAATGATGAGAATGAGCTTATACCTACAAGAGTAATCACCAGATGGAGGGTGTGCATTGATTACCGAAAACTAAACGCTTACACAAGAAAAGACCACTTTTCATTGCCATTCCTCGATCAAGTTCTAGAACAAGTAGCGGGGCATTTATTCTACTATTTTTCAGATGGATACTCTGGCTACAATCAAATTGAGATTGCTTTGGAGGATCAAGAGAAAACCATTTTCGTGTGCCGCTATGGTACCTTTGCCTACCGCCGCATGCCATTTGAACTGTGCAATGCTACGGGGACTTTTCAACGCTATATGATGGGAATTTTCAGTGACATGGTGAAAAAGATAGTGGTGGTCTTTATGGATGACTTTTCGGTGTTTGGAGATTCATTCGAGGGATGTTTGGCAAACTTGGAGAAAGTTCTAACAAGATGTGAGGAGAAGAATCTAGTCTTGAATTGGGAAAAGTGTCACTTTATGGTGATGGAAAGAATTGTGCTTGGCCATATAGTTTTGGCAAGGGGTATTGAAGTCGATAAATCCAAGGTCGAGGCCATCTCCAACCTCCCCATGCCATGAGCCATCAAAGGCATCCGGTCGTTTTTGGGCCATGCAGATTGTTATCGTCGATTCATAAAGAATTTTATTGCATTGGCCCAACCCTTGACCAACCTACTGTCTAAGGAGGTTCCATTTGAGTGGTCGGATGATTGTGAGGCATCCTTTAAAAAACTTAAAAGCATGCTAGTTACACCTCCGATCATGCTACCACCCAATTGGGATTTACCTTTTGAGCTCATGTGCGACGCGAGTGATTACTCGGGCGGTGTAGTGCTCGGTCAGAGGGAGAAAAATAGATCATATGTAATACACTATGCTAGCGAAACACTTAATGAGGCTTAGATGAATTACACTACCACTGAGAAAGAATTGCTAGCAGTAGTGTTTGCCTTAGATAAATTTCATTCTTACATCATTGGTTCGCCTATTGTTGTCTTTACTGACCACTCTGCTTTGAAGTATTTGTTGTCTAAGCAGGATGCAAAATCAAGACTCATTAGGTGGATACTCCTCCTACAAGAATTCGACTTGACAATCAAGGACAAGAAAGGAGTTGAGAACGTGGTGGCGGATCATTTATCCCGACTTGTGGTGCAAGAGGCCAATGAGCACATTCCTATCCCTGACTTTTTCCTTGACGAGCATTTGCTGTCAATTCATTCTATATGTCCTTGGTATGCTGATATATGTAACTATCTTGCAACATGATAGATACCACCGCAATGGAGCCCAGAAGATCGAAAATGATTCATGGCGGATGTGAAGTACTTCTACTTTGACAACCTGTATTTGTTCAAGTACTGCCCTAACCAAATCATAAGGAGAAGCGTAACTGAAAATGAACAGCAGGACGTCCTTGCATTTTGCCATTCACAAGCTTGCGGTGGACATTTCTCAGCAAAAAAGACTTCGGCCAAAATTTTTCAATCAGGTTTTTATTGGCCCTCTCTTATCAAATATTGTGTTTCGTTTTGTAAGGGATGCGACAGAGGCCAACAGTTGGGTAGTGTGACCCAAAGAAACATGATACCCATTTCATCAATACTTGTCATAGAAATATTCGACTGCTGAGGCACCGACTTCATGGGTCCTTTCCCTATGTTATTTGGTTATTTGTACATCCTCCTGGCAGTGGACTATGTGTCCAAATGGGTGGAGGCTATCCTGACCAAGACTAATGACCATCGGGTCGTAGTCAAGTTTCTCAAGGAGAACATCTTTTTGAGGTTTGGGATACCTCGTTCAATAATAAGTGATGGTGGATCATATTTCTATAATAGGTCATTTACATCTCTAATGTTCAAATATGGTGTCACTCACAAAGTATCCATTGCCTATCACCCACAAACAAATGGCCAAACTGAGCTAGCCAATAGGGAGATCAAGAACATTCTACAAAAAAAGGTTAACCCAAGCTGGAAGGATTGGTCCGATAGATTGACCGATGCCCTCTGGGCATACCGCACTGCCTTTAAAACTATTTTGGGCATGTCTCCCTACCGACTTGTCTATGGAAAGGCTTGCCACCTGCCAGTCGAAATGGAACACAAGACCAATTCGGCCATGAAGACTTTACATTTTAACTTGAGAATGGCCGGTGAACGTAGGAAGTTAGAGCTGAATGAGTTAGAAGAGATTCGACGAGATGCGTATGAGAGCTCCAAAATCTCAAAACAAAGGGCCAAAATCTTTCATGATAACTCCATTGTGAGAAAATCATTTGAGCCCAGGCAAAAAGTACTCTTATACAATTCTCGCCTCTCCATTTTCCAAGGCAAACTCCGNCAAAGGGCCAAAATCTTTCATGATAACTCCATTGTGAGAAAATCATTTGAGCCCAGGCAAAAAGTACTCTTATACAATTCTCGCCTCTCCATTTTCCAAGGCAAACTCCGATCCCGTTGGGATGGCCCCTATCTTGTCAAGGTGGCCTACCCCAATGGAGCTGTGGATGTCCAAAACCCCAAAAATGGCCAGACATTCAAGGTCAATGGCCAAAGACTTAAGCCTTTTTTGGGGGGCTTTGAAGAACAAGTGGAGGAAGAGAATTTGATGAATCCGGTATACCCGAAAGTTGTGGAGGAATAATTAGTTTTTTTTTCTGCTTTTCAATATACATGCTTTTATTTACTTACTTTATCTTTATTCCATGTTAATTATGTTCTTTTATCGTATAATTTTGTTATTCTTAGTCGCAGCTATTGGTGTTTTTGTCAAAGCTCAAGTGCGAGGTATTCTCTAACTCTACTAATCTTTTTACTATCCGTTATTGAATATCATATATTTTTTTTTTGTTTCATTGAGGAGAATGCAAGAATCAAGTTGAGGGGTGAGGTTGCACCATTTGCATCTTACACCAATGTTTGTGGAAATATTCCACGCGGCTATTTGCGTCTGCCGACACTTAAAAAAAACAAAAAAAAACCAAAACCAAGTGGGAATATTCCGCGCGGATATGAGGCGGCCGACACTCAAAAAAAAAATGGGATGCTTTTATAAGGCTTTCAAATTTTTTCTTTTTTCTCCCATCCACCGGTGATTGGTCTCCCCTTCTTCTTCCCTTCTTTTTTCTTCTTTCTTCCTCTTTTCTTCTTCTTCTTCTTCTTCTTCTTCGTCGTTCTCTCTGTTCTCTGTAAAAACAACCCACCCCCTGCAAATCCGTGACCGTATACACCGACGACCCAGTCCTTTGTTTAATAATTTGCCTTATATGTTTGTATTTATTCATGGGTGCTCTTTTTCTGCTCGTACTTAGGGTGAGGGGTTTCCAGCCTAACCCAAATCTCCGTCGAGTTGATTAATTGTTGTGTTTTGTTTGTTGGTTTCGGCAACTAAATAGATCTCTACACCCACCGCCTTCCCTCTTTCTTCGTCTTCTTCTTCTTCTTATTTCTATTGTGCTATTCTCTATAACATGACCCAACTCCCAACACTCCCGTGACGATATTCCCCGAAGACCCAGTCGTTTGTCTCATGATCGGCATTTGTTTACTCTATNCCGAAAAAGTGGGATGGAACGTCCTATGGAGCCGCACAATTACATGCATAAGAAAACTTGTGTCGGGTATAGCAAGTAGGGCTAGATACTCCCTNCTCCCGTGACGATATTCCCCGAAGACCCAGTCGTTTGTCTCATGATCGGCATTTGTTTACTCTATTTGTACATGGCTCTTCTTCTTCTNATGAAAAACCCGGCCACTTGGTTCATACACTTATCGGTGGTGAAATTCCAGAAAAGTGTAACGACGTACGGAGCCGAAGGTGCGATTCCTAAATCCCATACCCATAAAGGCACATGATTTTGATATATAAACTATTCATTTGGTGGAAAATGTCCAAGAATGAATTGGTTTTATGACATATGGTTGATTTCAAAATGATCTTTGAATGTNTTGTAGGTTTCGACAGTTAAACAGATCTCTACCCTACAACTTGATCTCCAAACTCCACACATTGGTAAATTCGAAACATTGGGGACAATCTTCGGATTAGGTTGGGGGTGTGATCTACGATTCCATTTTGTTATAGTTTAGTATTTAAAAAAAAAATTGTTTTGGATTGCGTATTTTTAGAGCATTTCTTGTTTATATATCATGACCACATCAAATGCAATTTCAATCATCTTTGTGACTGGCAGACGTTAAAGAACCAGATAGTGAGTCTTAAAGCATAGAAAGCATGGATGTTAAAATTTTTTGGTTTAGTTTGGGAGTCTTGCGCACATTTCCATTTGAAGTGCACGCTGTGATCATGAGAAAAGCAAGAGTAGTCAAAAAAATTTAAATTCGAGAAGCACAAGCAAAACCATTGTGTGGCAGAAGTACTTTTGCTAAACGTCNTTTATTTGGAAGAAGTTGTTTGTGGCTTGTGCGCATTGCATACGCATTTTAGGTGGGGAGTAGCCTCTGTAGGAGTTTTTCTACTGAGCGTTGGCTTACCCTATATGGAAAACATTTCAGGTGGGAGAGGTACACTGGTGGATAGCTCTAATTTGGACCCTCATGTTTGAAGAAAATCAAATGTGGCTTTATTTTGTGTTGATGTAAAATATTTATGGAAAGAATGTTTTAAGCATGTAATCTTTTAAATTGTAATAGAACTTATATGGNTTCGTCCGGGACTTACACGTTATGTGCAACAAGAAGTGGGAAGGGCCACTAATAATGACGTAGACACAAGTGATGACTCGGATTAAATTTTAACTAATAATGACAAAGTTGTGAAAAAATGTGTTTTGGGAATGAAGGTTAATGGTCTGATTTTTTTTTTTGTGTAAATATTTGTTTATGTACAAAGTCTTTTTTTTGAAATAAAGATGTAGGCCGAGTAAGAATTGTCCTAAAATGCCAACCTGTAGCATAGGTAGGGACTTATCCTGAGACGCCATAGTTTTCCAAGTTCAATGTGTACATTTAGTCTTTTTTTTTTCAATTTTCATAGATAAATGTGCATGTAAATAACTTTGATTTTTATTCAAGTGAGAAAAAAAAAAAAAGAAGCCGCATTTCCTTGAAAAATGGTATTTTCTCTA
Source organism: Ilex paraguariensis (assembly GCA_963454935.2). NCBI lineage: Eukaryota > Viridiplantae > Streptophyta > Magnoliopsida > Aquifoliales > Aquifoliaceae > Ilex > Ilex paraguariensis. The sequence continues at coordinate 1,729,799 of CAUOFW020002835.1, forward strand.
TGCTTAAGTGTCAAATGTACATTGATATTTGTTAATCTTAAGGTACAGAATGACCAGAATCAAAAATAGAATTATAATATAACCGACATTCTTTGGAAACCTGACATAACCAGTGGAGATAACGAAGAATACCACGGTAAGTTTTCAGCCTTGCGATGCTTTCCGAGAGACAATCAACATTTACTCAATTGTTGAATAATCTCATTAAACTTGCTTTGATTAAATGCAACTAAAGTAATCTATTGACATATCCCACAGGGAACCTTTGCATGTGACACATACATAGGCACATACTTGAGAAAGGATTTTAGGCCATCTTTGAGTTGATTTTGAGCCTTAGTCATTGCTTCTACGAAATTATATCCCTAGTTAGCCATGTTTGAGCCTTCGATGAATGATTTCTTTTTTCAAAAAAACCCATATGATAAACGAGCCAGCCCACATAACGGCCCTTATATAAGCCACAAAATAGCCCCTATATAAGCCACCAAAACAACCCATATATAGGCCATAAAACAGCCCCAAATTTAGCCACAAGACACCCCTTAAACAAGCCATTAAACAGCCCAAAAGACAACCACAAAATAGCCCCTAAATAAGCCATTGTACAGCCCAAAAGACGGCCACAAAACAACCCCTATATAGGTCATAAAACAGCCCCAAATTCAGCCACAAAATAGCCCATAAACATGCCATAAAACAGTCCCAAATTCAATCCAAAATACAACCACATAACAGTCCATATTTTAACCCAAAATGGTCCATCATTTCAACCCCAAAAATAGTCCATAATTTCAGCCCCTAAACCGGCCCCAAAGGATAGGAATAAAACCAAGTAGGTAGAACCCTACCTCAAAAGAAGTGTAGAGAACTTCTATAACACCAAAACAACCTCAAAGCTTTGATTTTCCCCAAAGTCTCATCTTGGGTCTTCGGTGAAATCCACTCTTTTTGGTATGTATGCATAGCCCTCGTCGAGGAGATGAACTTTAGCTCTTGGTCCAAGTCGATTGGAGCGACGGAACTTCTTGGATCAAAGAAATAAGCCTTGAAGACAAAATTTTTCTCTCTGCTCACTCTTTTCTCCCTGTGGCCAGCTAAGGTGATGATCTCATGAGATATTTCTCCAAAAAATCTGATTTTAAGTCTATATTTGTAGTCCAGATTGTGCGGTCCACATCGCACCTCATATTTCCTACTTCGGGTCCGTTTTTCATCTCGAAACAATTCCTTACAACCCCGTTTAAGTTCAAATTAATTTTATTTAAAATTTTATCCACTTATAAGGAAATATTAGAAATTTCATTTTTTGGGACCTTTGAAAGGTCATTCATCACCCAATTGTCTCGTAAAATGTGTAAAATCTAACTATCATGAAATTCGACAAAAATTGATAGGGCAGCTCAATTTCGCGATACGAATGCAACGGTGAAGTCTGTTGCATCATCCGAGCTGAGCTCTAGGAAGATATGGATTTTAAACCCGCATTATAGTGGCAAATTATCATTTTGACCTTTTTCATAAAAAGTTTAAATTTTCCCGGGTTTTACAAATGATGTCATTACATGAGGTGATGTTTCATGATGCATAACCCACTTCGAACCCAACTTGGGCTCCCACAACACATGTAATGCCATGCTTGTGAACCGATCACTCCATGCCCACTCCATCGAGTTAACTTAGTGACTTGTCTTTTATTATCTTTTTCTTTCGGGTATTTATAGAATTCCACCAATGATATATCAAAACAACATGGATTTTGAGGACTCTCACGTCTGGTTCCACGTATGCCGGCACACTTTTATGGGCTCGTTACACCACCGACTACGTGTGTGACCGACATAAGTAGGGCTTGCACCCGAGAGCGAATATATCCATTCTTGCTAATACCCCTTAATTTTATTATCATTTTTCCCATGAGACTAAATCGGCTTTTAGCCCAACTTTCAAGCTTCACACACTCACCTTTGTTGTAAGTGACAAACCCATGTACACACAACTCCAACCATTTCAATGCATTTTGCATGTGATGCAATAGTCGTGCAGATGTCATGTGGGTCCAAATATAATAAAATGGACATGCAATATAAATTATTGAAACAATGGATATTTCTATCATCTAGTATTTCATCAAACATAAAATTTGCACACACTTACACATCTAGCATGCTTATCATCATCACGGCATTTTAGCAAACACATAATGTGCATAAAATTACACACCTTGCATGTTCATTAAAATCAACACAGCAACATATTCATAACTTAATAACATAATTATTAATACATCAACATGTTAATTACTTCAATAAACATTACCACAATTAACTATACTAAATAGAAGGGAACCCCATGCTGAAAACCCATTGAACATACATATACATTTGTGTCCATATCACATACACCCACTAGTTTGGAATTAGTACTAAATAGAAGGGAACCCCACCTCATTTTTTAAGGTAGTGTGATAGTGAAGACTCTTTTGTAGTGTCCAAACAAGCCTTCCACAAGCCCAAGCCCAAAACCCCGAAATAAAAATTTGACGAAAGATAGGCTATTTTGGTGTTGATAGATAGTCCTTGACATGTAGAGCAATCTTCGTTCTTTCTTGATCAGAATTTAATGGTTGGATTAGAAGTTATGTGTGAATAAAAAATAAGAGAAGTTGAAGAAGTTGGAAGCACTTCTCTCTCTCTCCCTCCAACATTTAGGCAAGGCAAAATGGAAGATAGGCCTTCCAAATGTAAGCTTTAAATACTTGATGTAGAGCTTGCCACATGTCCCCTTTTGATTGGTTGGAAATCCCACAAAGACAATCACAATTTGGCTTGTGTCAAGTGTGGATATTGTTGCTTTTACTACCAACTTTAAATATATTTATGGATCTTGCAAATAAAAGTCTAGTTGTTGGAATTTTGATCATGTAACACCTGATCACGTATTTCATCTAGTAATGCATGATTGTTTTGGCTATCTTATAATTTAACAAAATTATACACCTAACTTATTTTCGCGAGAGGAATCTAATGGTGAGGTCCATTTTATCATCCAAAATATGTAAATTTTTAGATTTTTACGTTGCTCAATAGCCTTAACACCGTACTACCTGTTTAATTAATTTATTAATTTTTTGGTTTTCACATTCTTTCCCCCTTCCTCGAAATTAAGAACACATGCAACACTAGGCGAATGAACATGTAAGTCATGATGTATGTCCCTAACATGAGATTTAAATTATACCTCCATCCTCAAAGAGAAATGCCCAGGTAGACCAGATAGTGTACTTGTGCTCACATATAGCCTCCTCGATGCTACCACAACACCTTGACCAACCTCACAGTTTTGTGTCGTAAAACTTGCTCTAGGCTATCAAAAATATGAACTTGTCCCTCCCCGAAGGTTTCATCTGTATCTACCGTAAGCTAACCCCAATCCACCACAGGAGTAGGATTTGGAGTGTACTTCCAATGCATGGATACATGGAATATGCTATGCATACTCGGTCAATTTGGCTGTAATGCCAATCGATAAGCCCCAACTATTTCAAGTACCTTTAAAGGTCTAATATACCTTGGCGACAACTTATCTCTCTTACCAAACTAGACTATCCCCCTCTTAAGCATAACTTTCAAGAAAACATGATCCCCTTCCTCAAAACTCAATAGATCTCTACTACTAGTCGATATAGCTCTTCTGCTAGTTTTGAGCTATAAGAAGACATTGTCGAATAATAGCCACATTCTCATAAGTGTCCCTAATTATGTCTGGACCTATCAAAGGTCCCTTCCCAACCTCTGTCCAAGAAATTGGAGAATGGCACAATCTCCCATACAAAGCCTCATAAGGGGCCATCTGAATACTTGCACGATAACTATTGTTACAGGCAAACTCAACCAACGATAAATGATCTTCCCAACTAACCTTGAGGTCAAGAACACATGCTCAAAGCATATGCCCTAGGATCTAGATAGTCCTCTTTGACTGGCCATTAATTTAAGGATGAAAAGCAGTACTCAGCATCAACTGTGTATCCACAACTCTATGAAAACTCTCCCAAAATTGAGCTGTAAATTGTGGATCTTGATTTGACACAATAGAAATGGGTATCCCATGCAACTGTATAATCTCTCAAATATAAAACCTATATAATTCTTTCATTGTGAAGGTCATTCACACAGTAAAGAAGTGAGCCGACTTGGTAAGTCGATCCACTATAACCCATACTGCATCATGTCCCTAGGTAGAGGATTATAAGTTGTCGTCTATTAAGGATAGAGTTCAGTCAGGATCAGGTGATGAGAGTTGGGTTATCCATTTTGATGGTAGTCTCTGGTAAAGAGGAAGGGTTCCTGCTCATCATTCCACTAATTTAAGGGAGGAGATACTTGGGGAGTTTCATTACTCTTATTTTGTGGTATATCTCGATGGCACAAATATCATGAGCTCTACCGCTAGTACTATTGGAGTGGGATGAAGAAGCATATTGTAGATTTTGTTAGTAGGTGTTTGACTTGTCAACAAGTCTAGGCTGAGCACTAGAGACCTATAAGATTGATCCAATCGCTAGAGGTAGCCGGATGGAAATGGGAGCATATCACCATAGACTTTGTGAGTCTTTTTTCATAGTGACTCTAAGCCTCAATCACTCTACTGACTAGAGATGGAGAATTGCTACTCCATAATACCTTGAGCCTGATTAAAACAGCGTAGTCCAAACTATCCCATACTCGTAAGCATCTGCCACTCTCGAGAAGCTACACTAGCTAGAACCCCTGTGACTTTTGATTGAGAGCATCAGCCACAACGTTTGCTTTATCAGGATGGTAATGTAAATTGAAGTCATAATCCTCTAAGTACTCAATCCATCAGCCTTGCCTTATGTAAAAGTCCCGCTATGTGAAAATATACTTCAGACTTTTAGGATTCAAATTCACCTCAAATTGTTCTCCGTAGAGATAATGTTGTCATGCCTTCAATGCAAACACAATAGCCACTAAATCCATGTCATGTGTCAAATAGTTCTTCTCATGATTCTTAATCTAGTGTCAACGATAATCAACTACCCTCCCGGACTGTGATTAACCCTAAAAAGTTTGGAATTGAATTAGGGTTTAGGGTAACTAGTGTGCATTAATTAAATTAAAATGATTAATTTGAATGGTATTATGACTAATATTTAATTTGTATATTTTGTAGGGCATCATACATAATTATCAAAATTTAGAAGGATGGAAGTGCAAAAGAAGAACAAAGAAGGGAGGAAAGTGTAAATTAGCCAAGTCACTCACTATCCCAACACCAAAGTCCACAAGTTCAGGAGACTTTGCCCTGAAAACTAGAGGTTTAGCACCATCCGGACGGTGGCTAAACTGCCTTTTCCCTCTTCTTTTCCCACTGGTCCAAAAAGATGATGGAGGAACCCGATTGCCCACCTTGGGTGTCTACCACCCCTGACCCTTTCCCTGTAGACTATAAATAGCCGAGTTCAATCATTTTTTAGAAGGACTTCATCAAAAAAGAAAGCAAGAGCTAGAGAAGAAAAAACCCTGCTCTAAAAATGCCCTAAGCTAGGAACTCTCTTCTTTTACATCCTTTTTGCTTGGAGGGTCGAACCTCTCCCACTTTTCTGCCTTAGCCGGTAATAAGAGTGAGGGTGTTTTAGCAATTCCTTGGAGAAGGATTTTTTGTATTATTTTTGTATTTGTGTTGTATTGTAATGAGATTATCTCATTCTTCTTACTCGTCTATAGCAATGAAGTGTGAGTAGTCCATTTACACTCTTTAGTAAAGGGTGAAGACATGTATAATATTATTTTTGTTATGAAAATGTTGATGTTTTATTTATGCGTTAATGTTTATACTTGCCTTAATTGATGGATGATTATTATTATTTTTGTTCAATGTCATATTATTATATGCTCATGGTTATGAGTACCAAGCTAAGCTTCTATATACCAATCTATCTATAAGTTATTACGTACTTAATGCATGATATAATGTTGCACATAGTTGAGTTTTATGTAATAGTCGGGAGATTGTTTATAGATAAGTTAAATCTCACCATAACTAATGTTTTTGATTCAATAAATAAATCGGAACTCCGTTTTCATTGAATGATTGAGCTACTGCTCGAATAGCTAATGTAAGCCTTTTGAATGGTTCACCTTCAGGTTTACTACAGTTATTTTGTTATTTTATGGTGCATAGACCTTTCAGCTAACCTAATTAGTTGATGTGACATGGTTCGGTTATACATCAAGCCTACTGGTTAACTTTTCAATAATGTGGAAGTTAATTGTTGCAAGGTGGCATTTTCATAATCAAGCAAAAAAATACATGTTGGATCCCCAAACTAAAGGATAGCCTTTTCAATTATTATTATTAAGAGCTTAGATTGAGTATTCATTTGATAATTATAAGTTTACACCACAAGTTATTGTAAAGCACACTATGTGCACGACAATCTTAACTTTTCTATTTTTGAATTCTAATAGATAACTCCCTGTGGGTTCGACCTCAGACTTAATCGAATAATATTATAATTTGACCACTTATACTTGGGTGCATGACTTAAATCAGGTCAAGCTTTTGGCACTATTGCCAAAGAGTTATGGTGATTTTAAAAAAAGAACAGGAAAGTTATCTAGTTTTGTATGTGTATATACTATTTTTCTTTTTTATTGTTTATGTCTGTCAAGTCAATAGTAGTGTGATGCCCCAAAAACTGGGGGATATTTGTTAACCGTTGACCACCCGTCAACCAGTGAAAATACCCATATATGTTTTATGATTTGATTCCAATTCCAATTCATTTCTAAAACCTACCCAACTCATATAATACTACATTTATACATCAAACATAAATTTTACAAGTTAAATTACAATCATCATCATATGATTACATGCCCAAGACATGATTTTCATAAATGTTTTAAAAAATACGGATTTAAAGGCCACAAGTCGGCCTTTCTTCTTCACTAGGGCCCTGAATGAGAGCCATCCTCCGCAATGTATCCCGCGCCTGAAATGTTTTCCCGTATAGGGTGAGCTACGCTTAATAGAGTATCCTCTATAGAGGCTACTCCCTAACCTAAGTGCATATGAATATGCACATGCAACAATCCACAACCAATATTTATTCCAAACAAGAATATGCAATTTAGGATGAAAATTCTACCATGTTATGTTATGATATGAGATGATACCTAGTCATGCAATTTGACCCAAGTTCTCAGCGACTCCCACCACACAATGCAATGCATCTATGTAAAACATTTGTTATTGATGAATTTCATCCAATGCTCATTTTGAAATAAAGATCATGTGTTTATAGAACCATATCATTATTGGATGATACACATCAAATAACAATTTTATAGAATAAAATCATGTGTCTTTGTTAGGTATCGGATTTTGGAATCACACCTCTGGCTCTGTACACTATTACACTTTTCTGGAATTTCACCACCGGTAAGTATATAAACCATGTGGCCTGGTCTTGCACCCGAAGGAGAGTATGGCCCTGCTTGCTATACTCGACACAAATTTTTCTTTCATGCAACTCAGTTGGATCTTCAGTCCAACTTTTCTGAGCCCACCCATCAATCACCAAGTATGGTGTTTGATTACACCATGCACACTCACCCACACTCATGCCTAATGTCCATGAATGTGATGCAAAATTCATGGCCAATATGCAATGAATGTCAAATGAGCAATTTTAATATCCATATGCAACGAACACCACATGGATTATCTCTATAACATCTCAACACATATCATGGATGGTTACATTCTAAGCATACCTCCATAAATCACCACAAGAACCTATCAACATTTACATTTCCAATTGCAAATCACATCATAAGCATGTGATTTCAATTTACCATAACAACTAAGCATGTTATTTCAATTTCATCTAAATAACAACTTTGATCATTCAAGGAATTTTTTCAAACACCCATACCAAGCATAAATTAAGTAAAAGCATAACATGCCCACTTTTTATCACATAACTCAATAATCACCATAGGTAATTTCTACATACCTAGTTCAAAATAAAATTTATTCTACCCATTTACTCTTGAAAATAACCATAGGCAAATCATGGTTCATTCAACCCTTCCCTAAGAACACTATAATCTAGAAATAAACCAATGTAGGAGGGAACCCTACCTCTTGGTGCATGATAGAAGTGGTAGATGCCTCAAGAACACCAACACAACCCCAAAAACCTTGATTTTCCCAAAATATTTTCTTGGATCTTCGATGAAATCCCTTGTTCTTGGTGTGGTTGCATAGCCCTCATCGCGGTGATCGACTTTAACTCTTGGTCCAAGTGAATCTGACGAACAAAACTCTGTAGATCGAAGAAGAAAGGTAGAAATTTTGAGTTTTTTCTTCTTTCCCTTCTCTTCTTCTCTTCAATGTGTGAAACTAGACAAGTGGGGAGAGGAAATATCTAAAAAATCAGATATTAGCCCCTATTTATACTTTTTATTTGCGCAGTCCACATCGCACCGCACATTTCCTACTTTCGGGTCCGTTTTTGTCCCGAAACGACTTAATTTTATTCCAATTTAAGTTCAAATTATTTTTATTTGAACTTTCCTTTACTTATAACAAAATTTTATAAATTTCATTTTTTGGGACGTTTATGAGGTCATTCGTCACCCAATTATCTCGTAAAACGTAAAAAATTTGACTATCTTAGAATTTGATGAAAATTGACTGAAAAACTCGATTTAGTAATATGAATCAAACGGTGAAGTCCATTACATCATTCGGGTTCTAGAAAAATATGAATTTTAATTCCGCATTATAGTGACAAATTATCATTTTGCCATTTTTCCAAAAAAAGTTAAAATTTACCCGGGTTTTACAAGTAGGGTTTGTAAATCAGTTTAGTCCTTTATCTTCATCATCACAAGCATTTTCAGTCTTTTGAGCTAAGTATGGCTAATAATAATCAAAGAGAATAAGAGATAGTTCAAAATGCTTGACCTTTGAGAGAATACTTGTTTCCTACACACACTAGTGTCCCCTCATGTTTTTGCTTTCCCCACAAATGCCCTGAATTTTGACATTAAAGTAGGGATAATCCAGCTTTTACCTCCGTTTCATGGTCTTGAGTCTGAAAACCCTTATTTGCATATGAAAGAATTTGAGGAAGTATGTGCTACATTACATGATAATTCTAAAATGGTCTAGTTGAAACGTTTTCCTTTTTCTTTAAAGCATAAAGTAAAACAGTGGCTAAATTCTTTAAAAATTCAATCTATTCTAAGTTGTCAAGTTTTACAAGCTGAATTTTTTTAAGAAATGTTTTCCTGTATAATTCATTAAGACATCAAATCATGAATTTTTGTGTGAAAGAGGGAGAAAAGTTTTACCAATGTTGGGAAAGATTTGAGGATTTACTCTAACTCGTCCACATCATGCATTTGAAAGTTGGACAATAGTCAGTTTCTTTTATGATGCCATTCCTGTTACAATGTGTCAATTTATTAAAAAGATGGCTTAGGGAGAATTCATGGGCAAGAATTCCAATGAGGCATTGAGTTTTTTGACACTATTTTGGAGAGTTCCCAATTGTGTGACTAGCCTCACCAAATCTTGTTGAAACCAAGTCATCTTCATTACAAGGAGGGAAATACGTATTAAAATAGGATGATGATCTAAAGGCTAGAATGACTACCTTGTCTTGAAAGCTAGATGCCCTAGAGATAAAAAAAAGTCAAGGAAATTTTTATTGTGTCACTCAATGATTAGTTGTGTGGAATATGTGCTTTGGCAGGACATCCCACGGGGGAGTGTTCCATCATTCTAGCCTTCAAGGAGGTTTTGATGGAAGAAACCAATGTCATTTCAAACTTTAATAAGCCTTATTCAAACCCATAATTTGAAATCCAGGGTGGCAGAATCACCCAAATTTTAGTTAGAAAAACACATAGCTTGTGAGTCAGCAACTAGGTCAACCTCCACCACAACCTCAGACTCAGTAGTCATATCAACCTTATCAACCCCCACATAAGAGAAGTTTAGAAAACACCATGAATTAGTTCATTCAAAGTCAAATGAGTTTTAATACTCAATCTACCCATGCATTCAATAATTTTAAAGCTCAAACTTCACAAAATGTTGAGGATATAAAGAGTCATCTAGCCAAATTAACCTTTTCTTTGAGCACAACAGAGAAGAAAAAATTCTCATCTCAACCTAAATCTCCACAGGGTCAAACTCAGGCTAATATCATGTCTTCTGAACCTTCTAAGAGTCAAGTTCAAGTAATTACCACATTAAGAACTGGTAGAGTGATTGACAAGGGCATCAAAGCCAAAACTCAAGAGCCAGGAGCTGAGTCAATCCCTATGAATGAACCCAATAAATCTAAATCAATCAATGAAAAGGAAAAAAATTTACTTGATAAAAAGAAAATCAAATCATGTTCCTTTACCTTTTCCTCAAATAGTCAAGAAACCTTAACCATTGAATAATCATGCTAAAATCTTTGAGTAACATCCCCCTGTTGGATGCAATCAAGCAAGTCCCATCATATGCCAAGTTTCTAAAAGACATTTGCACAGAAAAGATAATGATCAATGTGCAAAAAAGAGCATATTTGACTGAGCAAGCCTATAGTTTCATGCATAATCGGGAACTTCATAATTAAGCAAGCCTTACTTGACCTTGGAGCTAGTGTCAATTTACTCCCATATTCAGTCTATGAATTGCTAGGGTTGGGTGAGTTAGAACCCACAAATGTCACATTACAGTTGGCTGGTCGTTCTGCAAAAATTCTACGAGTTGTTGAAGATGTACTTGTTCAAGTTGATAAATTTTATTTTTTAGTAGACTTTATTATTTTGGATAGACAGCCAGTCTTGCATCTCTCTACATAAATTCCTGTCATTCTAGGACAACCATTCCTAGCTACATAAAATGCATTAATTAATTGTAGGAATGGAGTCATGAAACGTTTATTTGGAAATATGACTAGTGAACTGAACGTCTTTGATCTGACAAAGCACCTAGGTGAGGAGAGAGAAATTTGTGAGGTAGATGCAATCAATGAGATTGTAGAGGAGAAATTCAACATGTCTTCTTGTTCTAACCCTCTACAAGTCTATTTGATTAATTCTATTTATGACAGTGGAAATCCTAATGTGGAGCTTTTTTGTAAGCTGAAATTATAGGAGATGCAAGAGACTTAAGAAAAAAGAAGTTCATTGGAGGAAACAAGCCCCGACTAAAATTGGGCACTAATTCTAAGTAGAAACTTAAGCTCGATTGATCTATCCCCTAAGCATTTCTTGTATACAGTAGTTAGAATATTCTATTGTATAGTTTCTTTGTTTGTTTTGTAGATTAGGGTTTTGTACTATGGATGTGTTTCATTTCCAGACCTTATTATCAATTGTCGTTAAATTTTACCCTATGATGTTATACATTGAGTACCATGTTAAGTCTAGGTTGGGGGGAGGGAGCAATCCATAATCATCTTTGTGACTGACTGATGTTAAAGAACCAGATAGTGACTCATTTTACAAGATTTTCAATGTTTTCAAAAAAAAAAAAAAATTCTTTTGGTGTAGTCTTAGTTGTGAGAAGGGTGGTTGATTAATGCATATGAGAGAATTCAATCAATGTTCTGAACCAATTTTAGGTTGTGCACTTGATCATTTCGATTGGATTAAGTATGGGTAGAGTGAGGATTACCCTGAGACGCCATCTTATTCCGGTTCAATGCTTACAAGCTATGTGCGGCATGAGATTGCTCGGTTTACTAATTCACTTAAAAAAACTTCAGTGAAAAAAGAGAACTAGAGAAAGATCATGAAGCTATTTAAAAGGAGATATGGTGGTGGCCTATTTTCATTAGCTTAGTCAATCGAAGTCTCCTACATCTTTCTACTCTCTCTCTACCCTTCTCATACTCTTTATTTTCATTATGCACTTGGTTTGGAGTACTTTTGGATGTGTTTATGTTTTGAACTATGGTTTTATTCAGTTATTTAGTTAGTGTTATTTCGTATAAATGTTGTTGCATTAAGATAGTTAGTTTGTATTATTCACAACAAAGTTATATTTTCACTCTGTTAAATTGCAGATATAACCCTAACCAAATCACATGGGATTTTCATACACTATTTGGGCACTATCTCTATATTTCCATAAAAATATTATTTTGAGCACGTATAATTTCTTATTTTGAAAAACCTTTTCAAATAATATGATCCTTTATAAAGCTTTCATATATAGTGGAGATGTGAAACCCTTATGCACATTTTGAGTCAATCATCCTTGGAGAGATTTCTAACAATTACTCAAGTAAGAATTTCAGTTCAGCAAAAAATTTCTTTGAATACTCTCATTAATCTTGCTTTGATTAACACTTGTCGAATGACATGTTAACATTCTCCTTTAAATCTTTATGAGAATCATGCAGGTATATGAGTTATGGAAAATGATCTTTAGGCCATTTGTGATTTTATTTTGAGTCTTAGTGATTACTTTTACAAAACTATATCCCCAGTGAGCCATGATTGAGCCTTCGTAAAAGTTTTTTCTTAAACTAATATGTTAACCAAGCTGATACAAGTTTATTAATCCAACCCTTCCTATCTCATTTTTTTTAACCGTCTCTTAAAAAAGGCAGTATAGATGAAACAGAGAGAAATAGAGAGATGCGATTGGAAAAGAAACGGAAAAAGAATAAAAGAAAAGAATTTGTGGAAAAAAGAAAGGAAAAGAAATAGAAAAAGAAAAGGAAAGTGTGCAAAGAACGAAAATAGCCAAGAAGTTGCAAGCCTGAAATTGAAAATGAAAAATGTGAAGTATGACGTTCTATAAGAGCCTAGAAAGTCAAAGGGAGATGTGTGCTACACAAATTGAAAATGATAGCTTTTTGAATCCCTTGGACGTCATTTCTTAAACCCAACACCCTTAGCCACCTTATAACCCTAATAAAGTCCTTTTTGATTCCAGAAGTCATGCATGTGCGTCATTTTCATCTATTCATTAAAAGGGAGAGTGTTGATAATGTTGTTTGACATAGTGTTAATATTCTTTCATGAGATTATGTCAAATTCAGGTATATTCAAAAAAATCTTCTTTTAGAATATTGCATGTGCCATTACTTCACTTTGATTGAAATTCTTATCATATGTAATAATTGAGTGATAGTTACTAAAACTCGAGCCTGTTCTTTGCTGAGTAATTTCTAGGAATGGATTGACGTCAAAGCTAACTTTTGTACAGCCTAGCAAAGTATTGTAATGTTTCTGAAGTGTTTTTGAAATAAAGAAATCCCTGCACACACATACCAATTTTTCTTTTTTGAAAATATAAAGAATAGTGCTACACATGGTGTGTGTACTCTTATAGTGATAAGGAAAGGGGAGGAATTCTCCCATAAGAATAGAATGATGACTTAATTTTATACATGAAAGTATGAATTATTTTATCTTAATTGTTGAAGTTTGTAGATCTTTTCACTGGAAACCTTCACGAGACTAAACTCTTCCACTAAGGGGTTCCCCTAGGGGTTTAACAACATGTTTCATAGGCTAAATACAATCGTGAAATTTATGAATTTTATAGTATATGATATGTTTTATTTTTTACCAAGGACTAGTAATAGTTGGTTGGGGGATGTGATTAACCCTAAAAAGTGTATAATTGAATTAGGGATTAGGGTTAATAGTGTGCTTTAATTAAATTAAAATGATTAATTTTAATAATATTATGACTAATGTTTAATTTGTATATTTTGTAGGGTTTCATACATAATTACCAAAATTTGGAAGGACAGAAGTGCAAAAGAAGAACAAAGAAGGGAGAAAATTGTAAATCAGCTAGGACACTCACCATCCCAACGCCAAAGTCCACAAGTTAAGGAGCCTCCACCATAAAAAACAGAGGCTTAGCATCGTCCAAATGGTGGTGATGGCATCCAGATGATGGCTAAATTGCCTTTGCCCTCCTCTTTTGCCATTGGTCCAAAAAGGCGATGGAGGAACCCGATTGGCCACCCTGGGTGTGTGCCGCCCCTAACCCTTTCCTTGGAACCTATAAATAGCCAAGTTCAGTTATTTTTCAGGAGGACTTCTCCAGAAAAGAAAGCAAGAGCTAGAGAAGAAGAAACCCTTCCTAAACACTCCCTAAGCCAGAAGCTCTCTTATTCTATATTTCTTTTACATCGTTTTCACTTTGAGGGTTCAATCTATCCCACTTTAGTGCCCTAGCCAGTAATAAGAGGGAGGGTGTTTCAGCTATGCCTTGAAAAAAGATTTTTTGCATTGTTTTTGTGTTTATGTTGTATTGTAACGAGATTATTTCACTCTTTTTGCTCGTATATAGCAATGAAGTGTGAGTAATGCGTTTATACTTTTTAGTGAAGGGTGAACATATGTATAATATTGCTTATGTTAAGGAAATGTCAATGTTTTATTTATGCATTAATGTTTATACCTCCCTTAATTGATGAATAATTATTATTATTTTCGTTCAGTGTCGTATTACTATATGCTTATGGTTATGAGTACCAAGCTAAGCTTACTGCTATATACCAGTCTATCTATAAGTTATTACGTACCTCATGCATGATACAATGATGTACATAGTTGGATTTTATGTAATAGTCGATAGATTGATTATAGACGGGATAAATGTCACTATAGCTAATGCTTTTGATTTAATGCATAAATTAGAACTTCGTCTTCATTGAATCATCGACATGCCGATCGAATAGCTAAAGTAAGCCTTTTAAATGGTTCACCTTCGGGTTTACTAGGGTTATTTAGTTATTGTATATTGCATAGACCTTCCGACTAACCTAACTAGTTACTGTGATATGGTTTGATCAAATTAGAGCTGAATTCAGCCTCCTTTTCAACACTTGGAACGCCCTCTTGCAAGAGTCATCTCACTAAAACCTGACATCTTTTCTAGTAAGTCATGTCATAGGAGCTGCAAAGTGGGGAAGTCCCTGATGAACCTCCTATAGTACCCTGTCAATCCAAGAAAACTACATATCTCAAAAATTGACTTTAGCCTCCCCCAATTCATCACTACCTCAACCTTCCAAGGTCGACTTACATACCCGTGGTGGACACAACGTGGCCCAAAAATTTTACTTCTGTCAACCAAAACTTATACTTGCTAAATTTTGCATACAATTGATGATTTCTTAAAGCTTACAACACAATCCTTAAGTGACTTTTGTGTTCCTCCTCAGTCCTAGAGAACACCAAAATGTTTTCTACAAACACCATGACAAACTTGTCAAGATAGGGTTTAAACACCCTATGCATGAGGTCCATGAATGTCACTGGGGCATTTGTTAAACTGAATGACATAACTGTGAACTCAAAATGGTTGTACCAAGTCCTGAATGTTGTCTTAGGAATGTAATCTTCAACTGATGATAACCAGTGCACAAATCTATTTTGGAATAGACCTGAGCCCCTCTCAATTGTTCAAAAAGTCATATATCCACGAAAATGGATACCAATTCTTGATAATGACACAATTTAACTGTCGATAGTCTATGCAAAGTGATTAAACCTAATTAGTATATGAATTAATATAATTAAATAATTACATTATGTAAGATAAATCAGTTAAAAATTGTAAATTAGGATGTGTGTGTAAGCTAGGGTTTTATGTGTTTTATGTTTAAAATTTCAGGGTTTTGTGCAGAATTGCTGGAAAGTATAAAGAAGAATATGTCCAAGCTTGGAACAACAAAGGAAGCAAGTGTAAAATAACCAAGAAATGGCCAGAACAACAAGAGGATCAACATCAATTTTCCAGCAAAGCACCATCATCTGGATAGTGGTGGCGGCGTCCGGACAGTGGCTCCAAGCGGTTGATCATGATCCTCCACCTCCTACTTTCCTAGTTGCCTATAAATATGTGGGCTGTCTCTTTATTTGAAACTGGTTGGGAGAGAGAGAGTTAGAGAGAGACTTGGGAAGATTAGGAGCTCCAGAAGAAATCCAAAGAAAAGAGAAAGAAGAGAGAAAGTCATAGAGAGAATTCAAGATCCGGTCTGTCCTACTCTCTAGCCAAAAGTTTGCATTTCAACATTTTTGTTGTTTCTTTCTATTTGGAGAATTGAACTGTCACCACCTTTGCGCCTTAACTGATATTAACGGTGGTTGTATTTCAATTGTTCCTTGCAAAAGAAGTGTTAGTATCTATATTTTATTTACTATTGTAATGATAATTACATGTACTTCTTGCTTGTCTATAGTAATGGAGTGTGCGTAGTTACTTATACCCTTCAGTAAGGGATAAACATATGTATAATATTGGTTAAACTATGGAAATGTTGATATTTTATTAAGCTCTAGGTATATATATATATATATATATATATATATATAAAGTGCTTATGGTTATGAACGCCGAGCGATATTTAATATTCTATACTATCTATTATTATGAACTTTATGCATGATACAGTGATGTTCGTAATTGGGTGTTACTACGTAGCCCGAAATTATGTCATCAATGAATCATCAACCTGCCAATTGAATATCTACGATGTTCCAACAGTATGGCTTGACCTCCAGGTGCACTAAGGATGTTTTAACTATTGCATGGTACAACTGTCAGATGAATAACCTAAATAATCCTCGTGAATGGCTTGACCTTCTAGATTATTAGGGTTGTTTAACTGATGCAAAATATAAAAGTTTCCAGATGAATAACCTAATTGATCCTCATGAATGCCTTTTTCTTCTAGATTATTAGGGTTTTTTAACTGATACATACTAGAATATTGCCAATTGAGTTATTCAAGTGATTCTCATGAATGGCTTGACCTTCTGGTTTACTTGGATTAGTCAATTGTCATATAATACCACCATCTAACCTAAGAAGTTGTTTTGCTATGGTTTAATAATACCACTAGCTAACCTAAGAAGTTGTTTTGTTAGGGTTTAACATACATAATACCACCAGCTAACCTAAGAAGTTGATGTGTTATGGTTTAATAATGCCACCAGCTAACCTAAGAAGTTGTTGTGTTATGGTTGAATATGCATATACTTACTATAATATTATATTGCCAATTGAGTAATTCCTGTGATCCTAATGAATAGTTTTACCTTTTGGATTACTTGAATTAATCAATTGTCACAAATACCTCCAGGTAACCTAAGAATTGTTTGTGTTATGGTTTAAAAATACCACCAACTAACCTAAGAAGTTGTTGTGTTATGGTTTATATACATAAGACCTACTGGTTGAATTTACAATGACTTGGAAGTTAATTGTTGTAAGGTGACATTTTCATTACTTAACCAATATAACACATATGGGATCTTAACACTGAAGGGTACCTTTAATATTATTGTCTTCAACCAGTTTACTTATATATTCAGATTACGTAGACTAGTTATCAATCTAAACTCACATCACAAGTTATCTCATGTTACAATACTTTAACAATAACTTCACTGTTCTTATTTTAAATTTCTATTATTAAAACTCTTCGTGGGATCAATTTTGGACTTAAACCGAGAAAACTACAATTCGACCACTTATACATGGGTGTGTAGTATAAATCAGATCACGAAATAAGAGCGAATCAAGTTTTTGGTGCCGTTGCTATGGAGTTACGATAATTTAAAATTAAATAAAATAGATAAATTATTTACTTGTATTATAGGTATATAGATTGTTTGTTTTCTCTTTTGAAAAAAAATTTATGTTTGTTCATTTATCAATAGGTTATGTAAAACAGTCATCTCCTTCATCTTCATCTACACAATCATCATTTGAATTAAGTATGGCTCAAAACATACATAGGGAACAACATATTAGAGAACAAGAAGTAGTTCAAAATGTTTGACCATTAAGAGAATATTTACATCCTACACAAACTAATGTTCCATCATGTTTTGCTTTTCCAACAGATGCTCCAAATATTAATATTTGTGGTTTGGAAACTGAAAATCCTTACGTGCATATGAAAGATTTTGAGGAAGTTTGTGGAACTCTGCAAGATAACTCTGAAATGGCCAAATTACAACTTTTTCCTTTTTCATTAAAAGATAAAGCTAAACAATGACTTAACTCTTTAAGAGCTAATTCTATTGCAAATTAGCAAGTTTTATAAAGTGAGTTCTTTAAAAAGTTTTTTCCTGTGCATCATACAAATACATAAGACATCAGATAATGAATTTTTTTTATGTAAAATAAGGTGAAACTTTTTATTAATGTTGTGTAAGATATAAAGATTTTCTCCAACTCCACATCATGCATTTGAAAACTGGACTTTAGTTGATTTTTTTTAGATGCTCTTCCACCTTCAATGCGACAATTTGTTGAAATGATGGCCCAGGGGGAATTTATGAGTAAAAAACTTGAAGAAGCATTTCAATTTTTTGATACTATTTTTGAAAGTTCCAACATGTGGAACTTGACTTCTTCAAACATAGTGGAAACTAAGCCATCTACATCCAAAAGAGGAAAATATGTGTTAAAAGAAGATGATGATTTAAGAGCTAAAATGGATAAATTATCTTGAAAACTAGAAGCCTTAGAAATGAAAAAAATAAGACAAGTACCTGTTGTGTCTTCTACTGATCAAATATGTGAAATTTGTGCGATGTCAAAACATCTTGTAGCAGAATGTCCAACTATAGCCGCATTTAAAGAAGTATTAATTGAACAATCTAATGTTATTTCAACTTATAATAAGCCTGATCTAAATCCATATTCTAAAACTTACAATCCAGGATGAAGGAATCATCCAAATCTTCGTTGGAGAAATACACAACCCACAAATCAAACACAAGGTTCACCATAGCCATAAAATCAACAACAATATCAACCATATCAACACCCACATAGAAGAAAACTAGAAGATACTATGAATCAATTTATTCAAAGTCACATGAGTTTTAATACTCAAACAACTCAAGCTTTTAATGATTTTAAAGTTCAAACTTCTCAGAGTATTGAAGATATCAAGAGTCATCTGGGTAAATTGACTCAATCTCTAAGTATGTCATAAAAGGGAAAA
Source organism: Ilex paraguariensis (assembly GCA_963454935.2). Lineage (NCBI taxonomy): Eukaryota > Viridiplantae > Streptophyta > Magnoliopsida > Aquifoliales > Aquifoliaceae > Ilex > Ilex paraguariensis. The sequence continues at coordinate 1,748,838 of CAUOFW020002835.1, forward strand.
TTCCCATCTCAACCTAAACCTCCACAAAGTCAAGCTAATTCTATGTCGTCTGAACCTTCTCCAAGTCAAGTACAAGCAATCACAACACTAAGAAGTGGTAAAGTGATTGACAAAACTATTAAACCTAAAATTTCAAAAAATATACTTAAGTCAATTCCTGTTAATGAACCACTTGAACATGAACCTTCAGCCGAAAAGCAACTAGAAATACAAAATGAACAAGATCATCCAAGTCCTATTCCTTTAAGTTTCCTCAAAGGATAAAGAAACCTTCATCTTAAAAAGATCAATTTGAAATTTTTGAGCTATTTAAATAGGTTAAGATTAACATTCCTTTGTTGGATGCAATTAAACGAGTTCCAGCTTATGTGAAGTTTTTAAAAGATCTTCGCACAATAAAAAGAAAAACAAATGTACCAAAGAAAATATTTCTAACTGAACAAGTTAGTACTATAATACAACATAACACTCTTCTTAAGTACAAAGATCCAGGTAGTACTATAGTCTCATGCACAAGCTCTGTTAGATCTACTAGATCGTGGAGCGAGTTGTAATTTAATGCCATGTTCGGTGTATACACAATTAGGATTAAGTTAACTGAAACCTACTAATGTAGCACTACAATTAGCAGACTGATATATACAAAATCCATGAGGGATTGTGGAAGATGTTATTATTCAAGTTGATCTTTTATCTCCTAGTAGATTTTATCATTTTAGACACACAAACAATTTTTCATGAATCTGGATATATACCTGTTATTTTGGGTCAACCATTCCTAGGTACATCAAATGCATTGATAAATTGTAGGAATGGAGTCATGAAACTTTCATTTGGAAACATGACATTGGAATTGAATGTTTTTAACAATGTAAAACAATCTAGAGAAGAAGATGAAGTGCATGAAATAAATTGTATTGAGTCGGTAACTCAGAGTTTTTTTAAAGAAGTTTTTCTGAAAAAATAATTATATGCATTAAAGTTTGTATCTAATGATGAGTGTGAAAATATAGGTGATTCAACCTATTTCGTGATTTGATTAATATTATACACCCTAGTATAAGTGGTCAAATTGTAGTTGACTTGGTTTAAGTCCAAGATTGATCCCACAAATAGTTTTAATAATTAGGAAATAAAATGAAAATAGTGAAGTTGTAAAACCCGTAAAAATTTGAATTTTTTTCGATAAAGGGCAAAATAGTAATTTATCACTATTATGCAGATTTAAAATAAATATTTTATAGAGCTCGGATGGAACCACGGACTTCACCGTTGAATTTGTATCGCGAAATAGAGTTGCCCTGTCAATTTTTGTCGAATTCCGAGATAGTCAAAATTTGCACGTATTTCGAGATGATTTGGGTGACGATTGGACTTTTAAAGGTCCCCCAAAAATGGCGTTTTTAAAATTTATTTATAATTGGGTTAAGATTCAAATAAAATTAATTTGAACTTAAACTGGATTAAATTGAATCATTTTAGGACGAAAAACGGACCCAAAAATGATAAACGAACGGGACGATGTGGACCGCAAAATTAAAAGTATAAATAGGGTGAAATATCTGAAAAATCATATATTTGCTACCCATTTGCTGGCTGGTTTCAGACGTTGTAGGAAGAGAAGAGAGAAAGAGAGTTTTCAAGTTTTCTTCCGCCGTTTCGAGGAGTTCTGTCGATCGGAATTCGTCGGGCCAAGAATTAAAGTCAATCTACGCGATGAGTACTACACGTGGGTACCAAAAACAACGATTTTCACAGAAGATTCAAAGACAAATTTTAGGGAAATCAAGAACTTGGGGCTTGTTTTATGTTTTTGAAGTCTCCACACTTCAAAGAGGTAGGGGTTTTCCTACCTTGGTTCATTTCCTACCTATAGTGTATGTGAAATGTGTAAGTTATTAAAGAGTTTATATGTATCACTCACCTATGCATGTGAAATAGATAAAATGGGAATGAAAAAAGGTGTAGAAATGGCTTAAGTCAATTTCTAGTTGTATGTGATATGTGGGAATCACTTGTGAAATCTCTTGAAAATTGAATGTGTTAGTAGCATGAGCTATGTATAACATGTGTGTTGTGAATTGTGATTAAATAGCAATTGTTATTTTATGCCTTGAGGAAGTAGGTGTAGAATGGGTTTGATTCAAGTCCTACTTTGTTTTGCTATTTGGAAGTACTTGTGTGCTTTAATATGTAGAAAAGTGAGTGTGTTTAACTCATATATCAGTGTGTGTGTTTAACTCATACATCAGTGTGTGTGTGTGTGTGTGTGTTTTTGCTTGTTGGAAACCTAAAGTGAGGGAGATTAAAAGAGAAGGAAGGAAAACCAAGTTTTAGCTCACATTTGATATGTGGAAGCTATTAGTGTAAACTCTTGAAAAATTGGGCTTACATGGATTGTTTTGTGTATTTTAAAATTTTCCTACCATAGTTGGTTGGATGGAAAAATGATAAGCATATGGAACTATGTAATTCACTTGCCTATGGTTATGGAGTTGGTGTAGAAAGGATATAATCAATTTCTAGTTTGAAATTGATGGTTTAGTTAAAAAGGGGTATTGAGGATGGGTGGCATGACTTGAGATAAATTATCTTGTTGAATGCACCATTAGTGTATGTTAAGTGTGGGAAAAGGGTGCCTAACTGTGCTAAATAAATCTTATAATAAAGGATTTGCAATGGATATAGAAATTAGGTGAAGAAAAGCCGGTACACTTTTCTGCTCCGGACCAGTTGTCATAGAAGCATCATAACTTTTGATCCAACTGTTGGATTGAGCTGAAATTTGGACACAGTACATAAAACATCTATATCTACAACTTTTGTGTTTTGAACATTTCCAGATTCTGAGTGGATCATGGTCAAAATGGTGAAAATCATAGGTACTTCCACCAGAGGGAGCTAGTGCTGGTGCTTTTGTTACCAAACATCAATACCTCTTTGATTTCTTAACGTCTAAGCCTCCAAATCCTCATGTAATGTGGCCATACCTTCACCACACATCCAAGATAGTTGCAAGGTTCTAAAATACTTGGTTTATGCTATAAATACTTGCAACATTCAAATATCAACATTATTCATAATTTTGGCTCACTCAAGTACTTACATGCAAAAGTTGAGTTAAAATGCATGTAATGAGGCCTTCGAATATGCAATATTTTGCACTAATTACTATGTGTTCTTTGGTTTCAAATGATATATATCGAGGTGTGTTAGACCTCGATTGGTTTAAAGGATCAGGGGTTACACGTGTGAATTAAAATTCCGGACAAAAGGGATATTATTGACGTGATGTCAATTTGCGTGGCATTCATGGATCTTTCCGTGGGTTGACGGTTGGTCAACGGTAGAAATTACTTAATATGATTTCTTGAGTTATACGATGAATATGGAGTGAATTATGTGATTACATGGTTGGTGTCTTGAAGGTGTTTGATAAAATACCTTGAATGATTGAAGTTGTGTTTGATGAATTAACATGCTTGGAAAATGCAGTAAAGTGAAATCATATTCTTATGATGTGATTTACAACTTGGAATGTTATGTTGATGTATGCTTAACGATATGTTAGCATTATGATGACCATGAAATTTATATGTTTGGATATAATTGATCATGGGATATATTGATATTGTTCATATGACATTCATTACATATTGAACATGGTAGTAGTTTGCAATGATGCATTACATTGCATATGCACGGGGTAAACATATCCATAAGCTTGAGTGTGGGTGTGTGGGTGCATGGTTGATCAAACATCATCCTTGGTAGTTGGTGGTGGGCTCGGGAAAGTGGGATGGAACATCTTATTGAGTCGCACGGTTGCATTCATGAGAAAACTTGTGTCAGGTACAGCAAATAGGGCTAGACTCTCCCTCGGGTGAAAAACTCGGCCACTTGGTTCATACACTTTCCAGTGATAAAATTCCAAAAAAGTGTATTTGGTCTGCTGAACCTGCGGTGTGATTCCAAAACTCCGCTACCCAACAAAGACACAAGATTTTATTGTACAAAACACCCATTCAATGGGTAACATCCATCAATGACTTGGTTTTACAAGAAAAACAAACTTTATTTCAAACGGTCATTGGATGTATTTTCGTCAATTGACGAGTTCATTATACAAGTGCATCGCATTGTGTGGTGGGAGTCGTTGTGGACTCGGGATTAGGTACGTGAATGAGTCACATCTCATTTCATGGCATTATCATTTTCCAACATTGAATTGTCTATTATTGTTGGAGTGGATATTATGGTGGCTTGTTACATGTGCACATTTAATATGCACTTAGGATGGGGAGTAGCCTCTGTAGGAAGTATTCTAATGGGCATTGGCTCACCCTATATGAGAAACATTTCAGGTGTGGGGTGCGTACCGACAAAGGACTCTCATTCAGGGGCTCAAGGGTGAAGAGGGGCCGACATGTGGCCTTTTACCATAATTGTTTTGTAAACTTTCGTTAAAATTACGTTTTGGCATGTAATGTTTGTAAAGGAATTATAATTTTGAACTTGTATTAACTATGCTTAATGCATAAACTAATGATGTGAAAATATGGATAATTGGACCCGGTGTGGTCAATGTTTCTTGTAAATGGACCCGGTGTGATCAACATTTATATATGGGACCTCGAATGGGTCATGTGATGGTTAGGTGCACAGGTTGTGTTTTGGGTAGAGTTTACCCGTACACAGGAGACTCTGTCCGATTTTGTTAAATTATGAATCCTGGTAAATGGGACACAACGGTGTGGTATCGAGTTATACGATATCCATAAGCATTTCGTAGGTTGATGGGCGATCAACGAGACCCCCGGATTTTGGGGTGTCACAGATGTTGTTGTTTAAACTAAGATAGCATGAGATAGCATATGATGTGAGCTTAGATTGATAATTAGTCTAATTAAACATATTTTTGTAGATAGATTGTTAAAAGACAATAATGTAAAAAGTACCCTTCAATTTAAGGATCCCATATGCGTTATACTGGTCAACTACTAGAAATGCTACCTTACAACAATTAACTTACATGTTACTAGAAAGTCAACTGGAAGGTCTGATGCATATAAATCATCGCACAATAACTTCTTAGGTTAGCTGGTGGTATTCGTGATAATTGATTAATCCAAGTAACCAGAAGGACAAGTCATTCATGAGGAATACTTGAATTACTCAATTGACCCCATGATAGTAAGTGCGTACGTAATAAACCATAACATAACAACTCCTTAGGTTAGCTAGTGGTATTAAATCATAACACATCAACTTTTTAGGTTAGCTGGTTATAGATGTACCAATTAACTAATCCGAGTAAACCAGAAGGACAAGCCATTCATAAGGAATACTTGAATTACTTAATAAGTCATCTTTGTTAAATGTACCAAATAAAGCATCCTCTGTGTCTTTGGAGGTCAAGCCATACCGGTGAAACACCGTAGATATTCAAGTGGCAATATTATTATGTATACCAGTTGAACGATCTTAGTAATCCAAAAACACAAGCCATTCATGAGGAATACTTAGGTCATTAATCTGATAGTTATATACATAAGTTAAACAAGCAAGGAGTGTAGATAGTTTTCATTACAACAGTAACTATACTACAGACTCGGATACTTCTTTCACAAGGAACAATTGAAACACAATCGCCTTTCTTATCAATTAAGACAAAAAGGTGGTGACAGTTCAACTATTCGAGTAGAAAGATAACACAGAAATGTAGAAATACAGAGTGTCGGTCTGTGAGTATGACGGACCGGATTGGATAGTGATTCCTCTTTCTCTCTTTCTTTTTCTCTTTTCTGGCTTGTTGGATTTCTCTCAGGAGCTTCTCTATGCCCATCCAAGTGAAGAAGGAGGCATGCATGGCCTTTATATAGAAAAGGATGAAGTAGGAGGTGTCAGATGGGGGTGAACCATCATAGACCACTGCCCCTTCAGTGTCCAGAAGGTGGAGCCTTGCTATATTTGGATGCTGATCTTCTTTGCTTTGCTGGCGTTTAATTGTGTAAAGTACACTTTAATCCCTCGATCTTTCAAGCTTCGATACATTGTTCCTTGTATTTTCTGTCAATTCCACATTAAAACCTGAAATTTCAGACGTAACACACTTAAAACCCTAATTTGCGCACAAACCCTAATTGATAGTTTTAGTTATTTTATCTTACCAATTTTACTTATTTAATGATTCTAATTTATATACTAATTAGGGTTAATCAATAGGAAATCCAAAATGTGGAAATTTGTTGCCTAAATCTATAGAGACCAATGTCAAAGTTTTTAAGCCAGATTTAAAACCTCTTCCAACTAATTTGAAAAATATTTTTTAGAAAAGAATGAAATTCATCCCATGATCATATCATCGAATTTATCTGAAAGTCAAGAAAAAAGGAACTAACAAAAGTACTAAAAAATCACCAAAGTGTTATTGGATGGACAATATCAGATATAAAAGGTATAAACCCACTTCTGTGTACTCATTCTTGATTTACACGAAAATATTAAACCATCTTGTCAGACGTAAAGAAGATTAAATTCACATTTGAAAAAGGTAATTGGTAATGAAGAACTTAAACTATTAGATGATAATATTATCTATCTTATATCTGATAGTAAATGGGTTAGTCCTATATTGGTAGTCCCTAAGAAGTCTGGCGTTCAAATGTTAGTTGCTCTTAGTACTTTTGTTTTTCCATTAGAGACAAAGCACTGGAATGAACTGTGTTATTCGAATGGACTTTCACCTTTGAACGAACTTCATGTTTCTGCTGAAACGTCCAATGAAGTTTTGGCCTATTTAGAGGTCGATTTGGAAAATTTTTATGAAATACACTTTTGTAGCCCTGGACATCTACTGTTTACTGTAAAAATTCAGCTCAAATGGATATCAGAGTAGAAATTTATGATCCAAATACTAAGAAAATGTCAAATTTGTAACGCCCCAAAACCCACCCTGGACAGCATTACAAACTGAAAATCATTCACATCATGAGAGCAACTAAATAATTCATCCATAAAGAAATTTTATTCATCAAATATATCATTTACAATATCATCCTAAAAGAATAGGCCAACCATGTGAAACCCGGGAAAAATTTTAACTTTTTCTGAAAAAAAATGGTAAAATGGTAATTTGTCATTATAGTGCGGGTTAAAAACTGGTATTTTTATAGACCTCGGATGATGAAATGGACCTCACGTTGGATTCGTCTCACGAAATCAAGTTACCCAGACAAATTTCGTCGAATTCTGAGATGGTCAGATTTTTCACGTTTTTCGAGGTGACAGGTGTTCGATGACCCCTAAAAACGAAATTTTTATAAAAATTTTAAATTTGAAAAATATTTTAAATAAAGTTCATATAAAATATTTTGAGCTTAAATCGGTACGAAATTTAATCATTTCGGGGTGAAAACAGACCCGGACAAAGTACGACACTTGGCGCGATGAGGGCCAAGGTTTTAGAAAGTATAAAAGTGGGAAAATATCTGAAAAATTAGATGTTTTCTCTTCATTTGGCTGGCTGTATCAGACCCAAGAGCAAAGAAGAAAAAAAAAATAATTCTTCAACCTTTCTTTCGCCGATTCTCGGAGTTCCGTCGGTCGGAATTCGTCGGGCCAAGAATTAAAGTCGATCTACGGGACGAGAGCTACGCGTGGGTACCAAAAACAAAGATTTTCACCGAAGATTCAAAGAGAGGATTTTGGAGAAATCTAAGCTTTGGGCTTCAATCTTGTTCTTGAGGCTTCTTACAAATTCTTTACGCTTCAAAAGGTAGGGTTCCTCCTACTCAGACCTATTTCTAACCTAAGGTGTCCATAGGGTTCATGTGGGCTGTTTTGGGTATTTCTAATATTTTTCCATTATGATTGGTGCTATGGAAATGGGTAGGATCAATTCTAGTGTGAATTGGTAGTTAGAAAGTGCTAGTTTGTGATTTCTTGAATGTTTAGATAATTGGTTATATAAAAATCATATATTCTGATTTTTATTTTGTTTGAATGATCCATATAAAATCTTGGCTTGATTTTGGTATATGGAAGTATTTATGTAATCCCTTGAAAATTGGGATCATGTGGGCATGCTTTGTGTTTTATATTATGCCTTGTGAATGAAATGTAATATTAGCATGTATTATGTGTTATCATGTTGATGGAGTGTTGATATATGCTCTTGGATATATTGAACTTGAAATGGTTATGTGATTATATGCAAATGATATTAATTGTCATGGTATACAATGATATTTAAAAATTGTCATTTGGCATGCATTGCAATATGGACATGGAATTAACATCACATTCATGGGCTACATGCATGAGTGTGGGTGTAGGGTTGCATGGGGTGATCAACACCAACATTGGTTCTTGATGGTAGGCTCGGGAAAGTGGGATGGAATTTCCTACGGAGTCGCACGGTGACATGCATAAGAAAACTTGTGTCAGGTATAGCAAGTACGGCTAGACACTCACTCGGGCAAAAAACCCGGCCACTTGGTTCATACACTTACCGGCGGTGAAATTTCAGGAAAGTGTAACGGCGTACGGAGCCGGTGGTGCGATTCCTGAATCCGATACCCCATAAAGTCACATGATTTTGATATATAAATTATTCATTTGATGGGAAACATCCAAGAATGAATTGGTTTTATGACATATGGTTGATTTCAAAATGATCTTTGGATGTGTTTCATCAAAGACGTTTGTTTTACACGTAAGTGTCGCATTGTGTTGTGGGAGTCGGTGTGGGCTCGGGATAGCATGCATGGGTGAGTTTCATCTCATTACTTGGCATGGCATCATGATTTTCCAACATTGTATTATATGTTATTGTTGGAGGGAATACTTGTTGTGAAATGTTGCATTTATACATTGCATATGCATTTTAGGTGATGAGTAGCCTCTGTAGGGATTATTCTACTGGGCATTGGCTCACCCTATACGGGAAACATTTCAGGTGTGGGTCATGCACCAATGGACGGCTCACAATCCGGGTCACATGGTTGAAGAAAAGTCGACTTGTGGCTTCCAATCCATTTTTTTTTGTAAAAGTAGATTTGTAATTAAATTTTGGCATGTAATGTGTAAAGGAATTGTAATAGAGTATATATGGACTGTTTTAATATAACCTTGCATATTTTGATATAAATATGATGATTGGACCCGGTGTGGTCAAGTTTTATGTATAAAATGGACCCTGTGTGGTTATGGTATTATATTGGACCTCGGATGGGTTATGCAAATGTTGATTGCACAGACTGTGTTTTGGGGTAGAACTTCCCGTACAAAGCAGACTCTACCAGAATTTTGTTAAATTATGGATCCCGGTAAATGGGACACAACGGTGCGATATCGAGTTATACGGTATCCACGGGCATTCCATGGATTGATGGGAAATTAACGGACCCCATGAATTTGGGGTGTCACAGCTTGGTATCAGGACCTAGGTTATATGATTTACCTAAGGCTTGTTGGGAATTGGGACAAGACCATTGCATGCATTGTGCATCTAATCTTATGTGTTTAAATTGTTACATGTTTTGTGCAACGTGTTATATGAAACATGATTACTTACTAGGTGATTATGTGAATGATATGCATGGTAAAAGGCACATGAAAAAAAAGACAAAAAAAACAAACACTAGGACGGCTCTGTAGGGATTATTCTACTGGGCATTGGCTAACCCTATACGGGAAACATTTCAGGTGTGGGTCATGCACCAATGGACGGCTCACAATCCGGGTCACATGGTTGAAGAAAAGTCGACTTGTGGCTTCCAATCCATTTTTTTTTGTAAAAGTAGATTTGTAATTAAATTTTGGCATGTAATGTGTAAAGGAATTGTAATAGAGTATATATGGACTGTTTTAATATAACCTTGCATATTTTGATATAAATATGATGATTGGACCCGGTGTGGTCAAGTTTTATGTATAAAATGGACCCTGTGTGGTTATGGTATTATATTGGACCTCGGATGGGTCATGTAAATGTTGATTGCACAGATTGTGTTTTGGGGTAGAGCGTCCCGTAGGAAGGAGACTCTGCCCGAATTTTGTTAAATTTTGGATCCCAGTAAATGGGACACAACGGTGCGATATCGAGTTATACGGTATCTAGGGGCATTCCGTGGATTGATGGGAAATTAACGGACCCCATGAATTTGGGGTGTCACAGCTTGGTATCAGAGCCTAGGTTATACGATTTACCTAAGGCTTGTTGGGCATTGGGACTAGACCATTGCATGCATTGTGCATCTCATTTTATGTGCTTAAATTGTTATATGTTTTGTGCAACGTGTTATGTGAAACATGATTATTTGCTAAGTGATTATGTGAATGACATGCATGGTAAAAGGCACAAAAAAAAAAAAAAAAGGAATGAATGGTATAGTTTTATGTGTAAATGTCTACTAGTAGGTGGCACACGCACTACTAGTGAAACAAGGAGGAAAATCTTCAAGTTTAAATACTTGACTTCTATCTTGGGATACTAAGTAAATGCTCTGTTTCTATTTGACATGTGTGTAGATGGAAAATAGAGGAAGGGGAAGAGGACGCGGCCGAGGCAGAGGTGGTAGGCAGAACAACAACCAACCACCACCGGCCTTTGACCAACAAGCCTTCATGGAGGCTATTGGTGCAGCGGCGGCTACCATTGCACAAGCTAGTGCTACGGCCGCTACTATTGCACAGACGGGTACAAGTGGGGGCCAAGGAGGCTCCAGTCATCTCCAGAAGTTCAAGGCACATCAACCGCCGATCTTTATGGGAGGGGCGGACCCGATGGTAGCTGATCATTGGTTCCGGCAGGTTGACAAGATCTTGAGGGCAATAAAGATCACCTCTGACGCCACTAGGATAACTCTAGCTACATTCCAGTTGGAGGGGGAATCCCAAGTATGGTGGGATTGGGTGAAAGACTCCAAGAACTTGGAGGCCATGACATGGGTAGAGTTCCAGGAACTTTTCATGNATAACTCTAGCTACATTCCAGTTGGAGGGGGAATCCCAAGTATGGTGGGATTCGGTGAAAGACTCCAAGAACTTGAAGGCCATGACATGGGTAGAGTTCCGGGAACTTTTCATGGGAAAATACTTCCCGACGGCTGCGAGGCATGCAAAGGCCCGGGAGTTCCTAGATCTGAGGCAAGGAACGATGTCAGTGATGGAATACGTGGCTAAATTCACTGAGTTAGCACGTTTCGCTGACCAATATGTGGCCACAGATATGGCCAAGGTTAGAAAATTTGAGGATGGGCTGAAGTTATCCATCTGGGGTAAAATCATCGGTCTTCTTCTACAAGACTTCGACTTGATGGTTACCACAGCTTTGGCCATTGAGAGAGAGGTGGATGACGCAAGGAGCATCCGGGAGTCTAGTGCAAAAGACGAGAAGAAGGAAGGCCAATCCTTTTCTTCTAGCTTGAGGAAGAAGCAAAGGACTTCTACTCCACAAGGATTTCAGGTACAGGGCCGCAGTTATCAAGGCCAAGGCCAAAGTCAATCCTCCCAAGGTGGGAGAAATCAGAGACCTTCCTACCAGGTTGGCCAGAGGACTTGCTATCATTGCCACCAACCGGGTCACATGAAGAGNACAAGACCGCAGTTATCAAGGCCAAGGCCAAAGTCAATCCTCCCAAGGTGGGAGAAATCAGAGGCCTTCCTACCAGGTTGACCAGAGGACTTACTATCATTGCCACCAACCAGGTCACATGAAGAGGGATTGTCCTTAGAGGCAAGGATTCCAGGGTCATGGGTCGTCGCAATCTCAAACTTTTGTGGGGCAACCACAGACGTAGTATGCTCCTCACTACCCTACTACGGGTCAGGGCAGCCAGTACCAGTTTCAGGGTGCAGCACAAGGCCCTACTATTTCTCGTGCAGGGACACCGCAAGCTGGCCAGATGGGCCAAGGAATGGGTCGAGGAAGAGGCCAGGGCTCACAAGCCGGGACTTCAGGGACTCCGGGGCGTGTCTACGCCATGATGC
>CAUOFW020002835.1:1763338-1776954 GCA_963454935.2 Ilex paraguariensis
AATTGATCAGAGACACCTCAAAGAAGGTGGACTTGATTCGGAAGCGTCTTCTTACGGCTTAAAGCCGGCAAAAGAGTTATGCTGATAGACGGCGGCGACCTCTAGAGTTTGAGGTGGGAGATCATGTCTTCTTGAAGGTTATGCCTAAGAGAGGAGTGGTCCGGTTTGGTAAGCGGGGGAAGCTGTCACCGAGATACATCGGGCCCTTCGAGGTACTTGAGAGAGTGGGTACAGTTGCTTACCGGTTGGCATTACCGCCAAATCTATCGAGTGTTCATGCAGTATTCCATGTCTCTATGCTTCGGAAGTACACCCCACATCCGACTCATGTGGTGGATTGGGGAGAGCTTGTTGTTGATGCTGATGGGACTTTCGAGGAGGGACCGGTGCGCACCATCGATAACCGGGAACAAGTTTTGCCAAGCAAGACCGTGCGGCTAGTGAAGGTGCTGTGGCAGCACCGAGGAGTAGAGGAGGCGACATGGGAGCGCGAGGACACTGTCCGTACTAGTTATCCTTTCTTGTTCGAGGATGGAGGTATATTCTTCTGGTCATCTACCATTAATTGACTTTTGCATATGCATGTGATTGTATGTGCATGTGTATGTGAATTTCGGGNTAGTTATCCTTTCTTGTTGAAGGATGGAGGTACATTATTCTGGTCATTTAGCATTAATTGACTGTTGTATATGCATGTGATTGTATGTGCATGTGTATGTGAATTTCGGGGACGAAATTCTTTTAAGGGAGGAAGAATGTGAAACCCGGGAAAAATTTTAACTTTTTCTGAAAAAAAANTCTGGTCATTTAGCATTAATTGACTGTTGTATATGCATGTGATTGTATGTGCATGTGTATGTGAATTTCGGGGACGAAATTCTTTTAAGGGAGGAAGAATGTGAAACCCGGGAAAAATTTTAACTCTTTTTGAAAAAAAATGGCAAAATGGTAATTTGCCATTATAGTGCAGGTTAAAAACTGGTATTTTTATAAACCTCGGATGATGAAACGGACCTCACCGTTGGATTCGTCTCACGAAATCTAGTTACCCAGATAAATTTTGTCGAATTCTAAAATAGTCGTATTTTTAACGTTTTTCGAGGTGATGGGTGTTCGATGACCCCTAAAAATGAAATTTTTATAAAAATTTTAAAATTTAAAAAATATTTTAAATAAATTTCATATAAAATATTTTGAGCTTAAATCGGTACAAAATTTAATCATTTTCGGGTGAAAACGGACTCGGACAAAGGACGACACTTGGCNAAAAAATATTTTAAATAAAGTTCATATAAAATATTTTGAGTTTAAATCGGCACAAAATTTAATCATTTTCGGGTGAAAACGGACTCGGACAAAGGACGACACTTGGCGCGACGAGGGCCAAGTGTTTAGAAAGTATAAAAGTGGGCAAATATCTGAAAAATCAGATATTTTCTCTTCATTTGGCCGGCTGGATCAGACCCAAGAGCAAAGAAGAAAAAAAAATTTCTTCAACCTTTCTTTCGCCAATTCTCGGAGTTCCGTCGGTCGGAATTTGTCGGGCCAAGAATTAAAGTCGATCTAAGCGACGAGAGCTACGCGTGGGTACCAAAAACAAAGATTTTCACCGAAGATTCAAAGGGAGGATTTTGGAGAAATCTAAGCTTTGGACTTCAATCTTGTTCTTGAGGCTTCCTACAAATTCTTTACGCTTCAAGAGGTAGGGTTCCTCCTACTCGGACCTATTTCTAACCTAAGGTGTCCATAGGGTTCATGTGGGCTGTTTTGGGTATTTCTAATATTTTTTCATTATGGTTGGTGCTATGAAAATGGGTAGGATCAATTCTAGTGTGAATTGGTAGTTAGAAAGTGCTAGTTTGTGATTTCTTGAATGTTTAGATAATTGGTTATATAAAAATCATATATTCTGATTTTTATTTTGTTGTTTTGTTTGGATGATAATCTTGGCTTGATTTTGGTATATGGAAGTATTTATGCAATCCCTTGGAAATTGGGATCATGTGGGCATGCTTTGTGTTTTATATTATGCCTTGTGAATGAAATGTAATATTAGCATGTATTATGTGTTATCATGTTGATGGAGTGTTGATATATGCTCTTGGATATATTGAACTTGAAATGGTTATGTGATTATATGCAAATGATATTAATTGTCATGGTATACAATGATATTTAAAAATTGTCATTTGGCATGCATTGCAATATGGACATGGAATTAACATCACATTCATGGGCTACATGCATGAGTGTGGGTGTAGGGTTGCATGGGGTGATCAACACCAACATTGGTTCTTGATGGTAGGCTCGGGAAAGTGGGATGGAATGTCCTACGGAGTCGCACGGTGACATGCATAAGAAAACTTGTGTCGGGTATAGCAAGTAGGGCTAGACACTCCCTCGGGTGAAAAACCCGACCACTTGGTTCATACACTTACCGGCGGTGAAATTCCAGAAAAGTGTAACGGCGTACGGAGCCGGAGGTGCGATTCCTGAATCCGATACCCCATAAAGGCACATGATTTTGATATATAAATTATTCATTTGATGGGAAACATCCAAGAATGAATTAGTTTTATGACATATGGTTGATTTCAAAATGATCTTTGGATGTGTTTCATCAAAGACGTTTGTTTTACACGTAAGTGTCGCATTGTGTTGTGGGAGTCGGTGTGGGCTCGGGATAGCATGCATGGGTGAGTTTCATCTCATTACTTGGCATGGCATCATGATTTTCCAACATTGTATTATATGTTATTGTTGGAGGGAATACTTGTTGTGAAATGTTGCATTTATACATTGCATATGCATTTTAGGTGATGAGTAGCCTCTGTAGGGATTATTCTACTGGGCATTGGCTCACCCTATACGGGAAACATTTCAGGTGTGGGTCATGCACCAATGGACGGCTCACAATCCGGGTCACATGGTTGAAGAAAAGTCGACTTGTGGCTTCCAATCCATTTTTTTTGTAAAAGTAGATTTGTAATTAAATTTTGGCATGTAGTGTATAAAGGAATTGTAATAGAGTTTGTATGGACTGTTTTAATATAGCCTTGCATATTTTGATATAAATATGATGATTGGACCCGGTGTGGTCAAGTTTTATGTATAAAATGGACCCTGTGTGGTTATGGTATTATATTGGACCTCGGATGGGTCATGTAAATGTTGATTGCACAGATTGTGTTTTGGGGTAGAGCTTCCTGTACAAAGGAGACTCTGCCCGGATTTCGTTAAATTATGGATCCTGGTAAATGGGACACAACGGTGCGATATCGAGTTATACGGTATCCACGGGCATTCCATGGGTTGATGGAAAATTAAAGGACCCCATGAATTTGGGGTGTCACAAACCATGGCCACTGTATCCAAAAGAATATGTCAAGCTATGACAATTACATCCCAAAAGAATTACATTTAAACTTAGCAGCGGAATAAACAAAATACTAGACTATACATGATCGTAAATAATTTCCCTAGTCTAGCACCAAAATAAACTATAACTCTAGACGTCCACCTCTGGATCCACGAACCCGTCTAGTGGAGCTTCCAAATGTGTCGGTTCCTCAATTCTCAAATCCTCCTCCAGTACATAATCTGAAAAATGTAGTTTGTAGGGGGGGTGAGCACTAAGCACTGTAGCAACATTCCTCCCAAACTTGAACAAGGTTTAGAAAAGCATATAAAAATGGTATGTCACCTTTCACAAATAACATATATGAATTTTGAAAGAAAACTGGGACATTTAAACAGATCTCAAGTTTAAGCAACAGTAATAATTTAATGAATAAGTGAAACTAATATACAACTAATAATCCATTCCACCATAAATTGTTTCTTCCAAGTTTTTGCTGAATCCCATACTTCCCAAAATTCTTGTAGAAACTATTTCTGGTGCAATGAACAATAACCCACCACTGTATTCAAATCTCAGGTATGAAGTAAGATCTAGCATGGTCACCATCGAAAATATCGTAGTCCACGTACAATCCACACAAATCATTGCAAGGATATCCAACCTTTAGGAAGGGCGTATGCCAACACTATGGCAGTGACGTATCCAACCAAAGAGTGGTATACTAACCCCTTTTTCCACGGTAACCCGTAACCGATAATGGTTTAGTCCTTGCAAGGCACTAACCCCATTACGAGTGGTAGAAAACGTTCTAACCCACACGGAGTAAGAAGGTGTCTACACGCTCCAAGATACCCGGTCAATAGTAGCCCATGTTTATCCAACAACCACACAAGAGATACAATACCAACAATTTCCCCAAATAACAACAATTCCATAAATCTCCAATTTCGCATGTAGTGTTGCAATTGAACAATTGAATAAAATGCACGAGATCATCATCAATATCATTGTAGTACTCAACTCAAAGCACTAAAGTTTTCTAAGTCAAGAATAAAGGCAGAACCAAGAAGAAAGTTCATCTTTTTTGAAAACTAGGGTTTTATATCAATAAAATGAGATTTCATGGGTATTCAACCCTAACTTGTGTAAAACATGTTAATAATTGCAAGAAGACCATGAAAAGAAGATTTCGTAGCAAATATATAAGATTTAGAGTCAAAGAATACGTATATATTAGCCCTAGCATCAATGGACAAGAATGGAAGAAAACCCCCTACTTTATAATCAAGAATTTCAAATCAAAAGCCCAAGCTTTGAAGACCTTCTTCCTCCCTTTTCTTTCTCTCTTTATCTTCTCCTAGGGTTCTAAGAGGTGTGGGGGTGAGAGTGGAATGAAAGAATGGGACAAATGGGGCTTAGAATGGTGTTTTAAAACATAAAAATCCAAATTTGTTTATTGTTCGGCAAGCTTTAAATAAAATGTACCGGTACGCAGTACAGGTACTGTTTAGCCTCTGGAGTTGGGCGTACCGGTACGGTTTGGCTGAAAGATTTTTGCTTCAACTTCGAGTGCAGGTTTTGCCCATTTAGAGGTTGAGTTGAACATTTTTTGTGAAATACACTGTTGTAGCCCTAGAAGTGTACTATCCACTGTAAAAATTTCAAATCAAATGGAGTTCAGAATAAAACGTTATGATCAAAACACTAGATAGTGTCCAAAATCCTTTTTACCCAAATTCTCTCTAAAGTGTGCTTTAACTCCAAAATACTTCCTCACTTCTAATATACCCCATATTAGTTCTCCCAAGGTTTCTCAACCTTCCGGATTCAATGAAAATCTTATTTTAACCTAAAAATGTTTTGAACTTACCTAACAACCTCTTCTAAGCTTAAATACCTTCGCAACTTAAACTTCACAATCAATTTGCCTCCCAATAGTTATTTCTACCGTTATAATCTATGTGGTTCATTCTTACGTCATTANAAAACTTGTGTCAGGTATAGCAAGTACGGCTAGACACTCACTCGCACAAAAAACCCGGCCACTTGGTTCATACACTTACCGGCGGTGAAATTCTAGAAAAGTGTANTGGTGTGGTCACGTTTTACGTATAAAATGGACCTTGTATGGTTATGGTATTATATTGGGCCTCGGATGACTCGTATAAATGTTTATTGCACAGATTGTGTTTTGGGGTAGAGCTTCCCGTACAAATGAGACTCTGCCCGGATTTTGTTAAATTATGGATCCCGGTAAATGGGACACAACGGTGCGATATCGAGTTATACGGTATCCACGGGCATTCCGTGGGTTGATGGAAAATTAAAGGACCCCATGAATTTGGGGTGTCACAAACCATGGCCACTGTATCCAAAAGAATATGTCAAGCTATGACAATTACATCCCAAAAGAATTANTGGTGCGATTCCTGAATCCGATACCCCATAAACGCACATGATTTTGATATATAAATTATTCATTTGATGGGAAACATCCAAGAATGAATTAGTTTTATGACATATGGTTGATTTCAAAATGATCTTTGGATGTGTTTCATCAAAGACGTTTGTTTTACACGTAAGTGTCGCATTGTGTTGTGGGAGTCGGTGTGGGCTCGGGATAGCATGCATGGGTGAGTTTCATCTCATTACTTGGCATGGCATCATGATTTTCCAACATTGTATTATATGTTATTGTTGGAGGGAATACTTGTTGTGAAATGTTGCATTTATACATTGCATATGCATTTTAGGTGATGAGTAGCCTCTGTAGGGATTATTCTACTGGGCATTGGCTCACCCTATACGGGAAACATTTCAGGTGTGGGTCATGCACCAATGGACGGCTCACAATCAGGGTCACATGGTTGAAGAAAAGCCGACTTGTGGCTTCCAATCCATTTTTTTTTGTAAAAGTAGATTTGTAATTAAATTTTGGCATGTAATGTGTAAAGGAATTGTAATAGAGTATATATGGACTGTTTTAATATAACCTTGCATATTTTGATATAAATATGATGATTGGACCTGGTGTGGTCACGTTTTACGTATAAAATGGACCTTGTATGGTTATGGTATTATATTGGGCCTCGGATGACTCGTATAAATGTTTATTGCACAGATTGTGTTTTGGGGTAGAGCTTCCCGTACAAATGAGACTCTGCCCGGATTTTGTTAAATTATGGATCCCGGTAAATGGGACACAACGGTGCGATATCGAGTTATACGGTATCCACGGGCATTCCGTGGGTTGATGGAAAATTAAAGGACCCCATGAATTTGGGGTGTCACAAACCATGGCCACTGTATCCAAAAGAATATGTCAAGCTATGACAATTACATCCCAAAAGAATTACATTTAAACTTAGCAGCGGAATAAACAAAATACTAGACTATACATGATCGTAAATAATTTCCCTAGTCTAGCACCAAAATAAACTATAACTCTAGACGTCCACCTCTGGATCCACGAACCCGTCTAGTGGAGCTTCCAAATGTGTCGGTTCCTCAATTCTCAAATCCTCCTCCAGTACATAATCTGAAAAATGTAGTTTGTAGGGGGGGTGAGCACTAAGCACTGTAGCAACATTCCTCCCAAACTTGAACAAGGTTTAGAAAAGCATATAAAAATGGTATGTCACCTTTCACAAATAACATATATGAATTTTGAAAGAAAACTGGGACATTTAAACAGATCTCAAGTTTAAGCAACAGTAATAATTTAATGAATAAGTGAAACTAATATACAACTAATAATCCATTCCACCATAAATTGTTTCTTCCAAGTTTTTGCTGAATCCCATACTTCCCAAAATTCTTGTAGAAACTATTTCTGGTGCAATGAACAATAACCCACCACTGTATTCAAATCTCAGGTATGAAGTAAGATCTAGCATGGTCACCATCGAAAATATCGTAGTCCACGTACAATCCACACAAATCATTGCAAGGATATCCAACCTTTAGGAAGGGCGTATGCCAACACTATGGCAGTGACGTATCCAACCAAAGAGTGGTATACTAACCCCTTTTTCCACGGTAACCCGTAACCGATAATGGTTTAGTCCTTGCAAGGCACTAACCCCATTACGAGTGGTAGAAAACGTTCTAACCCACACGGAGTAAGAAGGTGTCTACACGCTCCAAGATACCCGGTCAATAGTAGCCCATGTTTATCCAACAACCACACAAGAGATACAATACCAACAATTTCCCCAAATAACAACAATTCCATAAATCTCCAATTTCGCATGTAGTGTTGCAATTGAACAATTGAATAAAATGCACGAGATCATCATCAATATCATTGTAGTACTCAACTCAAAGCACTAAAGTTTTCTAAGTCAAGAATAAAGGCAGAACCAAGAAGAAAGTTCATCTTTTTTGAAAACTAGGGTTTTATATCAATAAAATGAGATTTCATGGGTATTCAACCCTAACTTGTGTAAAACATGTTAATAATTGCAAGAAGACCATGAAAAGAAGATTTCGTAGCAAATATATAAGATTTAGAGTCAAAGAATACGTATATATTNAGCAATTGACTCTCCAGTAGTTTGTAGCTTTGACGTACAAAACCCTGTAAAGAACAATAATTAATGTATTATCCTTTATTCACACACTAACTCTAATTTCATTTATTTTGACTAGTTTACTTTANTGAAAAGAAGATTTCGTAGCAAATATATAAGATTTAGAGTCAAAGAATACGTATATATTAGCCCTAGCATCAATGGACAAGAATGGAAGAAAACCCCCTACTTTATAATCAAGAATTTCAAATCAAAAGCCCAAGCTTTGAAGACCTTCTTCCTCCCTTTTCTTTCTCTCTTTATCTTCTCCTAGGGTTCTAAGAGGTGTGGGGGTGAGAGTGGAATGAAAGAATGGGACAAATGGGGCTTAGAATGGTGTTTTAAAACATAAAAATCCAAATTTGTTTATTGTTCGGCAAGCTTTAAATAAAATGTACCGGTACGCAGTACAGGTACTGTTTAGCCTCTGGAGTTGGGCGTACCGGTACGGTTTGGCTGAAAGATTTTTGCTTCAACTTCGAGTGCAGGTTTTGCCCATTTAGAGGTTGAGTTGAACATTTTTTGTGAAATACACTGTTGTAGCCCTAGAAGTGTACTATCCACTGTAAAAATTTCAAATCAAATGGAGTTCAGAATAAAACGTTATGATCAAAACACTAGATAGTGTCCAAAATCCTTTTTACCCAAATTCTCTCTAAAGTGTGCTTTAACTCCAAAATACTTCCTCACTTCTAATATACCCCATATTAGTTCTCCCAAGGTTTCTCAACCTTCCGGATTCAATGAAAATCTTATTTTAACCTAAAAATGTTTTGAACTTACCTAACAACCTCTTCTAAGCTTAAATACCTTCGCAACTTAAACTTCACAATCAATTTGCCTCCCAATAGTTATTTCTACCGTTATAATCTATGTGGTTCATTCTTACGTCATTACATATAGTAGAGTTACTAAACAATTATATCATTATATTAATATAAACATGTGGGTATTTACAAAATTTCTTCCTACTCGAATTCTTTCTAGAATATGTTTTAACTCCGGAATACTTCCTAACTTTGTTACACCCCATATTACCTCTCCCAATGTTTCTTGACATTCTGGATTCAATGGAAACCTTTTTTTGGCCTAAAAGTATTTATAAAATTACTTTGCCACCCTTCTCAAATTTAAATATCTCCAATACTCAATTTACTCTGAATGTCAAATATGCTTGAAACTTAAATTTCATAATCAATATTTTAATAATTATTCTAAGTTTCTATCATTATTTTATTCATCTTAGGAGAACTTTTAATATAATACTATTATTATTTAATTTTAATACATAATCTTACACACCCAGCCCCAATGGTGTACAGTAGCTCGATCTAGAGAGATGTGATTCTTCAGGGCTAACTGAAGCATACTAGTCACCGAGATCCAATTCAAGATCTTTTACTTGTCTATTAGCTGCCTCTGGTTCAACTTCCTGTCTCTCTAAAGCCAAACAAAATGGGGATCTCCCTAGCCACATTGTACATATTGTACACTGTAGTCAAAGAGTATTGTGGCCTCAATACAACATCCAGCTTGGTCATCCGAGATATCATCAAAGAATCGAAAACAAAACTAACTCTCGTAACAGTGGTCCTAAAGCTCTTAGAATCTATTTGTTCTGCATTTGAGCAAAACTCAAGAATTAGAGGAGTAGATCTCCTTCCTAATATTTTCAAGAAATCATCCCAACCATTGTCCTTTGCCATCTCGCTAACCCTATGCCCTATAAACTCCTCCAAAATCCAATTACGCTCTAACCCAATAGGACAAGACAAAAAATAGTGAATATACTTTTGCTTAGCCTTCAATGTAGGAAAAAAGGTATGATTAAAGTGATGCCTCACCCCATACTCGTCAACCCACAACCCCAGCTTGTAAACAGATGGTGAAACTCTTGATGCTTGGGAGCTGGGTTAGGGCTCATCTAATCGCTTTCTCTTGGGTAGCATTGTTGAAGAAATGATTGAAGTTAAGGTTATTCTATGAAATAACTGCTTGACAAACTTCCTTTTTGTTTCCTAACCTATAAACATCACCTTTTAGCATGTATAGTATATGAATGAAGGGGAGTGTCACTCTCCTATAGATGATGTCAAAAGAAAGGGCAACGGAATGGTGGATGAATGAGATTTCAAATGTGAGTATTTGTGAACAAAAATGCTTCCCCAGTGCAAGGAGACTTTTGCAGATCCTGTTTTACTTGGTGGTATTCCAAGGTCATTTCCACGGGGAAGGAAGTAAACCGAGAGGAAGGTGATTTTGGGAGAAAGAAAGTGTAAAATCTTTGATTGTNACTGTAGCAACATTCCTCCCAAACTTGAACAAGGTTTAGAAAAGCATATAAAAATGGTATGTCACCTTTCACAAATAACATATATGAATTTTGAAAGAAAACTGGGACATTTAAACAGATCTCAAGTTTAAGCAACAGTAATAATTTAATGAATAAGTGAAACTAATATACAACTAATAATCCATTCCACCATAAATTGTTTCTTCCAAGTTTTTGCTGAATCCCATACTTCCCAAAATTCTTGTAGAAACTATTTCTGGTGCAATGAACAATAACCCACCACTGTATTCAAATCTCAGGTATGAAGTAAGATCTAGCATGGTCACCATCGAAAATATCGTAGTCCACGTACAATCCACACAAATCATTGCAAGGATATCCAACCTTTAGGAAGGGCGTATGCCAACACTATGGCAGTGACGTATCCAACCAAAGAGTGGTATACTAACCCCTTTTTCCACGGTAACCCGTAACCGATAATGGTTTAGTCCTTGCAAGGCACTAACCCCATTACGAGTGGTAGAAAACGTTCTAACCCACACGGAGTAAGAAGGTGTCTACACGCTCCAAGATACCCGGTCAATAGTAGCCCATGTTTATCCAACAACCACACAAGAGATACAATACCAACAATTTCCCCAAATAACAACAATTCCATAAATCTCCAATTTCGCATGTAGTGTTGCAATTGAACAATTGAATAAAATGCACGAGATCATCATCAATATCATTGTAGTACTCAACTCAAAGCACTAAAGTTTTCTAAGTCAAGAATAAAGGCAGAACCAAGAAGAAAGTTCATCTTTTTTGAAAACTAGGGTTTTATATCAATAAAATGAGATTTCATGGGTATTCAACCCTAACTTGTGTAAAACATGTTAATAATTGCAAGAAGACCATGAAAAGAAGATTTCGTAGCAAATATATAAGATTTAGAGTCAAAGAATACGTATATATTAGCCCTAGCATCAATGGACAAGAATGGAAGAAAACCCCCTACTTTATAATCAAGAATTTCAAATCAAAAGCCCAAGCTTTGAAGACCTTCTTCCTCCCTTTTCTTTCTCTCTTTATCTTCTCCTAGGGTTCTAAGAGGTGTGGGGGTGAGAGTGGAATGAAAGAATGGGACAAATGGGGCTTAGAATGGTGTTTTAAAACATAAAAATCCAAATTTGTTTATTGTTCGGCAAGCTTTAAATAAAATGTACCGGTACGCAGTACAGGTACTGTTTAGCCTCTGGAGTTGGGCGTACCGGTACGGTTTGGCTGAAAGATTTTTGCTTCAACTTCGAGTGCAGGTTTTGCCCATTTAGAGGTTGAGTTGAACATTTTTTGTGAAATACACTGTTGTAGCCCTAGAAGTGTACTATCCACTGTAAAAATTTCAAATCAAATGGAGTTCAGAATAAAACGTTATGATCAAAACACTAGATAGTGTCCAAAATCCTTTTTACCCAAATTCTCTCTAAAGTGTGCTTTAACTCCAAAATACTTCCTCACTTCTAATATACCCCATATTAGTTCTCCCAAGGTTTCTCAACCTTCCGGATTCAATGAAAATCTTATTTTAACCTAAAAATGTTTTGAACTTACCTAACAACCTCTTCTAAGCTTAAATACCTTCGCAACTTAAACTTCACAATCAATTTGCCTCCCAATAGTTATTTCTACCGTTATAATCTATGTGGTTCATTCTTACGTCATTACATATAGTAGAGTTACTAAACAATTATATCATTATATTAATATAAACATGTGGGTATTTACAAAATTTCTTCCTACTCGAATTCTTTCTAGAATATGTTTTAACTCCGGAATACTTCCTAACTTTGTTACACCCCATATTACCTCTCCCAATGTTTCTTGACATTCTGGATTCAATGGAAACCTTTTTTTGGCCTAAAAGTATTTATAAAATTACTTTGCCACCCTTCTCAAATTTAAATATCTCCAATACTCAATTTACTCTGAATGTCAAATATGCTTGAAACTTAAATTTCATAATCAATATTTTAATAATTATTCTAAGTTTCTATCATTATTTTATTCATCTTAGGAGAACTTTTAATATAATACTATTATTATTTAATTTTAATACATAATCTTACACACCCAGCCCCAATGGTGTACAGTAGCTCGATCTAGAGAGATGTGATTCTTCAGGGCTAACTGAAGCATACTAGTCACCGAGATCCAATTCAAGATCTTTTACTTGTCTATTAGCTGCCTCTGGTTCAACTTCCTGTCTCTCTAAAGCCAAACAAAATGGGGATCTCCCTAGCCACATTGTACATATTGTACACTGTAGTCAAAGAGTATTGTGGCCTCAATACAACATCCAGCTTGGTCATCCGAGATATCATCAAAGAATCGAAAACAAAACTAACTCTCGTAACAGTGGTCCTAAAGCTCTTAGAATCTATTTGTTCTGCATTTGAGCAAAACTCAAGAATTAGAGGAGTAGATCTCCTTCCTAATATTTTCAAGAAATCATCCCAACCATTGTCCTTTGCCATCTCGCTAACCCTATGCCCTATAAACTCCTCCAAAATCCAATTACGCTCTAACCCAATAGGACAAGACAAAAAATAGTGAATATACTTTTGCTTAGCCTTCAATGTAGGAAAAAAGGTATGATTAAAGTGATGCCTCACCCCATACTCGTCAACCCACAACCCCAGCTTGTAAACAGATGGTGAAACTCTTGATGCTTGGGAGCTGGGTTAGGGCTCATCTAATCGCTTTCTCTTGGGTAGCATTGTTGAAGAAATGATTGAAGTTAAGGTTATTCTATGAAATAACTGCTTGACAAACTTCCTTTTTGTTTCCTAACCTATAAACATCACCTTTTAGCATGTATAGTATATGAATGAAGGGGAGTGTCACTCTCCTATAGATGATGTCAAAAGAAAGGGCAACGGAATGGTGGATGAATGAGATTTCAAATGTGAGTATTTGTGAACAAAAATGCTTCCCCAGTGCAAGGAGACTTTTGCAGATCCTGTTTTACTTGGTGGTATTCCAAGGTCATTTCCACGGGGAAGGAAGTAAACCGAGAGGAAGGTGATTTTGGGAGAAAGAAAGTGTAAAATCTTTGATTGTTGGAAGTTGTTTGGTGAAGTTGTTTTGATGCTAGTAAAATGAGAAACAAATGTTGGCAAATCCAAGAGGTCACTCCAATAGGAATACCGTCTCAACTCGAAACCCTCCTCCAATAGAGCATGAATGAACGATTGATTCATGGGAAGCTAGGAGTAAGATTGGTGAGTATCTAAGCATAAACCGTGACTAGGCCTACGGAATATCAAAGACTCACCAAGTTATCCACCCTCAACCCAGTCAAACCGAACCATTGAACTCTGAAAGAGGGGAGGAGAATGAGTTGAAATGG